>OU015536.1:8627500-9085000 GCA_907165065.1 Caprimulgus europaeus
AAAAACTGCCAGGTAGAAATTCTTATAAAGGTCAGTCAACAAACTGAAAATATTATAATATGATTTCATTGTGCACAAATAGAGAGGGTAGTTTTAATTCCTTTAAACTGTATTTCAGGGGCAGTAAAGCGATCGAGTTGTTAGAAGAATGACTGAATGATGAAAGATTCAGCCTGATAATCTTAAAACCTCTAATTATATTTTCAGTTTTGAACTGTTAAGATTTTTTTCTAAGTCTTTTGTAGGCTGTCTTTAAACATTTTTATT
Organism: Caprimulgus europaeus; assembly: GCA_907165065.1. Next base: position 8,627,768 of record OU015536.1, read on the forward strand.
ATATACTTTTCTTCCCTTGCACCTCCTAGCTAACCAGATGACTGGGTTGCTAAGGATTTTTTTAATTATTATTTTTTAAGAAAAATAGAAATCTTGAAGAATAAGTAAAAAAATGAACTTAATTGTTTTCACAAGTCTTACTTGATTGCTTAGTAACTACTTCCCTAGGTTGCAGTGTTTCAGAGGTCATATGCCGTGGAAGAAAACTTGACGGTATATATACCTGAATTTTGTCTTACTAAAGGAATACATCTTTAGTTTTGCATCTGCATGTCTGACAGCAGAAACAGATATGGCTGCTGTATCATCGACAATCCTGGAAAAAAACAGAAGAGAGAACTGGACTGATAGTAGCAGCTACAAACGTTTTAGAGGGCCTCTGAATACAGAGCATTGCAGCTCTTGGTACATAACTTTCCAAACTCGAATGTAGGAACTATGGAAATCTGTTCAGCAAGTCTTCTGTAATGGCCCAGTTGCTTCTGGTTCTGAAGAGGAACTGGTGCTGTTACACAGTGGATTAAGTGAGATGGATTCTCGTTAATTTAAAGGATATTGCTAGAGATCTCCTTAGGAGAAGATGATGATGATGAAAAAAACCTTGAATAGCCCCACATGTTAAGTTCTGCATCTCCCAAACCACTGCAGTACTTCCTACTTTTCATGTCTTTTGCTGGAGAGTTCATCATTCTCATTGTCTCTTGGTCAGATTGGCTGGTGAAAACCCCGTGTGCTCTCTCCCTCTCCTTTCTGCAAAGACGCCTCTCTGGCATCTTTGGTCTGCCTTGTGGTAGGGTGATCAACACAGAGCACGAGGAGCAATGAAGCTTCAGTGTAACAGTGCTGATGAGTATCATGTCTTGCCCATCAATATACTCAATATATATTAACAGTAAGGAGCAGAGAAGGCATGAGTGAGCTATTTGCCTTAATTCTTCTGATGAGGCAAGAGGTTTTTAACAAGAACAGTAGTGAGTCCATTGGTTAAACTTCTGCATTTCAGAAAGCAGCCAATGTAAACCTACTACGTTCAGCAGTCTGCTCGGGTGGAATCACCGGTACTGCTTCTGTACTGGGGGCAGAATGGTTGTGTCAGAGATTCACCACTTCTTCATCTTGCTCAGCTGTCCAACTGGAGCCCAAACAGTGCAACTGCTTGTATTTGATAAACAGTTAGAAATGTTGTTTTCTCCTTTTCACCCTCCATTGGTATGTGTCAGCAAGTAAAACAATATGAAACAGCACAACAAAAAGAGAAAATATTTTCAATTGTTGTAGGAAGGTCTTTCACTTAATAGAAAGCTATTGCTTTTAGATACATGTCATCCTGACAGCCCTCTCATTTTCTTTCTTGCAGCGAGACAGATAATATCACAGCCTGCCATAAAGATAAGGGATTCAGGGGCAACAAAGGCCCCAAAAATGGGACTTAGATTATTGATGCATTTAGAAATCACATTTTTTTCCAATTCCTATGAAGGTGAAATGGATAAGTTTCATAGGAAAGGGGGGCATCCTGGACTTACTAGCTTCCTTCTCCCCATACTTCTGTGCCTTGTTTCTCCCTGACTGCTGTAATAGCCAGTGTTTTGATTGGTATAGCAAAAAAAAAGTAGAAATTAAAGTATTAAAATACCTATTACATTACATTAACATGGAAAAGGATGTTCTTTAAGGAAACAACATTGCATGACTTGCCCTTACTTTTTTATTGTTATGCTCTTTCAGGTATTAACACATTCCTGTTTACAACTCAAAGTTCCTAATTATGCATAACTACAAAAAGGACCACTTTGTGTACAGCTCACCAAGGGGGACTCTTCTAGCTTTTTTTTTATTATATCCAGTAGATTGCAAACCCAAGCCAAGCTGAACTTTCACTACTATTTCCAAATACTTGAGTATTTGCATTATTTAAAATTTTTCAGCACTTCAGGAAGCATGGACTCTATTGGCTAATGTGAGCCCTGAGATCTAAACATCACACAAAAAGGTGGATTTTTTGGTGCAGTACATCCAAGCCAAACTGAGCAGGAGCGTGTAAGTGTATGTGAACTTATTGTCCTTGAACTCAGTGGAATATAGAATTAGAGAGGGATCAGGCCTTTAGATATCATAGGGACTTGTATTGCCAATAATATTTGATTATTTCTTTAAAGAAAAAAAATAAGATAAATAACTTGTTTTTCTTGTCCAGCTTCAGAGTATAAATTTTGCAGGATTCAAGTAGCTATAGAATCCATTTTGTGTTGACATGGCTTCTCCTGTCTGTCAAATCCTCTCAGATAGAAATCCAGTGGGAAAACTGTGATTTTACTTGAATCAAATCACTACCTTGATAGAAGTGTTCACCTTCTGCCATGATACTATTCTCCACATTCAGTCCCAGATATTATGTCAGTGAAGGTCACTAAATATGTAGAAAGATGAAGAAAGGACTTTTTTAGTTTTAATTTAGAACTTCTATGTGGAAAATATTCAGTTACAAGTAGGTTTTTCTAATGAATAAAAATATGAAAATTGATTTTAACCTTAGCTAAATACATAAGAAAAGAAAATAAATTGTCATAAAACAAAAAAAGTAACTTTAAGATTATACTCTAAACTCTGTAGTCCAGCATTACTTAATTATGCAGAACTGTTTTTTGCAATTCAGATCTTGCTTATCTATTGCATTTAGAAGACTAATGGACAATTTACTGTGAAATTTCAGTTTTCCAGTGTCTAAGAGACCAAAAAGAAACAAAAGAAAAAGATGTCAAGGGCTTGGAGGGGTGGGGAGGGGGTTGGTGGGGGAGGAATTCATTAAGGTGAATCCAAATATATGAAATCAGAAGTCTTCAGAGATCATGCTGGCTTAATTTCTCATTGTCATTGTTGAAAGCAGTTTTAAAAAGAGGGGAGTATTTCAAAGGGCTAGCTATGAGGAAACTTCTTTGTAGTTGGGTATGTGTGTTACTCTTTATTACAAGTTAAATCAAATTCTGTGATTAGTTTTAGATTTGGACATGGATTAAAGAGAAGACAAATTTCACATATTGAATCAATAAATATAATTCCTGGAAAACACTGTCTTATTTCACTATATGCCTTGACTTGAGATACACACAAAATAATTATTCTTTGTATCTGTCTCATGAAAGAGAGAGAGCATATCTGAACAGTCAGATGCAGATAGTGTCATGAAACCAGGGCTTTGCCTAAAACAGTAAGCCTGACTGAGTACTTACTCCCTGACCTGCCTTGTTCTCTCTTTTGTGTTGATGGAAAGCTGGAATGACTCTGTCAGAGCCAGTGGAACTGTGCAGATACAGAGTTAGTAAGAACAAAACACGTTTTCTATCTTTAAAAGTCAGAGTTAATAAAGCTGTAAGAATGTGCATTTACATGTGTCTGGAAATTCAGGTGGATTCCAGTTGATAACAGATATTTCAACTAAATTGTGATCTACTCTTTGGACACCTCTTTTTACAAAATTAAATTAATTTAAAACTTCTCGCATGAAAATTTGAAAAGCAAAACCTCATTTATCTGTCATGTTTAGGGGCTATTTAAATATATATTAAAAATATATTCTATGAATACATTCTCATAAAGTTCACTCCACCCAAGTTCAAGGTGCTACATTTTTTCAATTTACCCTTTTGGTGACCTCATCATGTCTCCAAAATAATTTCTGCTCCCTAATTTACTCCATGAAGAGGTAAAATTTTTACAGCAATTGTCATGATTAAAAACACCAAAGAAAGGGTGCTAGCATAGTTATTACTTCAAAAGTAACTTTTAATATTTACATCTTCAAAGGCCCATTGTGTTTTGCTACTGAGCAGAACTCAGGAAGTGAAGCAAATCCATAACACTTCTCCAGCAAAACTGGAGAGGGATAACCAGCTGCCTTACTTCACTGTCAGAAATCTGAAAATTGGGGGTATTAGCTGTGTCTGTTTTCTTCTGAAAAATGTGATAATGTAAAAAAAAAAAAAAGAATGCCATGGCAACCTACAGTAGTTTAGAGATATTAAGGAAGCATATGGTGGGTGCAGATTCTGCACACTAAAACTCATAATTCCCTAATTATTCATAAATATCTAATTGTGGGTAACAGCAACCAAGGAAACTCTTCTCAGAGGTTACGAAAAACTTAGTAATTATGTTTTTGTTCCTAATAGCTTAAAGCAATATGTCATGTACACCAACATGTATTTGAGAGCTATGCGTTATGTTTGTCATTGGCTTCCTTGGAAAGCGTGTTATGCTGTTCATGGTAATTAAGTGCAAATAATGAGTGTGGAAATCAGACAAGTTATTCAAAAGACAAATAGAAGTGCATGCAACCAAAGGGATTAGGATTTCCTGAATTTCTCTTGATGATCATAACTGGTCTTTCCAAATATAGATTAAACTTTCATTTATGGCAATATATTTATTACTTCTTTCTTACTGTCTTCTATCACAGAAGATACTGTCAAATTTTAGGGCAAGGGGAGTAGTTTAGTCCATGGAACACTGCTAAGGAGCTGATAAAGTATTTTCTGCTATCTCTGGCGGTATTATGAAAAAGTAATTCAAAATATGAAAAGTGATGTAACAAGATGTTAATTTATCTAGAAGAGTACTGATTTCTTTCCTTATCTCCACCTCATGTCAATTTTTATTGACAGCTTAACCAAAGATGTAACAGTACTGATGAAGGCAAGTACATGATAAATGAGAGTAATTTCAAAAAGGAATTAAACTCATAACAGTGAAGGAGTGGAAATTTAGATTTGTTTTCTTGTTTTAAATCCTTTATACTTACACAGTGTTACGAGGATAACAAACAATTGAACAATTACTTCATTGTCCAGAATCAACCAAAGGCATACGATTCTATGCTTTTTATGAAGCAGTTGGCTTGAGGTGGAAAAGTGAAATAATGGTGCTTTTATTTCAGTAGTTAAGTATAAATGAAACAAAAATCCCCAGGAAAATTACTTACGATCAATCAGAAATATGGACTTGGTCTTGATTTAGCTTCTGTTTCTCTAAAACAGGATATTTTGCTTAAAACCCCATTTATTTATAGACAGAAAACAACTAAGTCTGTGGGAGAGACACCACACCTGAGTGGGGGAGAGTGTGAGGAGTCCTCCTCCTGACGAGGAAGGAGAGGCAGAGACAATGTGGGATGAACTGACCCTAACCCCTATTGCCCATTCCCCCTGTGCCACTGCTGGGGAAGGATGTAGATAAATAGGGAACAAAGTAATCTGAGCCCAGGAAGAAGGAAGGCGTGGCGGGAGGGTGGTTTGAGATGTGATTTCATCTCTCATTATCCTACTGCTGTTCCTAGTTGAAGAGTCCTCAGCACTGGTTCAATTTTCTGGGAAATCTCTGCACTCGTATACTAGAAGCAAAATACAAAATGCTGAAACTTTTTCAAAGAATATTTTATACATTTAAATCTGTTCGTGCCCTTGTCTAATACATCTTAAAGCTTTAATTAAGAACACATAGCTAATACCAGCTTTATTATAAACACAGGAAATAAAATTCTCATCATTAGTGTTAGACTCTAAAAAAAGATCAAAAGAAAGCAGATACACTGAAAGTCTTTCTCAAAATCAAAAAAACATTGTATTAATCTGTTTTACTGGGTAAGACAGATCCTTGCCCCAGAAGCTTAGATTTTTTTTTTATTTTTTTTTTTTAGTGAAAGTATGCAGCTTGATTTTAGCAGGATTGTTTGCAGAAATAAGGTTTGCATGTCACTGAGGAAGCTCTTATTTACCAGCTGAGTTCATTATTATTAGCATTATTAATTGGCATTATTATGTCTGATACTTATGTAAGTTATGTACAGCGATGTCTTATTTTGAGTATCCCGAGCCTATTGTTATGATGATTCATGCTGTGTTTTGTAGGCTGTATTGGTTTTGCTGTCAATCCACCATATAGGCTTTCTCACTCTGTGTTTCTGTCTCAAATATGATAGCCTCAGTCTGATGCTTAGTAAGTTTTAACATTTGTTTGTGAACAATTAATTATGGTCTTTCTTCAGGGATGTGAGGCCAAGTATTTTTATACACTAATGTATTCCTCACAGATATTTCTAGTCTATGCCATACAGATAGTAAAAGAGTATTACAGTACTTATTTTGCATATTAGAGGTTTCTCAAGGATGAAATAAACTGAGTCTACAGATTTTCTCGATGATCTGTCTTCTGTTCAGATGAAAAACCATTTCCAACTTTATCAGAAATGGAATATACCTCAATTTGTGCAGTACCTAAGATTGAATGGATAATTACTTCAAATTACCTGACCATTGGATAATGTTATTTGCAGAGTTACAGGTTATTCCAGTTCTGAATGAATGTTGAGAAGAGATCAGAAGTATGATTTTCATTTGAAAGTTACTCCGGTTATATGTGTGAAAGCTTGATCAAACCTATTCTGCAGAAAGCGTGCCAGTCTTTGAAATGTCAGGTTCAAGAACTTTCTCAGCCTTTGTACATCCTACAAACACTGTGGAGTCTCTAAAACTCATAGAACAGGTGATTATGCACATGCAGTCTTTTGAATACCGTTTCTATAACATTATTTTCTTTTTAAGACATTTTGACTTCTATTGAAACATCCTTTGTTTCAATTACTATATAAACATAATGAATGACTTCTTTCTGCTCAGGCCTCTGCACATTCATATTCTTTATTCTTTGTGTGACCTTAGGTAGTGTTCCCCCACTTAGCTAGATCCATATCAACAGTTGTGATTGTAAGCTTATTCATTTCTTTACTGCAGACCAATGCTCTTTTTGGCTTACAGTTAAATGACTGGGAGTTGAAATCAATCAGGCTGCTTCTCAGAAGTTGTTCAGCACTAGTTAGCTCACGTTCCTTGTGCGTAATGAAGCACTGAACAAGTTAAGTTTGAATGGATTTTTTTCATCAATAAATACAAAACAAGAACCAACTTGATATATATATTTTTAATTATACCCCTTTCTTTTTAAAATGAATACATATAAGGAGCATTTCAATATCAATGTCTTACTGCCCACAAAATTGGTATTGTACTAAATGCCACTTCATTTTACAGTATTTTTATTCCACCATTTGTATTAGGCTACAATTTTGTTAGGATAAAGCCCTAAGCATATATACAACTGATACATATGCTAAAACCAGTGTTACCACTCCAATAGTGAGTGATGTGTAAAACACATCAAAGGATCTACAGTTATAGCAAGCAGAGTTTTCCAGTTCTTCTATTGTAGATTTACAATCACTGTATGAGCAAAAAGAGCAAGATCTAAATCTAGCATTTTTGAAAGAAATTTCTTGTGTTCTGGCTTTGAGATTTTCTTTTCACATTATTACATGGTATACAAGGCTTTTAACAATGAAATCTATCTTATCTGACTTGGAAGTTGGCCTTGCTTTGAGCAGAAGGTTGGACTGGATGACTGCCAGAGATTTCTTCCAACCAAAATGATTCTGTGATTATATCAAATTAAATAATAGCTCTCCTCACATTCTGCAAACAATAGAGTAGTTCTCAGAATACAGTACTTTGAAGTATTTCTTTAAACTCATCATAAAACAAGAAAGAAGTGAAAACCTATGTTCATTGCAGATTTTTTAGTATTAATGGGAAACACATGCTGCTTTTCTTAATATACAAGAATAATCTGAGAGAAACTGAAATGGCTGTTAAGTTCCCTGGATACTCAATAACTCAGTTTCATAGCCTATATATATATACACACGTACAATTATACATGCATATACTGACATGTGTATATATACACATGTATCTCCTCTCTTTGTTAAAGTTAACAATTTTTTTTTTTAATTTAAGGTTTGTTTGGAAACAATCAGTGACTGAAGCTCAACATTAGCAAAGTATTAATTTGGTTACCAGGAAATAATAAAAGGAAAAACAATGTAGGCTGTGGCATTCTACTTAGAGAAATAAAATGATACCCAAGATTATTGCATTTAACGTTTTGGTTTGGTTTGGGGTTTTGTTTTTTGTTTGTTTGTTTTTGTTTGTTTGAGGGTTTTGGGGTTTGGTTTTTTTTTTGAATACTCATTGTAGAGAGCTCCAACTCTGTTGATTTGCTGCTGAGAGTATTTTTGCCATCTCAGCATCTAGAAGCCTGGCTGTTAAATAATCAATATTTATTATTAAATATGGAGAAGTGTTTACTAAACTGTCCTTATAGATTTTCCTGACATACCTTAGAAATCTCTCTGTTAATTAAAACTCCCTACTGTTTTTCAAAATTGTTCAGCATATTTGCAGAGGGGAAAAGGACAGGAGATGAGAAATTTCTAGTTCCAAACATCTTAAAATCAGCCAGACAGAATAAATACTGCTTAACAAGTGAAAAAACCCCTTGAAATTAGCAAAAACCATAGATATACCTCGCTTAATGTTCAACTTTTCTTATCAAAAGAACAGTCGTTCTAAGGATTGATCCAGTGCCAGCTGAAGTCCATGGTAAAAATCCTATTTCCTTTTTTGAGTACAGACTCATAAGTATATTCTATATTCCTTGTTGTAGATTAATAAACTGCTTAAACCTTTCTAGATGCAATCTGGTATTGACTGGTATTACCATTCCTTCAGATTTCACAACTCAGATGAAACATTTCACCTTTTCATCGTTTTTCTCGCATAAAAAGATTTTACTTAAGAAAAAAAAAAAAAAGAGGATTGTATTCTAGATGTCTACTGTCTAGAGCAGACTGGTGACTTTTTATTGTTACACAAACACTAATCTCAGCTTTTGTAAAACCTTATTCAAAAACATATTAATGATATGTACAATGTTAATTTATTTTAGAAAATTGGAAAAATAAGGATTTTCTGCATAGTCAAAGGAGACACACAGAGCATCCTGTGGGTGTGTGCTGCCCATTAGATTATTTTTTGTATCCAACTAAATATTTCATTTGGTTTGGGCAAAATCTGGGCTTGATTTTAATTATAGGCTTTTTAGTAGACATTGCTTTAGCCTGTGGAAAACTCATTTTGGCTTAAATCAAATTTTCTCTCCTTGTCTGTTGTTTAGAGTTATGTAAATAAATATATTTTCCCACATGTAGATATAGATTTAGTTAAGGTTCTAAATTTGTAATGTATGCGAGTTAACACTCAGACTTGTTCTATAATTTATGTGATGTAGTTCTGAGGCTCCTTAAGAATCCCATTTTTATCACTAAATAAAGGTAATTTAGATAATTCAAGTACAGATAGACATTGAGTAGATTACATATGCATAATTCTTGATTAAGTTCCTTATTTAACAAACACCATTTGACTTGTTATTGTAAAGAGAGTTTCCCCTTTATTTTTTCTGCCTCACTCAGATAAAGCTATTCTGTGCTGTTATCTGACAGCATACAAGCAATAGTGCTCTAAGGAATTAACTGAATATAGAGCTCACTGAAGTGTGAGGAATACCACTGTACTAATGCTGAATGTTGAAGAAACCCACCAACTGATAATTTACCTAATGGTTTTTGGAGGAGAGGAAGCAGCAAACTGATGCCTTGACCTTTCTCCAGAATTAGCGTAATGGCAAGATCTAGTGGGAAAAGTTTTTTGTCATTCAGCACACTAAATCTAACCCATTAGTGTGTATCTGCTTGGGAATCAGGTAGCCTGCTCAGGCTCCAAGCCAGCACCTTTGTAGAACTGCTTTACAGGCAAACCATACAGAGATAACCCAGCAAGAGCCCAGCAATCTTGCTAAATGCCTGAGTGACAGACAAGGCTGGCATCACCTCCTGACACGTGCTTTGCCTTCTCTTTGCAACAAGGGAATCTTTAAGGTGAGGAATGGGGCACTTGCTGTAAATCACAGACAGAGAAGGTCAGAAGTGTGTGATTGTATATTTACTAAAAATCCAAAAGCTTTAGTAAGTTTACTAAGATATGAAACTTTAAGAGTTTTACTGATTCTGCAGTAATCAGGATACACTGTAAGTCATTCTTGCAGAACTATTGTGAGAAGTTACCAGCTGAAGCATAAAGTTTGCCCACCTATACTGTTCTGTGCTGTGCTGTGGTAGTTAATGGATTTTGAAGAAGAAGAAAATTCCTGATGATATTTTATTTAGCTCTTAAACACAAATAAATTAATTAGTTCAGTTGTGGGATCAGAGTATTTTGCAGTGCCCTTCTACACATCTATGAAGATACTGGGTGGGTTTGGGGTTTTTTTTTTTTTGTTTTGTTTTGGTTTTTTTTTTGTTTTGGTTTGGGGTTTTTTTTGTTTTGGTTTGGGGTTTTTTTTGTTTTGTTTTTGAAAGAGAAGAGGAAGAATTCACATTGGTTGGATTGGGTGTTTGAATTGTCTTTACATGTGACCAGTGGAGGTAATTTTCTTCAGAATCAAGGTTTTGATTAGAGGGGTCTAGCTGGCAAAGCAGGTCATCTTGAATTGTAAAGTTTTAGCAAACACTCTTCATGGATGGAAAGCCATTTTGCAGGCTTTTTCAAAGGTCACTATAGGAACATTTGCCACCACCTTTTCTACTCCCAAGTGTAGAACACTGGTATTAATAATTCTTGGCCTAAATCCTCTAGTTACAGTCTTGTCTTTTAAAACTGTGCTTACGTGACATTCCCAATTGAATTTGCTATGAGTAGGAAAATTTCCTTTGGGAGTTCTTGCTAATTCAAATGACTCAAACAATTGTACTGTTTATTCACCCAGAAGAACATACGAAGGCCAGTTCCTCTGAGAGTTATGTTAACTTTCCCTGTTCTCTGAAAGTTTTGGAGGCTTGTGCTTGACCTAGATACTATGAGTTCAGAGCTAGGAGACACAGTATTTCTCTCTATCCATAAAGTTTGCTGGCAAATGGTGATGCATCCTACTTTTCCCTTCCTATTTTGGAATTTTTCTGTCAAGGACACTAACACCTCTGTGAGTTGTACCACAATCAATTTCTGACAGCTTTGTTAACTAATTTAGTTTAGGAAAGTAAATAGATTGAAAAATAAATGGTCAATTTTAATTTCTTATCAGGGTATTTGTTAGTAACTTAAATCTGGAATTAGGAGTCTAAGTGTAGGCTGATTTTTTTTAATTTTTTTTTAAAGAAAAACCTTAGACACAGAATTTAATCAACTATGATTACTGAAAAGATGTCTATTTTAATGAAGAGAATACAGAGGTATGTGTCAGGATATTTCTAGGCATTTTTATTACACCTTTGTGTAATATAAGGGCTTAAATAGAATCAAATACAGTAGTCTACTCTTTTCCTAGTGTTCACTGAGTTTAAAACTGATTTGCTGTGAAGTTCACTGGGGAAAAGTAGCAACTGTTTTCTTATATAGAATTGATTTAAACTTCTATGTGGGAGTCTAGCTTTGCTGCTTGTTTTATTACCTTCCACTTCCATCTTCTTTTTCATTTGCCTTCAGAAAGCCAAGCAAGCATTGGAAGTGAGATTGAGCTGTTAGTAGGATTTTACCACTGATTTCTCAGAAAAATCTCTATTTAAAAGCAGAACAAAACTAATATTCCACTCTCTAATGTATAATTAGAGTTACAACTCTAATTTAGGAAAAGATACATGGTATGTATGGTGTAGTCACTTGTAGTTAGCATCTCCTGACTACTACTACTACAGACAGAGGACCAGGATGAAGGGTTGCTCTATTTGTGTTTCTATGCTTGGCCCTGCCTGTGACACAAGGGACTGATATAGGGAAATTAGCTGTTCTGATTGTGAGCTGTCTAAAAATGTTTAATGCCTGGAGCTCTCTTTTTCAATTTCTGGAATTTGCTGCTCCACAGACTTCCACGGTGGAAGTGGAAGCAAACCTACTTTACAAACATAGGGACGTGTGGGTGTGTGTTCATTCAAGAGTCTGTGCTCTCTTAGGAAGCCAGGTCACCTCTTCTCTGACAATTTAAGTTTTTCTAATATTTGAGTCGTACTGTGAGCGTTATGTGTCATGCCATCAATCCATCTACTGCTACCATCTGATCTTTTTGTGCCATCCGTAATATGCATTCTTTGACCCCACTATTACATTTTCAGGGCTCTAAAGTGTTAAAGATGCCAAATTTTGAAATATGACTACCAAGTTTAAACTCTTCAAAAATGTTTATTTCTTTTAGTGAGCTCTTTTTTGATCTTAAATACATCTGTCACTGCCACCTACTATTCTTTTTCCTTTTAGCTAAAATCAACATTATTTAGAAGGCAGTGCTTTTAAATAATAAAAATTAATTTTATTTTACCATTTAAACTTTTTTGGTTTTTAATAAACATAAGGCTTACCCTTTGTTCTGTGTTCCACACCTAAGTCTAGTGATAGATATATACAAGCAAATGGGATTTCAAAGACACTGTATCTAGACTTATTTTACTCAAAACTATATCTTCTATTTTAAGTGGTGAATTTGCTTAACTTAACTTGATAAAAGGTAGAACTGATGACAAGATTATTTAATACAGCTCTTGCTAACAAGTTACAGACATAACTACTGTGTCAAAACAACATTGCTAGAGGCATTCTGGCATCAGGATGGACTGATAACTACAATATGGTGGAACAGCTTTTTGACAGCTATTTTGTTCTTGCATGTTACTGATTAAAGGGAGTTTGAGTTAGTGTTATTTTTTCCCCTCTAGATATTTTCATTCACATGTGCTTTTATTTTTGCTCACAAATAAAGGTAAATACTTTAAAATGAATAAAAAATAAAACCTAGAAGCCTACATCTCGACTAGATGTGAAATAGAATTTTAGATTTTTTTTTTTTCTTCTAAAGTTAAGCTGTTGCCTCTCTTGTGATCCCCAGCTCAGATATACTCTGCACTAGCTACAGGATTTTTTTAGCTATTTACCCTGTGTCTTTGACCAGCTCCTTCGGGAGATGTGTGTATGATCAAAAAGCCTAGAATTGATATGAATTGTCATTTCAATGTATATCAAGTGGCATTTGCTGATTTTTTTTTTTTTAAATCATTTTATGTAGATTATGTTGTGACTTCAGTCTTACTCCCTTGATTTTAGAAACCTGTTGTGCTTAACTACAAATGCTATGCAAAACCTCCAGTTTTGATCTGAAGTTGAAATGTCAATTGAATTTTAAAATGTACTTTATCCTTTCTCAGTTCTATTTAGTGTCTTGATGAAGTCCAAGGATTCTTCTTGTAAACAAAGAATTTGAAATTGACTCAAACTTTTACCTTTACTTTTAATCAAGTGTTCACACAGGATGCTTTCTAAAAAAGTTGTTGTTTTGTTTGTATACTCTATGTTATGTTTTCAAATTATAGCAGCATTGCACATAAAAAATGTGATGTTAAATTTTATACATAAAAGGTGCTATGTTGTATTTTTTTTAATCATTTTACGCCTTTTGTGTACAGGCAAATATGAGGAAGATATTTGTGTAAAATGAGATGGAAGATTGCTGTTGGCCAGAACTTGACTCCTTGAAGTTTAAAGCTTGAAGCCCTGAGTTTCTTGTGAGGAAGATTTGTTTGTGTTCTCATCCCCGGAATGGCATAGCCAGGTAAACAGTCAATTTCAGGAGTGTACCTGTGTGCTTGTGTAGACATCTGTTATTCATGGTCATACAGCTCTTGCTCCTGCTGGGCTGGATCTGTAGGCAACACAGGTACAATGTTGTGCTACATATACTAGGCTGTTGGAAGTGTTGCTTAAACATGCCAGAGCTGCTTCCTGAACCTGAGCACAGTTGCTTTTGACCAGTGCTGTGTTAAGCATACTTTATGATTCAGATACCTGGGCATAGATAACTGTTGCTGTTTTAGACACACTAGTGTAACCATGACATCCATAGTGGCAGATAAGATGTGAGTGGATCCTACTGTTCTAGAGCAACAACTGGAGAACAGACAGGATACTGATGCATCTAAGGTGGCACTAGATGCCTGCTGTAGTCATCTAAGTTATTCCCCAAAACTCATTCAGGACTAACTCAGGAATCTGCATTAGACATAAATTAACTCTACTAGTTGCCTCAGTGGAGTGAAATGCAAAAATTACTTAAAATCACTGTAGAACAATGATAATCCATGTATAAAGAAAGTCTATGAGGAAATTAAGTTAGAGAGATTTTTTATTTTAAAATTATTTCCTCTGGAAACATTGTGACTAACACATGATAATTTTTATGTCGATGTGCCTCATTTTCAAGTGGGCAAGGCTTTACATTTTAAATTGTAAAGACATTAGTAATAGCAGATTATGTGGTTCCAGATGTTTCATCAGTAGTCATAAAATTTCGAGATAATTCTTGATATTACTAAAAGGTTTAATAATCTTTGTTTTTCATTCTCATTACTACTTTTATATACGTGAAATATCCCATTTCAACATAGTATTACACGTTCATATTCTAACATTTAATGTATGTCTAATCACACAACCAAATGCAAAAGATGTGTCAATTTTTTGGGGAAAAAAAAAAAAGAAAAAAAAAGAAATGGGGTCTTTGCTTGTACTCTTGACTTATCCATTCAAGCATTTTAACTGGCAGACTCCTTCTAATCCCCTGACAGCACCTGGAGGGTTGCCAGTAGAACACCAAAGGGATGGTGGGAAGATATGACATATGACACTGGGGCAAGATCTGAACTCAGACAAATGAAATCTGTCAGCCAGCTCCTCAAAGGCTGCCACAGTTCTTATCACTGCTTGGTTGAGCTGGCTTGATACACAGACTTATTGTATTATTCAGCTGGTTTGATTTTCCTTTTTATGACAACCTTACCCTGGAGACCATCCATCTCTTTGCAGTGTTGGAGAATGACTATAAACTGAATGATATTTCAATATAATTTATAATCCTATACTGTAAACAGAAGTGATGGTTGCTTCTAACCACTGTGAAGAATTCTAATAGGTGTATTTGGACTCTTGTCTTCCTGGAGGACTAGAAATAATCTGGAATAGGGATATTTTTCATAGCTTAGTTTAATAAGTCTTATAGCAGAAAAGCTATGAAAATCTCTGAAAAAGATGATTTTTTTTTGGATGCCCAGGCAGTTAATGATGCATGTGAACAACTACAGCTGCAACACGTTATTTGCCAAGAATTTAAATAGTAGTTATTATTACCAGCTTTCTGGATAATGTCCTGGAATGAAGGGCTTAGCAGTAAAAAGTTGGGCTCAAGTTAAATATATGAATCTTAAAGCAATCTAACTAAATTTGGATCCTAAAATACACACTTTAAAGAAAAACTACAACAAAATTTTAAGGTAAAATAGTTACATTACTGTTTTGTGTGGCAAACTTAAGCTTGTATTTTACCTTCTCCTTTGCATCAAGAAAAGATGAGGGCGAGTATTACTAAACTCCTTAGAGAACACTCCCAACAGTACACTTGCTCGATCTGGTGGATTTGAACAAACAGGATTTGTCTTAGATACAGAAGTGACAGACCATGTATTTAGCATATACTTTTTTACTTTGGAAGGACAGCCTTCTGGAAATATTCTTCTCCCCAAAAAAGCTACAAAATAAGATATTACTGAAAAGATACACTTCCATGTGATTGCTGGTAATTTATTTATATCTTTAGATGTTAATCTGATTTGTCTAGATTTTTTTCTCCTTTTTTGTGGAACATGGGTTATTTCTGAATTGAAACAAAGAACAATAATATCTGTGTTCATGGTCATTAAGTCCTTACTTGACCTAAATAACTGCATTTACACTATATATTCATGAAGTTACAAATTAGCCTTCTTAAGTTAGAGTAACCTCAACCCAAAGGAAATTCAGAGTTTTATTGCCTTCTGTAAGAGAAACAGATAAAAGTTTTAACAACAAACTGTCATCCATAGCGTTAAAAAGTTATATATTTAATAACAGAGATCATTACAGCATTACAGGTGAAGAAAGTGTCTGAATATTGTTACATCAATTCTGTTCTGGTATTCCCTCCCAAGTGATAGGTCAGAAGATACGTGGGAAAACAAACAAACAAAACCAAAACTGCAAGCCAACCCCCAGACAGACTTAATGGGATCAGTTCCTCTCCCACCCTTACTCATAGAACGATAGAATGGCTTCCGTTTGGAAGGGACCCTTAGGGATCATCTAGTCCAACCTCCCTGCCATGAGGGGGACTATTTCACTAGACCAGGTTGCTCAAAGCCCCATCCAACCTGACCTTGAGCACTTCCAGTGATGAGATATCCATAACTTCTCTGGGCAACCTGTGCCAGTGTCTCATCACCCTCATTGTAAAAAACTTGTTTTGGTAGAGTCCTAAGGAGAAAATTATAAAGCTAACTGGCAAAAATAGATGCAATGTGTTTTCAGAGCAGAGTGGTGTTCATCTTAAAGAAATGCAGTGTGAAGGAACTTCCATGTTGATAAAGGTGCACAATTTGTGTTTTTAAAAAAAGAAGAGTTACCTTCTGTAAATGTACTCATTCTAGTTTGGAAGACCTTATCCAGAAGGGCTTCCTTAAGAGTGACAAGGTACTAGCATATCAGAACTATCTTTCAATTCTTTCATGTTGGGAATGATTCGTCTCAGAGTGGGACGTGCATCAGCTTAAAAACACAACTGTGATTAGGTGTTGTAACTGTAGCTTCCCCTGGATTATGCCCATTTATTGTTGAGCATTTGCTGTTGGGAAATTTTAGTTTTCACTCATGACAGTGAGTGACATTGTATTTTTGCTCTGTTTACCTCTGGGTCAGACCAATCAAAATAATGATCTTTCACATTAATTCAGTTGATCCATCCTTTTTAACAGCTAGATAGCATAATTAACAGGCGACAGATTTAATGTTTATATAATGTTAATCATCAAATAATTAAAAATAACTTTTAGCATGTGATACAGTGGAGTTTTATTTTACCATAATAAGTCAAGTTTAACAGATATTTTTTTAAATATACTGTATAAAATTCTTTAATGCTTCAATGTTTCATTTTTCTTTTTAATAATATATTTACATGTGTAAAGTACAAAGAGAGGCAATGTACAAAGGCTGTAACTGGAATAGAAGTGTACAATATAGCTCAATAGTAATCCTATTAAGTAATTCTATTTGCTGGTGAAATACAAGGCAAGTCAAGAATACATAGTCTTTTTTGTACACATGTCAAATAGCTCTATAATAATTCAAATGCTGACAGCTGGCATTGTTCTCTGACTGGCAAACAAAGCAACTAATTCAGTGTTTGATCCATTTTTTATTGTGACTGTGTAAAATAACATATTGCATCAAACATTTACAAAAAATAACAGGGAAAGTTTTGGGTTTTTTCTATTCTATGTTCAAATGAACAAACAACTGCTGGCACACTCACATTTAACAACAGGTAATCAACAAACAACATTAAAAAGAACTAGAATACCCCCTCTTGCCAGGATCTGGTATTTTTCTCTGGCCAAAGGTGAGAGGTGTATGTTTTCTAACTCTATTGCTTGATCTTGGTTTTATTAACACAAGCAGCCACAAAGTAATATATTCCTTCAAAGACCCCATTTCAAGCTCTTTGCCATTGGGCTATTCTCATATGTTAGAGCACTACTGTGTTACTTAGCTCATGCTGTAATTAGAGGAGAAAAATTGGTAAAGCTCCTAAATGTCTTGTTTCTCTAATTTTAAGAGTAAAATACTGCTGAGAGAGATTCCTGGGGAAAGGAAGTCATTGAATGTTACAAGGTAATGTTTCAACATCACTCACAGTAGGTTAGGCTTTAATGCTAGTCAGGTTCTGAAATGTTAACTCATTGAGGCAAACTAGACAGATTTATTGATTATTTGATATTTACATGTATTTGGATAGCAAAGCTCAGCTTGTAATAACTGTTACATGTTCATGTGTTTGTCTGAAGTAAGTGTAAATCTTTACAGTCTTCTTACAAGGCCTTTCTTAGTTTTATGCTGATTTTTTTCTGAATTCAGTCAGTCCCAGCAACACACAGGCTTTGGCAAAATCAGTTTCAGAGTTAAAATAATTAGTAAAGCAGAGACAAAAATCAACAAGAAAACAGTTCTCTAAAGAAGATGGTTTGGATTCAATCTTTTCTCTTACTCTGCCTGAGACTAACTTTTGAGCCAAAAATAAATTGCAATCAGTATTTCTTCCACTGGTAGTTTGAGAATTTAGCCTCTCTTTTCCCCTTTGTTTTTCAAAGAGTTATCTGAAACAAAAATGTCTCATTTCAGGTTGCAAATCAAAATAAATGAAACTTCTTACGTTCTAGAATTGATGAGGAAAAAATGACAAGTTTTAGTTTTAATTTGATCTGCATAATTTTTTTTAGTTTATGTTGCCTAGTTCAGTAGTTAAGTCAAAAAATAAATTACTCAAACAGCTCTGATAATACTCTCCTTCAGGACAGAGATTAAGCCATACTCTTCCCTGAAGAGGTACTAATAACTGCACTGACCTGGAACAGTAGTAAGCCTGTCAGCACATAAGCAAAAATCAGGTGTATAGTATATATCTTCAGAGAAAATAGTATGTTAAAGAGACCCACTTCCCTGGCTAATTTGTCTGGAGAAGAAGAAAATCTGTATAAAAATAAAAGTATTTGTATTGCATATCTTCCAGAACTCGGCAAAGTGAAAGCCTATATGCTTAGGTTTTTTTTTTCCATAAAAATCCAAGTATTATAAAACACCTCTTCTGAGGAAAACTTTCCACCTCATCTAGGAGGGCAGGTTCATTCTTGTGTGAGCATTCTGTGCCTATGAATAAGTAGAAGCTACTGTAGCTACTATTATGAGTGGCATCATAATAGTATGTGTGCAGAACATAGCAAATAAATCCAATTTTATGTCACGTTTTAGGAGCACAGTTTTACTGATGTGTTATGATAGCTTTATCTCTTAAACATATCTGAAGCAGTTAAATCATTGTATATGTAGGGAAGACTATGCTATGAAGGGCTGTTCTTGTATAGGTAGGGAAAGCATTGAGCGTGTCAGGAATATTTGAGAGGAGGACAGGACTGTAGGCACAAGATAGTCTATTCTAGGAATAGGCAGATACCCTCAGAGATACAAGACATAAGTGTGCCTCTGTACTGAGTGTAGCCTAAAGTACAGCAGTGACATACAGATATGTGGATCATGAGAACCGTGGTCAAATATACCAGTTCCTAACCCGTTTCCCTGAGAAAACTGTGAAAGCTGTTGTGTGTTCGTACTTCGTCTCGGCACGCTTCAGTGTTGGAATCATAGAATCACAGAATGGTTTGGGTTGCAAGGGACCTTAAAGATCATCCAGTTCCAACCCCCCTGCCATGAGCAGGGACACCTTCCAGTAGATCAGGTTGCTCAAAGCTTCATCCAACCTGGCCTTGAACACTTCCAGGGAGGGGGTATCCACATCTTTTCTGGGCAACCTGGGCCAGTGTCTCACCACCCTCACAGTGAAGAATTTATTCCTAATATCTAATCTAAATCTCCCCTTTTCTAGTTTATAACCATTGCTCCTTGTTCTATCACTACCTGCCCTTGTAAAAGTCCCTCCCCAGCTTTCTTGTAGGCCCCAAAAAGTGTAAGGGAATGTTGCAGATAAGCTGGTGTTCCAAACTGAGCAAAAGCAGTGCCTATTACCCTGGAGAGCAGTAAGATACTGTTGATCTCCACACACAGAAGCTTCCATCTCTTGCTATCACAAAAAGCACTGCCTTAGATACAGACATGTAGTATCTTGTTGGTCCTGGAGGTGCTCGGCCATTATCAGAACCTACAGTCTGAGTAGCTTAAGGAGGAACAGGCTACTGGGAAATGGTGTACTGTAGGGGGAGGATGGAGTAGTAGGGTAGCATGGGGTTGGCTTTTTAATTTGAGATGAGAGGTACTGTACAATAACATGAGTGCAGAATCCTAACTCAAGGATCAGTCTCCCTAAAAATAGACCAGTAGACCCATTTTGCCTTTTGCATACTATGGTTTGGAGTCTAACTGTATTGAGTAAATGTGGGAAGTACCAAAAGCCTTGTTCTTGAGGCTGTCTAGATTTTTTTTTTTTTTTTTTAAACTTACCTAATGCTGTGTTTCCACTTTTGATTGCTGTGTAGACCTGCTCACTTCTGGATTTCAGTTTCTCTCACTGATGACATTTTCTTTCTCAGTGTACAAGCAGGCAGTCTTTCCATTTTAATTTTCTCCTGCAGACCTTTATGTAATAATACACTGAGCAACTTTTCACAGTTGAAAAAGCCTTAGAACGTTCATACAGCAGCACTCAGCACAGAGCACTACCATGGGCAGTATCTGAGGATCCAAGAAAGGGTAGCAATGTTGTAGTGTATTCCAACCAAAACACCATGTATTCTGTAAACCTACATTCTTGCAGAGCTTTACTGTTTCCAGTTCTGAAGACTGACATAAGTTATCTTGGACATTGCATCTCTAGCTAAAGTGAGACTGATAAGCAACCAACGGGCTTTCTTTCCTCCCTACCCCATCATAAAATTCTCTCTGTCCCCTGAGACCACTAGTTAGTTCTATCCTCGTTTTCTCTCTTCAGGTTTGAAATCCTTGAGGCAGGGATCATCCCTTTCTCTAGTGTTCTTCCCTTGCCTTTCCTCCCCAAAACTGAGAACACTGTCAGAACTTCAAAAAAAAAAAAAAAAGTAAGAAAAAAGAATGCAGTAGCAAATATTCCCTTTTCAAATAGAATCATTACCATAGCACAGTTATCCTTCAGCTACTAGCAGCTGCAAATGGAACAGGGAGATGTTACTGTTCACTTCTACTGATCTCATTATACAAACCACTAAGATGAGCAAGGGAATACATTTGGAGAGCTTTCATGTGGTTAAAGCGACAGGGGAAATTCATTCTTTGATATTCCCTTGTTCAGTGTATCTGCCTCACTTTGTGCCTGCCCCTCAAAAGGCAAGGCTGTAAAAATATTAGAGGATTGTTGAAAGGGATTGGAAAAATGAAAAAAGCTTCTAATTAAAAGGACAAAAATATACTTGGAAAGTATTTCTCAAGTGTTTTTAAGTTCAAAACCAGACCACCTATCCAAATCTCCTCATTAAAGTCAGATTCAATTTTCATGCAGAGAGCTTGATAGCAGGTTTCTCCCTGTCTAGACAAATACTTGTTACTTTGATTTCTGTATTACCAAGGTGCCTAACAACCACTGATTGATACCTGTGTTTGTGACCTGATGATCTTGGTAGGGAAAAGTCAGCATCCCAAATTTTTAAATTGGTAATGAAAGTTCAGAGGTCAAGGGATTTGTCCACAATTGCCTAGTTTGCAAGGCACAGTCCCTGTCTCTGGAATTCCATGTTGCCCATTAAACATAAACCCAACATGCTTTCCTCAGCTTTAAAAAAAAACCCAAAAAAAACCCCCCAAAACCCAACCAAACAACAACAACAAAAAAACCAACAAAAACCCCCAAACAAAACACTGTAGTCCCTGTCCCTTGCTGACTCATGCTTCTATTGACAGGACCAAAATGTTACATAAGAACTGTAGAAATATTAGGATGGAAAGAAAAGTTCATACTAGCCAAACTTTTTTTGAGTAGATGTGGCAGATAAAGCCATAGTAAGGCTTGAGAAGAAAAGCACCAAATCCTGACAGAATCTACACAGAGTCCAGTTAAATAGGTGTCAAAAAACCCTGATGGCTGCATATAATTCATTACCTTCAGAGTATGAAACTGTATAAAGCATAGTATGTAAAGATGAAATGTAGCCCTTTACATTTCAGGCTTCTGGAGAAATTTATTTTCTTTTGGTTTTGTTATTTTTCTCAGTTAGAAACTGCAGTTTGTTAAGTCTCTGCATGGTTGTTTCTTACCCTCTGGAGAATTGAGCTGCGTAGTCCTTACTTCTACAGTATTTCCAGCCTAGGGGATATACTTAAATCTGACAGTAGAAAGAGATGTGTGCATGGCTACTTTGATAGGAACTCCAAGTTATCATCATAAATAGCTCTGTGGTTCCCTTAAGAATTTAATTAGTCATTTCACTTGAATTATTCACTTGGAAAAAGACAGTGCACTGGGTAGCTTTTAATCTAATTAGGCTATTAGCTAGTAGTAGAAGATGAACACCTCTGAATAGAAGGTGAATGTTATATTTCAGTCAATAGGGGTACTAGTCTTTGAGGTAATGCACATGGTTTTGTAGTTCTCTCATACCCATTAAACCAGAGTATTAAACAAAAACCCCACCAAAACCCCTGAGGTTAAGCTATGTTTTG
This sequence comes from Caprimulgus europaeus, assembly GCA_907165065.1. Next base: position 8,649,976 of record OU015536.1, read on the forward strand.
TGGAATATAGCCATATCTTGTAAAATTGAATGAAGAACTTTATAGAGGGAGGAACTGGCCTGTAAAGATAAGTATTAGATATAAGTATAGAAGAAAATATATTTAAAATATATAAAAATATATTTATGCACTGCCTGAAAGAATATCTTCTAAATAATGTATAGTTGCCAACTATCACATGATAAAAATAAGTACATGCTTGAAAACTTTGTAATGAATAGAATAATGAGGCTATATTTTAATTTTACTAAATTAATGGCAAAAGATGTAAATATTTATTTCATAGAACAAAAGCATTTAAGCAGGAGTTTATATTACTGTTATGCGTCAGTGATAGTAACACTGGGACTTCAGTCTACATTACTACAATGATTAATTAAAGGCCTTGTTCAGGATGAGTGAACATCATTATTGTTTTTAAATAGGAAAGGCAGATAACCATTACTGATTATTCCTCAATTCCCAGTCTCACTTGTTAAAGACTAAAGAATACTAAAGTAGGTTGTATAGTTTTCATGAAGCTATAAATGGAGCCAAGAATAATATGATTAATATGCTACACATACAAAGGTAAAGAGTGAGAGTGGGATTAGTTTAAAAATTTAAGTTACAAAAATGCTGCACTGCTGTAAATGCAAATAATAATGCCCTTTTTATTTATAAGGTGAAGCAAATTTAGGCTCTAACTTTAATTTAAACAATTTTTTGTAATTGCATGAAAATTTTTATAATGCATTCACATATGAAGCAGCATTTTTTAAAGCACATACATAAACAGAAGCCAACTACCTCCCCTTAAGAAAACATATATAGAAATTCTGTAATTCTGGGTAATTTAAATATATCAGTAAGAATACTGAGATACAAATTTGTCTGCTAATTAACTGACCATTCAAAATTACACACATTGTTTAAAGTAAAATTTGTTGAGTAATGTGCTGGTTGACTTGGCTGAAATCAGGAATTGCAGAGATAAGAAGTTTACATTAAGGCTTCCAGTGGGCAAAATAATTTCGGGGATGGATTTTTAGAGAGATATGCAAGCAGAGCTCCAAGAAATGTTTTTATATTTGTCTTGCAGAGAACACTATTTTGCACGTCTGAGTGGTTGGCTTTGGTTTCCAAGTAAGAGAACAGAGAGTAGATTTCTTAGCTCAGTCAACTGTATAAGCAGGTGCAAATTGTGCTAGCCTTACAGTACAGCAAAAAATATATGTGTACACACAAAACCTCTAATCCCATGGTGCCCAGAATGGAACTAGAAACTAGGAAGTTTTGTATAAGCACCTGTGCGATTGCAGTGATTAAAAATTTATGTTACGGAATAGGATTTAAATCAGTCAAGACAAAGCTGATAGATTTAATCATTAGAGAAATGAGAAAGCTAGGAAAATTTATGTTCTTTGTTGCTTTCGTACAAGGCTGTAAAGTCTTGCTCAGAATCTGTAGGCTCAACTGCTTTACTGAAGAAGGTATTTATTCCCTTTTGTCAGGGAAAAGCAGGGAGAAGGTAGTAGTCTGAGCTTAATCAGAGCATCAAAGACTTTTAATATGATCAGTAAGGAAGAATAATTGCAATCTTTGGAAGTTCATTTATACCAGAACAACAATCTCATTGTTCAGGCTCTCAGCCTCCGTAAGTGCTCTGATTCAGTGATATAATTAGGTATATGACAAGTGTCCTGCTTTACCCATCCACCTCAGTCTTGCATCATGTTCTTCCCCTACAAAACCATGATTTCTTCCTGGCACAGAAATCCTAAATGGGACACGGAAGGGTGGTATGGTTGTGTATAATGGCTATGGATTCTATCCCAATTCTATCCCTGCAGCAAAAGGAATCCAAATAAAAGAAGTGCTTTGCTTGGCTCCAGCCACTTTTGTATTATGAAAAGGAATGGAAGGAATGTGTATCTTTGTGGTGTAAAAAGAAGAAAAGCATAGCTCTCCTCTTCCTGCTGTCCTCTGTGGACAGCCTTCCAGACAAATAACAAAAGCATGGGAGGCTAGAGTTATTTCTACTTATTATAGTGTTAATTTACAGACATCTGTAAATCAACAAATGCTTTCTGAATGAATCCATTTAAAGCATACATGGTATGAAAAGATGAAATCTCTTGTTATTGCTGCACACATTTCCCATAATAAAAGTCTCAAATCATTTTTTAAACAAATATTTTAAGAAGACTTTTTGGGCACATGTTACAAAGAACAGGACCTTTGTGGTTCTCCCTGAGTCATTATGTTCTGTTATCTGTCCCCCAGAGAAAAAAAAAAAATAAAGCACAGCTGAGCTGAAGCTACTTGCATAACAGTCTCAGTGACTAAGAATTCAAATTCAAAAGGAGATTCAAATGAACAAAAACTTCACCAAAAGACATAAGTTCACAAATAAGCAGAAAATAGGCAAGTAATAGAAATAATGTGTTCTCTGCTAAATGAGAGATGTCAGGCAATATATGATGAGGGAAAGATGGAGCATTTTAGTGGGAAAATGATGCTTCTAATAGCACATAACAAATCATTAAAATGCGTGTAAATGAGAGCAACCAATAATCCAAGATAACACTTAAAAAAAAAAAAAAAGTTTAGTATTCAGGATCCTACTTGGATACTCAAAACCTTTGCAAATGTAATTGCAACACTGAACAACTCCCTGAAAACCCTAGCATCTATGATCTATGGCCAATAATTAATATGGAGAAAAATGCAGAATTGTATCATCATAGAAGCATGAAATCTTTCAGATATTTGGTGTGATGCAATGGCATTCTTTTGTACACATGAATTAATTGTAAGTTTTATACAATAGCTAAGGGGTAATCTCAGAAATAAACCAAACTTCTGTTGGCTACAAGTTTGGCAGACAGACACAGTTACCATCTAGCTGTTTTCTTTAATAGACAAGAAAGCAGAGCTGAAGTAGAAATTACTGTGAAGAGCTGTTCCAGGTGAAAGACCAAGGTCTATCTTCTGGATGGTTTTTGTGACGGTGTGCCTCACTACAGACCTGTGAGATAAAAATGAATTTTGACCCTTCCTCCAAGTTTCCTGTGAAGCTGTTCTGAAGCTCAGTTAATTTTCTAGGTTTTATGTCTAGTCTGTGGGCTGTCTGAGAAGGACTGGGTATTATATGTGCCTGTGTGTGATGTGGCTCAAAAAATAACCCTGATATTTAAATGCTTAAATGCAATGTGTTTTTCTGACTTGTCTCCTAATTTGGAAGATCCACATTTAGATTCCACAGCTGCTCTCTTGAGACTTATTTGCAATGAACAGGTTCCTAATTCTTTGTTCTAAATGTCTATGAGTCTTTATGAAAATTTCTGGTTTATTTTTTGGCCTTTTATTAGAAAAATATTGCAGTTATATGCAAATGTGTTATTCAGTGTCCAATTAAGTCACTGATAGCCATGCTGTTTATTTTTCTAGGTACAGAGTCAGGTTTAGGTTTTTGGGGTTTGGGGAGTTTTTTATTTTCTTTTTTTTTTCTTCTTTTCTAGATGTTTTGTGTTAGATTACTTGAGTCTGTTCTTTGTTATGATTTCTGTTATGTTGTCAAGGAGAACTTTCATTGACACCATAGTAGAAATTTATAAAATTGGGATAAATTATACATGCTCTGCCCCATCCCCTGATAAGTTGTTTTTACACACCAGAAGTGTATTACTTTTCATTAATAAAGGAATTTGCAGACTTAAGGCTAAAATATATCCATTCTTTATATATGCAAAACTGTTGTTGTCAGTGACATAACATTGACAAGAATGTTAGGTCTGAATCACTGTAATAGGTAGAACTTTCACACTAGCTAGTTGTGTTTTGGGAACTCTAAAGTGTACTGGTATACTGTTCTGCAATGCACATAGGATTGTGTTAGACTAGTGATGAGAATTCTGTGCCTTGGAAGACATGAGAACAGCAGGATGATTCTTGCCAACTCTAGATCTCTTACAGATCTTTTTGTAAATTCAGCATCATGGGTTTATGAGTTATGTCATCTTTCATACAAAAACTGAGTCGTTTTCCTTGAGATGGACAGCAAGTCCTTCCACTTATTTGAGTAGACATTAGACCATTCTTTCGTACTTCCAGTTTTCAATACAAGGTGAACGTAGTCTGTCGTTCAAGACATTGCATCGTTTATCTCCAGCAACATTAAAAAGAGATTTCCCTTTAGACCCCAGGATACTGCCTGAGACTTACAAAGTTGTTTTTTTGTGGGTTTTTGGTTTTTTTGTTTGTTTGGTTGGTTTTTTTTATGAAGAGCTTTAATGGGATATGTTTTGGTTTTTTTTCTTAACTTAAATCTTTTGCATTTTATTATTGGAAGATTGGGACATTCAGTAATTCAAAGTGATTTTTCTGTGGATTTCTTCTGCCATAAAATAATCTCGTATTCTGTTGGCACATCACTGAATTACATAAAGAAATAAAAAATCAAATAAAATAGATCAAATAGCTGAAAAACATAAATTCAAAGCCATTTAGCTCAGTGTCATCAGCTGACTGTAAATGACATCTTTATATATAACCTTTTGTATAACCTATATCTTATATATCTAAATATATATAAAACTCCAATGATAGTCCTCACTCCTCTGAATACTTCCTCCTCTTAAATAAGAAGGGTCTGCCTGATCCTAGTAGAAAGACAACTGAAGTTTTTAGTACTTTTATATCAAAATTAGTAAATATCTTCAGAAATAAGTGTTTCATTATTGTTAATTTCAAGTTAAGTACTGTGTGAAAAATAACCTCCTACATTTAAGTGTTTCTTCACCACTTTCTCAAAACATTTTTCAGTGTTTCTGCATTAAATACTCAATTTTGGGGTAAGTGGTGGGGTATTTCTTCGCCACTGCTTTCTCTCTTTTTCTTTCATCCTGCGGTTCTGTTAAAAGTCAACCAAAACACTCTCTGTTCTTGAGGGTTTGGGTACAGAACTGAAATGTCCATTATTTCCCCACCTGTAATGTTCATTCCAGAATGCTAAGTTAGAGCTGTAGAAAAATAAGTTCATTAAATGTTATTTCTATAGTAATGCACCATGACCAACTTATTATTCTATATGTACATTACTGTAAATCAGAGAAGAAACAGGATTAAAGTATTTCAGAACAGCTTCCTGAAATTATTTCAGTTCTGTATTGAGGGTGACAAAATTAGGTGTTTGACCAGCTTCAGACTGTGCAGTTGTGTGTTTAAACTAGGAGAAAGGTTTATGTGAAACCACTACCATCTTGAGGCAAGTCAGAGTATGACAACTAAATTTCTATTTAAGCAAAAGGGCAGATCATAAATAAGCCTCAATATCATGCATTTCACCTTGTTCAGTCGTCATACTATGTTACAGTTAAAAATTTTGTATTCTGCCTACTACTGAGCTTAAAAATGCTTGCACAATAATAGATTTTTAAACACATGTACAGTTGTAGAGCCTTAATATTCAGGAAAAAAAAAATTGAATAAATTTTCTTTTTCAAGTACAGACCGAATGCAGACAGACTTGGGGGGTCAGTGCTGAAAATTTGTAGTCAGTATTCATGCTTTAATTCAAAATATCATACTGTTTTTAACATTTACCTTGTTAAGCACTGAAACTCCTTGCTGCAGAATGTACAGAAACTAAGCATTTATTTGGGTTTTGAAGTGACTCAAAATTGTGGAGAAGAAATCCATTAAGAACTGTGAAGTAAAAGACCACATCTGTCTTAAGAAACTCCCCAATGTAAATTGCTGAGAGAGAATTTTGCAAGTACTTGTCTTTTTTGAACCTATGGTAGCTGAACAATTAAAATAAATAGGTCTTTTACCTGAGCCAGCACAGATTTTCGTATTTATGTGGGAATGTTGTTGATAACCAGATTTTTAGAAAGCACTTGGATAATATGATGATTTATGCATTATTAGAAGAATAATTGGACAAAATATTAGTAGGGTTATTCCTGCACATGGGATTGGAAAACTATCCTACATAATTTTCCTGAGAATACACTGGGTTTAATTCTGTCAATTCAAATATTTCAGGTCAATTGCAGAATCAACACTGCAGAATTAACATAAAAGAATTGCAGTGAAGTAATTCCTATTAGAGTAATTACATTCAAAGAGGTACTTTTTTCCCTAGAATGAAATGAAAAGTCATTCCAAGATAATGCAATACATAGCTAAATATCACAGCCACACACTTTCCATGATGGTGATGAGTACAGGCTCCCGTGCTTCAAACTGTGCTATTGATTGTTGTCTGCTTCCTGTGCTTTAGTTCTGTGAACATCAGTTGCTGGATCTCAGTGTCTCCTTAGCCTTGCTGTGCCCTCCTTGGCACCCGTACACGTCTGCAGCAGATCTATTTGACGCACAGTACATCACAGTGGTTGGCTCTGATATGTATCATAGGAGTTTGGCACTCTTACAGTGCATTAAGCAGGTTCTGTTTTTATTTCCAGTAACTGCACATCTAGGACTTTTGCCTCCTGTATTTAGTTTCAGTATTTTTTTTTTCTTATAATGTGTTTTATTGGTTATACATTATTACTTACTTAAGTGGATTTCTATTTTTGTTTTTGTGTTCTCTGTGATGAAAGTCTTTTTCCATTGAAGGTTTTTTTTTTCCTTAATAATATGTTGTCCCTTGACTTTTCAATTTTTTCAATTTTCACTAAAACCAGTGTATAAATGCTGCTTCTAGAAATAATCTGACCTTGCCAATCACCTTTTTTGCTGTTGAATAACGCATGATACCTTCCAACTTCTGCTTACAATATGTCTTTGAAATAGTCAGTGGGTAGGGTTACTTCAAAATTTTGTCTTCCACCCCTCAAATTCAACATTTAGTATCAATGTGTTGTGTGTTTTAGAACACTTAGCATTTTGCCTATGTATATTAAAATGGTATATGGTAATTTTAAAATATCATTTTAAGGTTACAGTAAAGGAAAGCAAGGTTGCAAATAAAACATACCCTCACTTATATGGCTAAGGCTATATTTTCATGAAGAATTACAGGTATGATGGGTGTACGAGCTGTATAAAACTGCACTGTGATTCCCAGGAGATTTAGGGAAGCTTTTCAACGGCGGGATCTTAAAGTTTTATTTTCCATTTCAGAAAGGGAAAACTCATTTGAGGCTTTCAGGGTTCAGTGATTTTGAAATTAAGCCACTATACAGAACTATCACAGCACTTCTTATTCATGTGGAAGCCCAGGCAAGATGATCCAAGCTAGAATTGTATGTCTGTAGGTCTCATTTCTCAAAGTACTGGTATGTGAATTATTATGTCAGAGAGAAACTGTAGCATCAACATGGAAATACCTTTGTAAAAATGGTTGTTAGCCCTTCAAACTGTCCACTGCAAAGCAGGTTGTTTCCTAAAATCCTGATTCATTTTTTCCTCTGCAACCCATGTTCTGAAGCAACTCTCTGTAGGCAGATTGAGAGTGCTTCTTAAAAGTTATAAGGTACCAGCCCGGTTTGCTGAGGGCAGATTTGCCTTCTGTTTGCTTACCAAACCGTATATTTGAGCTTCAGTGGGGAAGAGGAGAAAGCTTGTTGTCTATACAATCCTTTCACTAGCAGGTTTGGCAGCCTGCTAGTCTGCTATTCCTTGCTAGTATTACTTCTCCTTCAATAGGATTTGATGCAATTGGCGTGATCTCACTAGGCTATTGTGGATTCATTCTTTGCAGTCAGTTCAGTCCTAAGTGTAGGCCTGTGCCCAAATGATCATACAAATTACATATGACAACTGGCAGCTACTACCAAGGTCTTTGACTGGCCTAAGTGCTGCAAATAGTGAAAAGAAGAAGTAGTTTCATTTGATCTAGACTGGACTTCTAGCGACTTTCATCCATATACACTCACTACAATTCAAAATTCGCTTCACACTCAGAATGAATCTGGCTGACTTGTGCCAACCCTGTCCAGAATACCAGCTTTTGATATCAATGTGCATGAGCAGCTTGAATATGCTGTAATATTCATGTTTCTGATATGTGCTAAGAAGTGTATCTTCTACTACTTCCTGTATAAAGGAAGGCATGTCTGATGAAGTTTGTGTTCTAGGCTCCCATGGTATTTGTTCAGACAGCAATATGTATAGGTTGTGCCATTTACTGTGCTGCTGCAATAGAGGAAAAGGCAGTGGCAGCTGTCAGATGGAATAAGTGGTGGTAGAACAGACATTTAAGGATCAGCCAACACTGATGATAGCTAGTGGGTAGATGATGGCTTTTTGTCAAAATGTGGATATCAAATGCTTTTGTGAGAGCAAAATATCCTGCCATTAGCAGAAAGTTCCCCATCCATTTTTTAGGACCAGCAATTTCAAGCTTTTTAGAAATTTATCTTAAACTAAAAGTGACTGAAGGTAATAAAAATATATATATCACAATTTGTGACTATGTAGGAAAGTGATCAATGAGCTGTAGATTTACAGGGAGTATACTGAAAAAAAAAAAAATGTGCATAATAATTTCCAGCACTATTTATTTTTGAGAAAGGCGACTGTATTCTGTGTATTATGAATTACAAACAAATAGGCTAAGCAATAGTCTTGCTTAAAGTTAACTAAGAAAGCCAAAGGGAAGTGGATAGGAGACTTTGTATGCAGAAGTAGTGCTGGGAGTGAGGTCCATGCAAAACCATGCTTGGAGGAATGCATAGAGGTGTTTCTGTGGGAACCTGAGTGCATACATCAGCAAGAGTTCACTGCCTTTTGTCTCAGAAAGTACTGACTGCATGGTATTTCTGTGTGTGACACCTAGGTGTGACATCCAGCGCGTTGTATGTAATATAAGTAACTCCCTTCTGTTGACACGTATTTCCATTACAAAAGTAGCTTTCTTCCTTAGCTAAAAAAACTTTTAAAATTACATACCCTGAACAAAGTAATAGCTATTTCTATTAAAAAAAAAAAAAAAAAAAAAATTCAAGTATAGTTGGGAATTTGTGTGGGGGTTTTTTAATGGCCTGGTAAGTACATGTAAACTCTTTTCCTGTTCAGACTTTGTCTCACTGTAGACAAAGCAAATGTCAGATTAAAGGAGAACAAAGAATGGATAGAATGAAGCAAGACCAGAAACAATAAGCTTTAGAGATGAGCAAGCTGCTTGAGCTGAGTACTCAAACAGGGAATCATTGGAAGATTCAAAGACAGGAAAAACTGAATGCAAGAAAGATCATCTCAGATGGTCTTTTTGGCTGGCAAGATAAAGTAGGCGTAGAAAACAGCCTTGCAGAGTTTAGCTGCAGTTTTAGATCAGTCATTACTCTGTTGTTTTGGTATTTGTTTTGGTTTTTTTTAAACTTCCCTGTTGTTTATGCTAAGCAAGAGAATTGAAGGAAAAACTAACCCAAAGATATCCTTCATTAGCAGTGGACTGTAGTGTTAAGGAAAATATAACAATTTGGGAACATAGGAAACAGATCCCATTCAAAACACTTTAGGTAAGACACTCAAAGGTGAATTGCAGTTAGCTCTTTGGAGTGAAAATATGAAGCAAGAATCAGACCCAAATATATGGTGTTACTTACCACTTAATGTAAGTATCACCGTAATTTGTCTTAGGATGTAAATGACAGTCTACTGATTTTAGATGACGTCATAGCTAAAAAAAAACGAAACAACAAAGATGCCTTGAAGCCAATAGTAATTTTTGTTTTTCTGTTTTGATTGCATTTCCCTTCTTCTGTAGAGAAGAGAGGTAAAGGATGAAATTGCAGGTTTATTTTAATACAGATTTTTTACTGGTAAAATATTGAAGTTGACTATATTCTATTCATAGTTCAAATTCAGTTGTTCAGTTACACTACAGCAGTGCAATTGAAAGGAGAGTAGGGCAGGGCAGTTTTCTCTAGAATAACATTCTCCAATATGCATATGAGTAAAGCAGAGCTGTACACTTCTAGGGCTGTATTGTGATCTGAACCTGTATAAATATTAGTAAGAGTAAGAAAAACCTGTCCTTTGCTATAGGTCAGTAAAAGGGAATGCCCAGTGCTGACTGTGCTTCAAAGCTTTTGGGAAATATGTGGGTGACAGTCAGAATAGCTGTACAGCAAAGGCTGTCATAATTTATTTGCCAGCAGCATTTCATATTGTCCTGGATCAGTAAGACAGGAGAGGACAAATTACAACTCTAAGTGGTATTCTGGTTTAAACAGGGCTATAAACATGTCCCTTTACCATAGGATTTACAAAAGGACTGTCTTTGGTCTAATAAAGATGCTTCATTTGAGCATTAAAACTTCTTAGATGGAAACTAGTGTGAAAAATAAGGTATGGACTAATACAAAACAGGATTTTTCGTGTGCCACTGTATATTTAAAATTATCAAAAGCACCCTAAGTCTGGAGAATGTTTACTCATTCAACAAGTTGTGTTTCTTCCCTATGGGAACAGGTGATAACTTGATTCATGGCCTCCCTAACTGCACTCAGAGTTTCACAGTTGTCTGTGGAACTCTGGGACTTTAGCTTTGGCTTAATGTTCTGAATAGGCAGAGATTATTAGTACTCCTGTAACAAGTCGGTTGTAGAACTCAGTTTAACTATCAGATCTGCTTTCACCATAAATGCTAGGATGAAAAATAATAGTTGGATTTTAAATTAGCAAATCTGATGCTGAATATCTCTTTTATGGTAGGTTTGTCTTACAGATGATATGATGTCTGGTGTAAACCTCTTTGAAGTCACTTGAGTTTTCTGTTGAGGTCTAGAGTTTTTGGTCCAAGCCTTTAGTGTCAGTCTCACTTGCACTCATTTGTGTGAAGACACAATAAATCTGTGTTAATGGATAAGTAGAAGAGATTGTGGGATAACTACATGGGTTTTATATTAATATATTTTCCCATGACTTTACATGTCTTTGCATTAATCTAAATCTTCCTTAACACTGCTTCTAATCTAGTCAGCAGGAGTTGCAATAATGTCAAAATACAGAAAAAAAGCAGTCAAGTATTATGGTCATTTTAGTTATATGTCTACTTGAAAATGAAGTATCTTAGTTAAAACCAGTCCTAATTCAAACAAATATTCTGTGGAAGTATTATGAAAGCTCTGATTAATCTAGCAATTTAATGTTTGTTTAATCAAGATATTGCAGAGATACTTTTGGAAAGCCTGATAAATTACACTGAAATCCAATGTGGCAGCAGATATAAACAGTAGCTATGCAAATATTGAAATCCTTTTGTAAGAGATGTTTATACAAAAAATAGGTAGAGTTGTTTACTTTTTAATATCATTAACACTGTCATTTAATGCAAATGAAATATACAAAGTTCCCAAATGTCAAACTAAAGTATTTTATGAATATACATTTTTACTCATGAGAAGAAACTAGACTAAAATTCATGGTGATTAATATTATGGTGATATAGAGAACAGAAGTGATGTAGCTTACTATAAATACTCCCTAAATATGCACACAAGTATTTCTTGTCCTATATGTGAAATGCTGAAATTCAAAGTTTTAGTGTCATGTGTCAGAGTAGTGATTTTTTTCAGTCTTTTAAAATGCATACTTACATTTGAACTTCCATTCATTACGTGAAATTTCTAGGGTTTCAGATTCAAACATTCTACTTTGCAGAGTGTATACTATAGCTGTCAGGTAATTATTGCTCTTGCCCCACTTCTAATAATAATTCTATTCTGTTGCACTTCTGCAAAGCAAACTTATGATAAGTAGAGACTTACCAGAAGATTTAAGAAAATAATTTTAAGTAGCTCTGGATTCTGTCAATCACACAACTTTTCCAGGCTGCTTTTGTGTATGAAGTGTATATTCCTTTCGTTATCCACCAAGATCCTACCTGGTCTTGCATGAGGAGGAAGGTGCTTATGAAGGAAGGTTGAAAATGGAAAATGAAGCTAAAACCCAGAAGCGATTCACTTTTTGGTATCAACTTGTAAAAAAAAAACATTAAAAGACAGAGTTAGAAAACTCTCTTGCTTCTCCATAAAATTAAGGTACCAACGATGTTAGCCTCCTGCAAACAAAAGGAGGAAAGGAGAAGACTAATGCACTTGCTTGATTTTTAAATCCCAAAGGATAAATATTTTAAACATATTCATACCATCAGCTATTCCAACATCTAAAACCCCAGTATCTCTCTTAGCAGTCATCGTATTCTTTCCATTGCCTTTTTGATATTTTAACTCTTCTCAATCTAAACTAAATATATTATCCTAATTGAAAAATTTAAAAATTATGGCACAAGGCGTTATTTTGTTGTTAAAATCTTCCTTGTATAGAGGGGAAATAGAGACCTCTACCTCCTATTTGTGTGTGCTGTCAGCCTGGTGAGAAGTAGCATAGGAACTCATGATTCCCATTTATGAGGACATAGGCATAAAGGTAAGAACTCTGCCTCTCTTTTCAGTGGTTCATTTAATCTGTGCTAGAATTCACTTTATTACAATCAAAAGAAGAGGAGGAATTGTTACTCACATCTAGCCCAGATGAGCCTTCAGCCTGTTTCAGGTCTGCAAACAGTATTACTATGCAAAATTGTTGAATAAGAAGTAGAAAAAATCAGTGGAGTAGTAAGAGGCTAAGGCAACTGAAGTGCTAGTTACTTTCTTTCTCTCCAGTTTATACCTTGCCAATGTTAATTGTTAAACATTACAGGTATATATAAATACCTGATACAGGATAGTAAAGAAGATGAAGACAAACTCTTCTCAGTGGTCTGTACTGAAAGGAAAAGAGGTAATTTCAACAATTTGAAATGCAGGAAATTCCGTTTAAACATAAGAAAAAACCTTTTCACCATGAAGATAGTAAAACCCTGGAACAGGTTGTCCAAAGAGATAGTGAATTCTTTATCCTTGGAGATACTGAGATCCTGACTTGGACGCAGCTGTGAGCAACCTGTGATAGCTGACTTTGTTTTGGGCAGGAGAGTGGATTATATTATCTCCAGAGGTCCTTTCCAGCCTTATCCAGTCTGTGATTCTGTGTTGACACTTCCAATGGGTACTTTCCTATCCATGAATAGCAGCACAGAAATAGAAGAAGTAAATGTAATACCTACGATTAATGCAGGGCAATGCCACTAATGTCCGTAAAAAGCCATCTGAAACTGCCTGAAATGATGGCCTTTGAAAATAAATTGCACTCAAATCACCCAGCTGCAGACAATTTTAGTAAAAACATTGCTGAGCTGATATGTGGGTTGATGATGTTTCCATTGGCTATGGTTTGCAAACCTCCTATTAATTTCTCAACTGAAACTGCAGTCATTCATCTTTAGAAAAGCTATTCCAAAGATTTATGAAAGTATAATATGGAAATAAGACTAATGTATTATCTGAAAAGGGCATTAATGTTCGTGCTACTCACAGCATAAATCAGAGGTCAAATGATCATTCACATCAGAATAGGTAAGGCTCCCTATGGTACTCCCTTAAATTCACACCCACTAGCATACAATTTTTGTTACCTGTGCTGTGAGCCAAAGGACATATGTTCCTGTGGCCTGAAACTAAGAATATTATCAAAAATAACACCACATGGAAAGACTGGCAATTATACTAAAAAGAATACCTACTGTCTTACTATGGGTTTGATAATTTGCAGTTAAATGCTTTTCTTGTACACAACCAACTTTTGTTGAGAGCTAAGAGATGTTTTTTTGTTCTGAGGCTGTAGAATAGCAAGAGTATTTATATAGTGGCTACTACAAATGCTTTGCATTCCTTTGAAGCAACTCAAATAGAGACCACAGCTGATAGGAGTACCATATTTGTAGTAATGGGATTAAGCACTCCAAATCCTAGTTAGATGAATCACAAGGAATTCCTGACACAGACTTTATTCTGGATCTGCTGTGAAAATGAAAATACTTTAAGTATGTACTTTACAGAGATGAAAACTTGCCTTCCAATTTTGTCTGTTTTCCTGTTAAGATTTTGTTTGTTTTTATATTTTCTGAGTGCACCAAGGGAAAACTGTTTCTAGCAATATAGAAGTCCAGCCACCTATAAGGTGAAATGCAATCATTAGAACAGAGACCAGCAAAGCTACAAAATTATTTGATAACAATATCATTAAAAAATTGTAGGTGTGAAGTGGTACTTAACAGTAGATCTTTCAACTGAACTGAAAGCCAAGGGATCACAGAAGGCAAGACACTTACTGAACATGCTCCAGTTTCCATATTTTGAACAGTGAAAGAAAAATGTCTTGATAAAGAATCTTTTGGACTTGAGACATCCAGGGGAAGAAGTGTTAAGTTAACATAGACTGTGTGGTGCGATTTTACCAGTGTACCAGGGTCAATACCTTTACATGAAAAATGTTGTGTGTCCTTTAATGACTGCAAGTAGCAGTCCCTGTCATATCTAGTTCAGAAATTATTTCTCTTGACAACAGCTTGACAAGCAACTCTTCATGGCCCTTTTAATTAAACTGAGGTATTAGTTTGCTCCTTGGAAACTCTTTAGCTTAGTGAATAAACATTGGTTATTTCTATTTCCATAGATTTCCTTGGAGATCTCATCTAAATGTTGTGGAAGCTTCCAATTGACTTTGTTCATTAGATAGGAAAAAACACATTCAGAGCTGTCCTAGCTTCGGGAGTTTTTTGTTCTAATAACAGGACCAATATTTGTCTTAGTTATTCTTTTGAGTGCCACATATAGATTTCCAAATGCTCATACCATTTCTGTAACTGTGAGTTATCCAGGAGGTCCTTTTTTGAACAACTTGAAAAGATTAAAAATGTAAGTCTAGAAAGGACTATCATACATATTTGCCTATGCAAATAGGCATAGATCTGTAATTTTACAAGCTTAAAATTTTCATTATATATTTTTCAAGTGTGATTCTAAAATTGACCTGAAATTATAATAATTTCCCCAAAAAAAGGTAAACCCCTTCATCTTGCATTATGCAGAAAAAAAAAGCAACTTTTGAAATATTGATTAGGCAGTAGCCTTAGTAAGGAAACATAGTCTTTCTGTATCATGTTCTGAAATACATTTCTCCATATCTTCAAAGGCAGAGGAAATACAAAGAGTTTTCTTAGGAAGCCTTTTCTCTAACAAGCCTTGAAATGAGGAAAATTCCTGGTATTTTGGGACTGATAGGGTTCATTCAGCAAGCACCACTCACATATGTGGCAAATTTGAACTAGATTTGTGGTCTGTCTAGACCAGGTTTTGATGATAGCCAGTATGAGGTGCTCTTAAAATGGTACAAAAAATGATGACCCTTGTCATCAGGGAATATTTCCTTTTAAAAGCAAAGACTGATATGTGTTTCTTCCACTAGTGGCATCATTTATGATTTGCATATTTCAAAATAATATTTTCTATAGTATTGCATATTGAACAAATACCAAATTTATGTTTGTGTGTGTATATCCTGCTGCATTACCTTGAGGTCATCAGGATAATTTCTGGTCTTTTCCTTGAAGTGTTCAATTTTTAGCTAAGCTAGCCCATAGCAACAAGTTCCAATACAGGCAGCCTTGTTTTGAGTCTTGCCTGGGGATATTAAGTCAAGAACTGGCAAGAAGATGGATGTTTGGCAGAAGTGACAAATTCACTTTCCTGGAGAAATTTGCTGACTGCACTGTTTCAGAAAGAGCTGCTTATCTGCCATTCCAGATGTTGTAATGACGGCAGCTGTTTAGGAGGACCTTGAAGAAGTGAGGGAATGAATTAATTTATTGGAGAATCTAGCTTGCTCCTAAGTCTAAGAACAAATCAACACTCGCTATGATTCATGCTTGTATTCTGCGATTCACGTCTACATTCTAAGCAGTTTCATTACATGGACTTTCAAGTAGCAAAAACAGGCACGATAATAAAAATTCAGAATTAGTATGTGTTTTCAAACCTAGAGAATTAGAATTACACGTGTGCAGAATAAAGCAATGATGTTCTAAAAAGGACCATCATTCAAAAGAACAAATTTCTGTGTGAAATGTTCTCACTGTGCAAGGTTTTTGAGGCTCAAACAGGTGTTCAAACTCCAGAACATAACTTGCAGCTCTCATTTGGAGTGGTTAAACCATCCTGTAAAATATGTTGCACTCTTAGACTTGCACAGCTTTGTAGTAACACATTTGTCTCTTACATGGATGTAAACTTCTCCCCGTCAAGCTTTGTGATGTGGTATTTTTCTTAAGTGCAGGGTGCCATACTCAACACATCACTAAAAATAAAATAATATAATCTTCAGTTACTTTTTTTTGTGACCATCAAGAGCAGCAGAAATGCATGCAAGAACAGCAGAAAGGTATTTGCCTCTCCTTCTACCAGTTCAAAAG
Organism: Caprimulgus europaeus; assembly: GCA_907165065.1. The sequence goes on from OU015536.1 coordinate 8,666,264, forward strand.
ATAAGAACCAAAAGTATTTGACTTCTGACCAGAATATTGTAGGATTCATGCTCTGCGTACAGGAGATAAGAGGGTTGCAGGGAAAGAGGAGGAAAAAAAGAGATATAAAAGCAGGTTAAGCAATGGAATATTAGATCAAAAAGAACTGGGGTAAAAGGAGACGGCAAGAAGAAAGTATACCTGCAGCCCCAGGATGTGATACAGTAACCCAGAAGTTTCAGATCCTGTGTGTAATTTCTTGAGTGATCATTGGAATTTACGCTGTTTCTAAAAGCTTTTTATGTGATTGAAGGCAGGACATACACGCTTCAGTACAAGGACTGATTAAAATTACTTAGCTTTTTTGTTACCATTGTTCTATATTTTTCTTAACTAGTTTTCATTGCTATAGCTATATACTTCTGCATATTAAATCTTCATGATAGTAAGAAATTGTTATCCTAGTGAGTGAAGTGTAGTCAAAAAAACCCGGTAAAACAGACCAAAGCCATAAAATCAAATTACCCAGCTATTATAAGTTTTCTGAAAAATTTCCTGTTAATGTGAAATTTTCAAGCATATAAAAAAAAGTGTAAGACACTTTTGGTTAGAAACTGAAATGCATGTTTGTCTTTCATTGAGTCTGTTTTGATAATTTGCACTTATTTATCGAGACTGATAATAGTTCTGTGATTATATTTTTGTTTTGCTCATAAGTGCTGCAAAAAGCTTATTCACCTACTCTTCAAGTTGTCAAGTTTCTGCTCTTTGGGCTGTAGATAAAAGAAGCTGAGTCAAAAAAAAAAAAAAAGTCATCAAGATGTTCTTGGCAATATGAAAGTGAGGAGTACTAATCAGAGAGACTTCTTCTCATTACCCATGCAGGTAAAATTTTCCAGTAGCAAGTGTAGATATTTTAAAATTGTTTAGATTTGATGCAAACTCTGTGTTGTACTGATGTTTCTAGCAAGACTATTATTTTTCTGATTCAATCCTTTTCTTTCTGGGAATATCACGTAGTGATGAATCCTATGCTATTTTAATAGTCATGAACCTTTTGAGAAAATAATTACAATATAATGATTTCTACAGAGGACAATTTAAATTTTGATCAGAGTTTATAGAGGTCAAACATGATATATTGCCTATCAGCGTTTTTCTGATGTGCCCAATCAGTGGGGATTTCTTGCTCCATTTTCTGATTTGCTTTATTTTTTGAAATATTTCCATTTAAGATTAAGACAATTTCTGAAGTAAGAACTACTTTTCCTTTTCAAAATGTGACTGATATACGTGGGGTTTGTTTGCTTTTTAAGAAAGTACTCTAATATATTTTTCTGAGTGTTGATGCAGCTTTTATCAATGGCTTCTCTAATATATAAAATATATATTATTTTTTCTTAAATATTTGTTTTTCTGAAATTCAGGCACTACTAAAATTCCTACAAGTGAAATAATTAATCTCTTCTTTGGTCAACAAATGCATAAGAGACACTCCAGGAAATGTGAATGCAATGGATAATTTTGATCTTGTTATTAATCTCTGTATTTGGATACTTTCATCGTGAATCAGAATTAAGTCTTACATTCCCCTGAAGTGAGTAGAATTTATGGGCATATGCTTAAAGCTCAGCAGTCCATTATTTGCTCTGTGAATGCAGGGCAAATATGCATATTTAACTGTTTTCAGGTAGTTTGGGGGTTTTTTTTCTACCTTATTTTTAGGAAAAACCTATGCACCATAAGCTTTCTTCGGTTTGCTAAAGGCATAGCAAAATTTAAGCATGTAAAGGCAGTGACTTTTTATGACTATACAGGTCAAAGTGCTCTCAGAAATTTCCTTTGTCTTTCTGGAACCAATTTGAGCTGGGAAGTTTTTTTTTGTCCAAGTCATACTGTGGTCCTGAGAGGTCAGAAAAGGAGATTAGCAGTATTCCTATAATTTGATTTACCAAATACCAGTACACTTACTGATTCAATTAATGAATGTGGATATGAGTACTAGTTCAGAAAAACCCTATTGGTAGAAAAGGAAAAGAAATGTTGGGTTGTTTTTTTTTTTATTTACTGAGGCATTCAGTACACTTTAGGACTGTGTTGAACACCTTGAATGCCTTGCAATCACAGAATCACAGAATCACAGAATATTAGGGATTGGAAGGGACCTCGAAAGATCATCCAGTCCAATCCCCCTGCTGGAGCAGGAACACCTAGATGAGTTCGCACAGGAAGGCGTCCAGGCGGGTCCTGAATGTCTCCAGAGAAGGAGACTCCACAACCTCCCTGGGCAGCCTGTTCCAGTGCTCTGTCACCCTCACTGTAAAGAAGTTCTTTCTCAAATTTAAGCGGAACCTCCTGTGTTCCAGCTTACACCCATTGCCCCTTGTCCTATCATTAGTCATCACTGCAAAGAGCCTGGCCCCATCCTCCTGACACTCACCATACAAATATTTATAAACATTAATCAGGTCCCCCCTCAGTCTCCTCTTCTCCAAGCTAAAGAGCCCCAGCTCCCTCAGCCTTTCCTCATAAGGGAGATGTTCCACTCCCTTAATCATTTTGGTGGCTCTTCGCTGGACTCTCTCAAGCAGCTCCCTGTCCTTCTTGAACTGTGGGGCCCAATGCTTCCTTATGTGCATTTGCATTCTTTATGTCTTAGCAAGTCTAACATAATCTGGATAGACAATCTGTATAGGAAAATTCTGTTTTGAAAAATGGCATGTACCATCATATAATGATATAACAAAATACTTATGTCCTAATAATTCTGGATTTATGTCAAGTAGGCACCCTTGGTTCACTGTAACAGGTATTTTCTCCTCATTAATTTCTTTTCAGTCCTGAAAGTCTCATGAGAACAACAATCAAACAAGCATGCGAATAGGAAATATTAGGGAAATTTTTGCTTTTTGTCTGAAATTCCAAACCAGCATGTGCTAGTCTGCCTTGTGAACAGATGATATATCTAACTGTAAATGTGAATCAGGTTTTTTAAAGTTGATGTTTTTTGTTTAAAAAAAACCCCAAACCCACAACAAAATGCAAAAGAGATGGATTTCCCAAAAGAGAGAATAATGGCATGTTCATGTTAAATTAGTGGAAATTTTTCATTATTTTAATGAAATTTTTTGATTGAAATTATTTTAATAAAAAATGCTAGTTTAGTCCTGGATATTAAAATAATTTTTACTCTTCAGCTACTCATAAGTCTTAATTATCTGGTAACTATTGGACTTACATTTTGTGTCCATTGATTCATTAAAGCAACTATTCGCATTCAGACATGGACAGACTGTTCAGATGTGTACGTTACAGATCAGCAGGCTTATGTTGCCTGAAATTAACTTCTAAAATTTATCATATGCTTATCCTAATCTCTGTTGATCATATGAATTTCTGCATGGCTGAATTTCTATATGGCATGCAATCTTTATTCTTGAAGAGATGGAAAATCATCTTTTTCTCAATAGTTTACTCCAACTATTTTATCGCAGTCACTGTTAAAATTGTTAATTTTCAACAATTTTATTTGCCTGCCTTCACTTCCATGTTGTGCTGTTCTTTGCTTAGTTATAGAGCCTTTTTGTAACTGATATTTTCTTCTTATGAACTTGCTTATACAGTAATAATTTTAATTGCTTTCAATCTTCTTATTGATAAGCAAAATAAACTGGATTCTTTGAATCTTTCACTATAAGTGTTTTTCTGCAGCCTTTGTAAAATATTGTGTCTTTTGCTGAGCCTACTCCAGTCTTTAAGCATGATTTTTAACATATGAACACCCCATCTGCATGAAGTATTCCCAGGTAGAGGAGTAAAATTATTTACTGACATTAATTTCCTTTGGGTTTTCACTGTAAATTGCCTAATCAGTATAACATTAATATCCTATTCAGAGTCTGTCTTTTCCAGGATAGCTTCTTGTTCAGTTTGTATGGCTTGTATTTACTGCCCATGGATGCTTATCTGTATTAAAATACACCTTGTATTAATTGGCCCATTTTGTCAGACACTGGGATTAACCTGTAAAAAATACTGTCATAGTTGTTTGCCACGCTACTGCTTTTTGTGTAGCCTGCTATTTCTGTCAGTGGTGGTTTATACCTATGTTTCCAGATGGTAGTAACAATTACAAAGCTAGCACACCTCTTAAACTCTTCTCTTAGTGAGGAGATTGAATTAAATAATGCCTGCACAAACATATGTCATTATGACATTTCATGGGACAAGCAGTATTCTGCTACTTCCCAGTCTGCAAAGCACAATGGATGATGAGAAGTAGGAGAGGTAAGACTAGCTTCAAAACATGGTTGAAAAAACTTTTGAAGTCTATTCAGGACATTGCCTTCTCAGGAAGGCTCTCAAAAAACATTTAGAAAACACGAAGGAGTTAATGTGATTTCAAGATCTTTTGCCAAACAAAGGTAGAGAATTTTATCTTGAGTTGCTGCTTTTAGTTCTACTGAAACGTTTTTTTCCTGTAACCTCTTCATAAGACAAATTTTCTCAAGACATTCCTATCAGTCTTTCTAAGTGAAATACACACACATATATGTATCCTGTTTTACTTTATCTGTAATGCTGCATTTTTTTCCTACTGAAAAGCCTCTGTACAGTATTTCTTCTTTTTGCCCTGGACAATTCATTCTCTGATATGCAAAACTTGGGAGTTGTGGGGGTTTTCTTCTTAATCCCTTCAAACTTACACTCAGCAGTTTTTATTTTTAAAATCTTTTGCTGAATAAACCTCTGTAGGGCAGATTCTGTCCCTAAGGTACAACCTTAACAGGTGAGCTATGAATCAAGAAATGCAACAAGTACTAGAATCTGAGGAAATCTTTGGTCACGTGGGATTTCTCTATCAACAGTCTTTGAGCTCTTTCAGCCCCCTCCACTATTTTTCTGTAAAGATACACTTAGTTATTGATCTGCTGACGACACAAGCCCACTGATAAAAGTTTCCATCCTCTGCTGCAGCAGGTGTATCTTCCAGACAAGTAAGTGTTTTGTGGATGTAGGAAGGTGAAACAGCAAAGCTGCTATCATAGTAGGAAGAGCCCTTTTTTAGCTACAGGAAAGAAGAAAATATCACCTTCAAAGCTATAGAGTATTAACTCCTTCCTGCACAATCAAGGCTTCAGAAATGGGAATTGGTTTTGATTCTCTGTATAGTGAACCAAGATAATATTCTTTATTTAGGAGAAGCAGACAAAGCTAGTAATTTTAGTATACAGCGCAGTTGGTCTAGTTTGGCTTGCAAAAGAAATTTTAAAGTGATTTAAGAACTTAACATGAAAAAATCTCACTAATCTCTGAACTTTTCTGGATTTCCCCAGGTCATTTCTGACCAATACTGCTTCAGAACTTTTTCCATAACAAAGATCACCCTATTGCATGTCTAGATATTAAAGATCACATAAGCCTGATTATTCACATTATCTAAGCAGGAAGATGAGATCAAAATTTAATCACAGAATCACAGAATGTTAGGAATTGGAAGGGACCTCAAAAGATCATCTAGTCCAATCCCTCTGCTGGAGCAGGAACACCTACATGCAATCACACAGGAAGGTGTCCAGGTGGGTCTTGAATGTCTCCAGAGAAGGAGACTCCACAACCTCCCTGGGCAGCCTATTCTGGATCTATCTTCCTCTGTTTGATCCCTCTTGCATTGGGACACATCTCAATCTTTAATTCTCCTTCTTCCTGTCTATTTTAATGTTGTTTTTAGAATACCACAGTAGCCACAACTAATCTTCAGTGTGGTATTCTAGAAGTACCATATTTGCTGTAGTTACATGAAAGTGTTCCTCAGTACTGCTTGAATTTATGAGGTCAGTTTAAAATCCTGTGACATTCAAATACTGGCTTTGGTCTGGCTATAAATGAGGGGCACACTGATAATTTGGTCTGATTTATCCATGAGCAGATGGATTTCAGCGACCAAATTAGCTGAGAATGTTACAGTGTTATTTGGTGGATTATAGGCACATGACACATAGTGTATGTAATCTAAAGGAGAATCCATTGAAAGCCATTTGGTCTTCCTTCAGGCTTTCAGCAGGAGTTTTAACCTTGCAGTCAGTCTCCAATGAATACAGCCTCTTTAATGAGTGAAAGTCTTTATTAAAATGCAAATCAATTTCCTTAACATAAAAATCACAGAATCAAAGAAGGAGATGTGTGGTGTGCCCTAAAACACAATTCTAGTGGGATAGATGTATACATATAGGATCTTATACTAAAATTTAAATGAAGGTATGTATAAACTGTTACTTTAACATGGAAAGATCTGTTGCCTAAATAAGCATTTTATTTTTGGAAGTAAAGGATAATTAGGAGGATTTAGTTGTACTCATTCAATGATGAAAAAAAAATTAGTATGAAGCCAAGATTCACTTTGAGATGAATAATTGGAATTGACAACTGTTATTATTTTTTATCTGTAAAAGTTGCATCATTTGGATGAGTCTGAAATTGCTTATAGCTGAAACAACTGACACTTTCTGATTGCCTTACTGTACGTGAGCTTTATCCTTGGAATATCTCCAAGAGCAAGGTATCAGCGAAAGTAACTAATCTAATTATATCACATAAAATACTAATGTGTGGTAGGATTTCATACACAGCCTCTAAACACAGTATTATCTAGTTAGAGATAATTCTTTTCCAGAAGTGGGTACAGAGCTCTCTAGAAAGATTATGCTGTAAGGGCTTCAGTATATTCTTCTCTTTGAGGCCAGTGGAGCTTAACTGCCAACACAAAGTTGATGGTCCTTTGCTGAAATCTTTTTAAGCATATAAATGAGATACAGGAGAATTACGAGGACCATAAAAGTCTGGGACATCATATTTATTACAGTGCAGAGGACTATTGATTGCATGTGCAGGAAATCTGTAATGCATGCCCGAAGAGTCCTTTCTGCATCTACATCAGCTGTAGGCTGGAGGCCCACTGTTGTCTCCTTAACCTTCCTAGCATGGTGTCTGTTCAGCAGATTGAAAAGTAGAGTGGCCTAACCTGAGAAGAACATGAAATTTCCAGGATCTTTTTGGTTTTGCCTGGTCACTGCAGACTTCACCATAAAAAACCCCTTTTTGTGCTGAAGACATTCTGGGCCTCTGTTTTGTTATTAATTGTTCTGTTCTTGTGCTTGGAAAATTATGTTACGAAGATCTGATTTGAATATTTTCTAATTAAAAGAAAAAGTCAAAGCTGCTAATTCTTTCTTCCTGCAGCTTCCACTCCCGTTTTCGTTTTCATCCTCTTCATTTTCCTCTGTCACACACAACCCTTGTTTTCTTAGTATCCAACTGAACTGCTGGATAGACAAATAGATGATGCAATTATAGAGCAAACAAAATGGGATCTCCCCCTTTCCTAGTGGCTGTGTAGCAAATTGTAATTGTATTGACTTTTTTTTTCCACTTCTTTTCACTATAAAAATAATAAAACCAGAAAAGTTTAGATCTTTTGTCAGGTTTAAAGAACACTACTTTCCCAACTCTTTGCTATTTTAATTATTTTTTCTCTAATAATAATCAATAGAAATTTCATTTGACTTTTGAGTGTGATGAGCTTTTAAAACTGTGAGTTTCCTTGCCAAGGTGGTTATCTCAGTTCTGTGATAGGATTATTTAACAGACAGAATTTTGTTGCATATTTCCCTTGTATTACTGATGGCTGTTTGATATCATATCTTTCTGTAGCATTGCTCTTTTGAATATTATGGTTTTAATTTAACCCAAGAAAGGTGCTATAGAAGTGCTCAGTGAACTAAGCTTCAGAAAATCACAAATAAAAACAAACACACAGTCCAAAATTCAATAGCCAGGAATCTGTGTTCTTGCAGTTACTGCAGTATAGCCAATTCCCCTTCACAACTCTGCTGACTTTGTTAAAGGATTATGTTTAAAAGATTTTATTTTTTCCATTAAAGTTTTAACCTTGATTTTCCTCCCATTATCTTGCTGATCTTTTAAGCCAAAACAGTCTGATACCTGTTTTCTACTTTTGCTCTCTGAGTCCTATCTGACTCTTGAGACATAAGTTTGAAATTGCAAAGCTTTAACAGCTTCTTTTGTGCTTCCTACTCTGTACCAAAGTACAAGCACTGAAGTTGTTGCTGTGTTTACGAGATCTCAAAGTGCAAATCAGATTTCTATTATGCTCAGCTCCATCTTAATTTTTGGTCAAATTAGCGCTATGCCTCACAGACATGGTGAAAAGGAAAGATGCCTCTTATCTTTCTTTGCTCAGTCGCAAGTCCTGTATTTGACTGATCCTTCAGTGCTTTACTGTGGTATGAATTACTGCAGAAGGGAATGAGAGGGTTTGCTAAGGCTGACCAAGCCATCTTCATGAAGTGTGCAGAACCAGTCTATGGTTTCTCATACGTGTAACACTCGCTTCTGTAAACAGTTGCTGGCAGCTAAGATGAAGCTTGTGATTTTTGATATTGTGTTACATCAGAGGCTAATCAATCTTTTTGTTCCCTTACGATGGGTGTTGTAAGGCCACCAACCTCTGCAGATGCCACCAGGGGAGAAAGACCATGGCACAATTAGTGGTGTAGCTTTTCTATGTGTATCTGATACTAGTCTGCTTGTGTCAAAAATTGCTTTTAGGGTTTTCTCATAAGGGGCTTTTGAGCAGTGCTACAGACCTTTAAGACCCCATTCTAATAATTTATATTAGGACTGAAACAGTGCAAAAGCTCAATGATTACATGTGATTACAAGGTTCATGATGACAAGAGGATGTGAGCTGACTTCTAGATCATTTGAACCATCAGTCATCACTCTAAAGCTTCAGCAGCTAGAAATGAGGATAGAATAACTGATATTGACATGTATGCAAAAGGTAAAGTAGATTGTGGAAAGCAAGAGTTATGATCTGACCTTAAGGTCTTAAGGCATTAGAGAGCAATAGAAGAGCAGCTTCCAGACATTTGTAATATACAATATTTATTTGTAAGGGTGAGAAGAGTGACAACTCCTCCCAAGACTTAGAATGATTGCTATTTTAATGTGCATGATTCAGTTTATTTTTTTGTATCTAGTGCATATATGCAAAAGAGATGTCTACTGGAAATATTCTGCCTCCTTAGCATATTAAACTATCTTTTCTAAGTGCGTAGGAATGAACATTCTGAATACTTTCCCGTATTATTACTGTTTTGACAGTTCTCTTCCAGAAAGTAGTACCTGTTACTGTAATTAAAATATAAACACAAATGCCTATTTTGCTCTTGCCCCCCTTGATAGATTTTAGTCCCTTAGTAATATTAGGGACATAACCTTTTGTATCAATATGTAGTAAACAGAAGTAAAACTAATCACTTCTTAGAAACTTAGAAATCACTTAGATTGAGACTGTTAAATGTTCCAATGCTATCAGCATTCTTTAAAGAACTGATTTGAAAGGCTGCCCAGAGCTTCCAAAAAGAGTGTGAACTGTAGTATTCATTAATTAATCTAGCAATTGACAGTTTTAATACACTGTTGTATATACTTGCAATAACAGAATGGTCAAGTCAGATCTTTAGACTGTAAACTAGGCTGTAGCCCATGTCCAACATGGGAAAAGGAAGAGTGATTCCCAGGAAGAAACACTTACATTTCCAAACAAAAAACTCAATATTTTATGAGCTTTCTGACAAAGATTAAGTGTATTTTTAATACTATGCTAATGATTATAGCAGAGTAGGCTATAATATATCAAAATGTAGCAGAATGGAAGTCCTGCAGGTTGGTATAATGAGAACTATTATTGTCACTTAGAAGATTGAACTGTTTCATTTAAGCAGTTCTGAATGCCAAAAAGCTGAAAGTAAAATATCAGTAGTTGTTAACTGTAACGATTTTTAAATCAGGATCATTAAACAGAAGGATTACTGCAGGAGCTAGTGATGAAAGCTGTAGCAATAATGCATCCATTTAGCACGCATTCAAGATGTAGCAGAGAACATGACTGTTGAAGTTAACAGTTCATGATTTAGAAAATTTTACTTCAGTCTTAAGCATTTTCCCATAAAACAAACAGATTTCAAATAACATTTTGAGTATGTTGCTGTTGATACTCCAAGCAGTCTTTATTGGTGATGTGTGCTTAATATATCATGAAGGAGTATGTAAACTACTACACAGAGAGGAAGAAATTATATATACTCACAAGTCACACCTTATTTCTGCTGTGAAAAAGAAAGAGGGGAAAAAACCGCCAAACCCTTAAAAATTCTGTTGTTGTTTTGCTCCAACTTTGTTATGTTTATGGAGTTGTCAACATGAGACAATGAAGATAAAGTTTATAGTTTTGTTGCTGTTTGACATTATACTGAATTTCACCTCTACTTGCTAAGACTTGAGGTATTAGACTCTAATGCTTAGAGAGTTGATTTCTAATTAAAGGAAAGCTCGATTTTTTGATAAGGTAGTTCTACTGGTGAGACCCCACCTGGAGTACTGCATCCAGCTCTGGATTCCTCAGTACAAGAAAGATATGGACCTGTTGGAGCAGGTCCAGAGGAGGGCCACAAAAATGATCAAGGGTTGGAATACCTCTCCTGTGAAGAAATGCTGAGAGTTGGGGACGTTCAGTGTGGAGAAGGGAAGGCTCAAGGAAGACCTTATTGTAGCCCTTCAATACTTAAAAGGAATCTATAAGAAAGATGAAGACAAACTTTTTAGCAAGGCCTTTGGCAATAGGACAAAGGGTATTGGTTTTAAACTAAAAGAGGGGAGATTTAGACTGTTGTGGACTATGGACATAAACCTAAAAATTCAATCTTTTTTCATTTGAGTTGCAAGTAATATTATCTTACTTTTCAGTCCAAGTTGAACTAGCTTGAACTGACTGCAAAAGATAATTTATTCCTGTATCATATGTTTTAAGCATTTGAATGTGTGACTCATTTTAAAAATCTGAAGAGAAAGATCAGTCTGTTCTAATTTAAAACTACACTTTCTATGAATTTTCTTTTGCACTCCTGTTCTTTCATGAAAAAGTATCCTATTATAGAACAAAAACTTATGAATTATTAGAAAAATTAAACTTAAGAAATGTGAAGTTTACAACCAATCTATGGATAAAATTCCCTAGAAGTTTATTATTGTTATGCAGCATCTTATTGTTTATATTTTTGATAGGTAGTGTGGCCTTTCCAATGATTTTCACTAGTTATCTTCTGCAAATGTCACATCTTACCTTTTAAAGGCAGTATATTGTCATTCAGGTGTAAGTTATGTGCCTGCTCAACTAAAACATGGTAGTGTTTAGTTCTAGCAGTGATGAATTGCTGGAGTGAATTCATGCAAACAAGGAAATTGAAATTAAATTCATCACACTAAGAAAACCATTCCTCCCCATGTAAATTAGTAGCTTTCCTGTTAAAATCAATTTGTTTTGGTAAATTATGCAAAAATTCTCAAAGGACTTAGGTAGATGATTTATTATACTCCTGGCTGTTTCATAATATTAGAAAATGAAATTTTTTCACACAATATTACATGACATAAGCTGAGAAATTTAGTGACAATTTTTGTTTATTACAATTAATCTCAGTTGTCTATGGTGACAGAATTCCCACAATATATAGGACATAATCTTTAAGAGATGCTTTTTATTAACCTGTACACAAGTTTGCTTCATTTGAATAGAACAGATCAATTACTTTTGTGCTGTAAGACTTTTCAATTGTTCTAATAATATCTAATGAAATTTGGTGTTTCCCTGAAAACTGTTTTCTACTCTGAATTCTTGAAATATCAGAACTTAAAAAACCCCTCAGAAAATAAACAACTTCTCAGGTCTTTTAAACAATGTAAGTGGGAGTTATGTAAAATTACTTTTTACACCTTCTTCAGAGTTCTAAAAGTTAATTTTGTAGTTCATTAATGTCAAACGAGTCCTGCAGTTGAAATCATCAGTGTTCACGTTAAATGCGAGTCGCTGTCGTTTGATGGGATTTAAACCCCTGAAGAAATACAAAAGTAGTGTGGTAGAGATACTGGTGGGTAGGGCGTAGTGGGTGGAGAATGGGATTAAATCAAGTAATGAATGGCTAGGCAATAAAACATATATTCAAGGAAATACATCAAATATAATAAATATGCATTTATATTTATTACTTTTTAATTATGGAGTGTTAAGTGTGGCAGTATAAATTGTGCACATGTGTTTTGAAGAACTTTCTCTGTTGACCCCCATAGGAATTCACAAGCTCTAGTAAGAACAGCAGGTTTGTCCTCTGTCAGTTGCCTCTGCCCATTTTGCTGCACAGGTTTAACTCTTATGTGGCACCAAACAGAAAAGCCCTTAACCCAAACAGAGAAAGAGACAGATAGCATAGGACTCAGTTTAACCAGAGTGTTATTATAAAAGACAACAGAAAGGCACCTTTCTGAAACCAAACTGTTGCTTACCATATTTCAAAGATCTATTGTGAAGAGTGATCTTTGTTACTTTCACCTAATAAAACATAATACTTATTAATTGTGATAACCTTTTATAGAAGGAAGTGTAAAACAAATTTAAAAGTTGCTACCAGCTCCCCCCCCTTTTTTTTTTTTTTTATATCAGTTTTAAGCATCAGCCAGCTTGCCTGTGTTATCTCATAAGTCTTCAGGTATCTTTATGCAAAGTCCAATTAAATTAGTGTCTTCAAACAAAATTTAAGTATTTGTTTTAACCGACAGTGCAAGTTAAAGAAACTTACATGTCACAGAGATACTTTATATTCACCATCTTGTGTCTAGGTATGCTGCTTACACACCGAGTCAGTGAAATGTTGCAGCAGGTCTGAAGGGCAAGTGAAGCTTTGTGAATATTAATTACAATGTCAATGGGCTAGCAGGAGCTCCAAAGCCCAAAGGATGATGTTATAAAGTGCCAGGTGATGAAATGTGATGACCCTGTAGTTGGCCACATTAATTGACCATTGAATCTTGTAGTTTACAAGTGCATTTCTAAACCTTGAGCTTTGGGAACTTTATCATGCAAGATTGAAGAGCTCAGAAGTTTGTGACCATAATTTCTTCACTAGTAGAAGGCAGGTCTGTTAGGTACCCTGTCTATCAGGTATCTTTCAAATCCATGAGTGCAATGTATAAAAACAGACTAGAACAGAAATAGCAACTATTCTATAAAGTGCAAATAATTACTGGAGACCTTTATGTAACAATTATGGAAGTGATCCAGTCAACTACTTCTTGACTTGCCCACCTTCTTTTTACCTCCCTCTGTCCCCCGCCTTCCAAATGCAGTGACACATTTGAGAGGCTCCTAGCACTTAGCAAAACTTTAAGTACTCTAATTAGGACAGCAATGTTGTGGTATACTTTCCAAGTAAAGAGGGGTTTTTTGTTGACTTAAAAGGATTTTATATCAGCCCTCCTTTCCATGCATAGTGTTTTGCAAGCTCACAGAATATGTGTAGATAGGCACTGTACTCACAATTCAAAATTTAGAAATTGCTGTGTAGGGAAAACCTTATGGAAAAAACTACACTTTTCATTTATTTTTTATGATGGAATCTTTTCCATATAATCAGAAAATGGCTGACAAAATATATAATCTGTCTCCTTCAAAAGGGTTATCTTTTTTATTTTCTTTTCCTTGTCAGGGTTTTCTAAAGCCAGATTTTTTGTCCATTGAATCTTTTCATTGGTTTACCTCTGACAGGCTGTGGCTTAAACATTTATAAAAGCTGCTGTATTGTAATGTCATCATTAATTTTGTACCAGTTGGGTCCATCTTCTCAAAGGACACGTTTTTCTCTTAAGTCAAAATTCTGCTGTGGTGTGGAATCCAAAGGCTTGTTATCATAGCTATCATTTTGCACAATGATTGTTTAGAAGAAACCCAAAACCTAGGGAAAACTGACTGAAGGAATGTTTTATCAATGGAATATGATTTTTTTTTTTTTTTTGGCCAGTTATAAAATCTGGGACTTGCTTTCTAAACAAGCAGGCAAACTTTACCGAATCCAGTTAGCAACTCTCTTTAAAAATCTCTAAACACTTCTTACAATGAAATGAAATGAAAACACATTTTAAAGAGGAGAAAAGAGTTCAAGAAATATGAAGGTATTATGGTGACACACAATATAAATAAATATCCAAAGGGCATAAAAATGAGGTAACGTTTTAAATAAGCATCTGTCAAACATAATAGAAATTGTCCAAGAAGGCTTGATTTGTCATAAGGCTCAAGGCTTGCAGATCTTAGATTATGTTAGTAGCATAATTCTTTTCATAAAGAAAAAATATTTTTAATACAGTCTATTTAGACACCATATATGTGTGAGAAGGGCCATTAGGATGTTGATGTGAGGTTTTCACTGGTAGACGAAGAATCATTCTTATCTGAAAAAAGTGTACAGTGTAACAGTGTGTTTAGGCATACTTAGCAAACTGAACACAGTGCCAGAGTCATCACAGCTTCCACTGTGGGTTGGAAACAACTTGCAAAGCAGTTGGAATAAAGCTGGCAGAATGCATTGGTATCTGCTTGTATAAGACAGTACAATGGTATCTGTGATGTTTCTATTGCAGTGCTTGTCCCAGTGGAAGAATGAAATGCTCTCTTCTGAAGACTGATTTACCATTAGTTAAATTTTTTTTTTTCAGTTCTAGGATTGTGAAATGAAACCTGCAAGCAAAGTCTTTGACATCTTAGACATACAAATCTTTTTAAACTTGGGAATTTCATAATTGTGTCATGTATCCCTTTGCATTTGAGACTTTTTTGGGGGGGAAGGAGTGGGGCAGGAAGAAAGAAAACAATCTACTTATATTTAATTTTTATAAGGCTATTATATGTGAGAACAAAAATAATAATTATGCAATATTGCTCGAAAGCTTTTTTCTATATTATATAGCTTCTACCATCAGATACCATGGTATCTGAGTTTTACAGTCTGTTATACATTTGTATTTAAAAGTATTATCTTCAAGGCTTTGTGACATTGAATAGTTATGTGATTTACATAAGCCTTATACCTTAAACAATAGCTCATTCTTCTACAGAAAAATTCAAACCTCTAATAAAAAGGGAACTATGCAAATGTAATTAAAGCCACTTTTCTGGCACAGTTGCTATTTTTTACAATTCAGTTTGCATACTAGTAGTGTTCAATATCTTTCTTGGAAAAAGTAACTCATTTATTGAGACAAGTTTATTTTTCTCTAATTCGTGAATTTAAATTAATAAAGTAAATTCTTTTGACTTAAAAGAACTTTCTTCTATAACTTTCAGGTAATGGATTGCCATGGCAATCTGGAGTATCAAAAACCACTTCTCCACAATGCAGGAGATGCAAAAGAAGCGGTACCATCCTGCGAGTCATCCACAAGATGGCAATAGCGGGATAATTTCGTAAAAGTTCAAACGTTTTTACTGTCCTCTTTGCTTCTCATACTTATTTGGAAGTTTAATTTGGATCACAGAGAAGCTGAGACAAGTTTGTTGCTTTGTCGTCTTCTTGTTCCCAAAAATATAATACGATTATAAAATATAGGGCATAAACTTGCATTCACACCTCACTGAGCTCATTCAAAACTTTTTTTGTTTTTGTTTTGGTTTTTTTTAGGCTGGTCGTTGGTACAGCAGAATTTCTGCTATGCAAAATACCGTGGGTGACATTTATCTTGTCTCCCTCCATCCCAATTCTGTGGTCCATTAAGGGACCAGTCAAATATTTTGAGCATTTCTATTTGTCCAAAGACTGTAAGAATGTGTGTTTGTAATTAAGCACTTCAATAGATGTCCTAGTTTTCGGTGATGCTAAGTATCTCCCAGTACCTGTACGCTTGAATGAGATCCATTTGCAAAGAGACGTTCCATCGAAGATTTTAAGTTCCGAATTTCAAAAGGTATTTAATAACTCTCACCTGTAAAAATATCTTTCTGAGAGCTCATTCCTGTTTGCTGCTATATTTTGAGTCATTTCAATTGCCTTAAAAGCAAGACAAACAAAAAAAAAAGGGGGAGGGGGGGGAGATAGAACTGAACTTACTTTAACATTTCTTAGAAATGCTCTCTAACTAAAATTCTTTGTCAAATTTAGTAACTAAGTGAGTTAATAGGTGGTAGCCTTTTCTTTCTTGACATGGATAGGGCTGGTAGATCCATGTTCCTTAGGTTTAGATGCCCATCATGCATAATGTGGAGATAAATCACTCTGTGCTTTCTATAGACCAAATGCTTGGATTTCAGCATCTTAACCCTCAGCAATCTCTGGACTGTCTTAATTTTAAAAAATTAGATGGAGAGAAAAAACCTATTTCAACATGTTAAAATATGAAGTTGGTGAAATGAAAATGCTTGAAAAAAGCCAGCTACCATAGTCAAGAAATACCTTATGGCATTAATTAATTGAATCATCCCTTGAAGGTGCCTTTTCTCCACTTGTCCATATAGGAAGCCTACAATGACTAGGTAAATTGGGTAGAGGTCTTTAGTGAAGGGTGTCTCCACTGGGTGAAAATATTTGTTACACAACACTGAAACCCTATGTCTGCATGTTTTCAAGCAACGGAGTTTGGTTCTGGGGATGGTATTTTTGCTCCTTTTTCTGACATACAGAATGTGTGCATATGTTAAACTTATCTGTAAATGTCCAACAAAACCTTAATCTTTTACACCATACATTGACATAATAAAGGCAGATGAAGTATATATATATGTCAGACTTTTTAAACCTATTGCTGATATTTCATAAAGGCTACTTTTCTAGATATTAGGAAGGTGAAATATGGAGCTCCATATTTCTGTTTTCTTTAAGATCTTGTTGATAGATAAGTTATTGCAGATTTGTGTAGAGAATAAAGTAGGTACCTTATGTGGAAACAGAAGTTATAGACAAAAATTAATATTTTATCCGAATCCTTATTTCAGAGAATTTTGTAAACACAAAGTGTAATTTTGATTTACATCATTTTTTGAGCAAGTGAGCATATGATGTGAATAGTTACAGATATGAATGGAGAATTAGACTAAAGAAGGCACTACCTGCATATTGGGGGTTTTTTTAATCTTGCTCAAGAGCAGGACAAGCACCTCTATTGACTATGCAGATGTTTTGAATCTATAATGCCTTTTGGTACCACATGAGGTCAGAAATGATCCATCATTTTGCCTGAAAAAATAAAGTGAGTGAGAAGTATTAGCCTGCTTTGTTTGTTTTCTTCTCTGTAGCCATTAGCACTGGTTAGCTGGTTCTTTCTCTTGATTTTCATTAGATGAATTCAAACGGGAGGGGGCAGGACTTAAAGTCTGATCGTATCAAACTAAGTATCAAATGCTAGCTTTTGATAATTAAGATCTCAATTCAAGCCTAGGACATTTCCAGAGAATTAGACCTTTTGGTGACAGATGTTCATTAAAGCCACACTCATATTTTCATCATTATCATTGCAGAGTTGTACAGTTTGAGGCTTACATATACTGATCTTGTGTGAAGTTTTGTCATTTTGTAATTAATGTTGTCTTACCCCTACCTTCTAAATTTGTACTGTATTTTCCTATAAGCTGCTGATGTGAATTCTAAGCTTTTGGGGTTTAGGTTTTTATTTAACCTCATGTCAGTTCAGAAACCTAGTCTAAATTAGTTTTTAACTCCTATTGCCATTAAACTAGTGTGGATCTTTAGCTTTAGCAATCTAGAAGTCATGTGAGTTGAATCCTAGGTGTGATCCTGCTATTGCATTTGCTAAAGAACCAGTAATGTTCATTATTGTTTAGAAGCACCTTCTTTAAATCAGGATGCAGCTTTCAGGTTTCTAGTAAAATGCTTTTTTTCTTTTATGTAAGTATATAATTTTAGATCTACTGTCTCCTTTGATTGGTGGAAACCTTCAAAAATTATGTATCATTCCACTGCATTGTATTTTTATCTTGTCTTTTTTATCTTGTATTTTTATCTTGGCAGAGAATATAGAAATAAGACTCCCAGATGAGTAAAGACAATTAACTATTAATCAAATATCCAGAATATTCTAATTTGACACTAATTACTTTGTTATAATTCATTAATAAATATTTAATTTGGCCTTGAGCATATACTGCTTGTTTGTTCCTGTAAAGACTTAGCATGAAATCATTGTTTCTTGTGGCATTAGATCTACAACTGATTCAGCAGCAGGATTAGAATTTAAGGAGCACAAGTTAATGGAAAAGTTTCACTATGGCCTAATACTAACAGAAACAGCAGGTTTAATTGCCCATGATGCTGGCAACTTTTCATTTGGCTCAGTAGTTAAAAGTGCCTCTGCACCACTTGTCAAACAATAAGGAACATGGTATTTCTGTGTATCCATCTCTTAAAAAGTATCCTATGTTTTCATCTCAGTTTGCCTGAATGAAATATGATGTTCCCCAAGAACTTCCTTTACAAAGTAATTAAGCATAATTACTGTTATGTTTACATATAGATAACCCAAGAAACTAATCTAAAATGTGTCACTTCCATTCACTCTGCCACTGTTGGGCTTTTTGGTACTGATAGAGATTATAAGTACTTCTGGAACTGGGTGCATTGTTTGTCACAGTTGATGTTCACAATTTAAGGAACTCCCTGCCACCACTCACTTCAGAAAATGCTCTTTTGGAGACTTACTGAATGTAACAGAATGTGTGATGTACATGGAAACACAATCACAGGTCTCTTGCTCTAATTGAACACCATGGTGTTAAATCAAAAAGACTGATTTTCTTCTGTAAAGGTGATGAATAGTTTTGCTTGTCAGTTAGAAGATCCTCAAGAGAGAGAAGTTAAATCTCTGGCATCTTTGGCATATGAAAAGGGAAAATAGTGAGGGAATGTTCTTACCCACTGCCACCTTGATTTTGCATATTTCAAAGTAATCCCATGAAATATTTTTGACTGCACTGTTTGTAAATTATATTTTATTTTCTTAGAAGATACATGAATATAGCTGCATATATATATATATATATATGCAATATGTATTTGTAATATATGTTACAGATTATCTATGCATGTGTTTTATTCTTATACCTAAAAAAAGGCATCATTTTTCAAAGTCACTGTTCTCAAGTAGTTTGGGGAAACATTTCAACCTGTTTCCATATCTGCTTTACTTTTCACCTACACTGAAACAGGGTAATAATTTCCATAAAAACTAGAAAGAATAACTAAATACTCAGCAGAGACAGTAAAAAACAGAAGATGTCATAAGTTTAGTGGTGTCATAAAACCTTCACTTTTAGAACAGCTTTAACAGCTGGGTAGTAATCAATCTGAATTTATAAGATTACTTTGGGACTTACTCTGAAATGCAAACAGACATCCCTAAAAAGGCTTAAAATTTGAACTCAAATCATTAGAATGAATGGGAGTGTCTTAGCCTGAATATTTTATTTATCTAGAAAAAGTCCATTGACTTTAGAAACTGTAGGAGCGTGTACTTAAAGTTTGTCATATTTTTTATTGTTGTTAAATACATAAAGTTTATCATATAGAATACCTGCATACAATTGCTATTGCAAATTTTCAGCATTCAGTATTTCTTTATAGGACAATCTAAGAAAATATTTTGAAGGATAGAGTTATAAAATGTCAGTGTTTACAGACAGTTTAAATTTTATCTTAAACTGATTGATTGTCTCTATCTGGATTTTAGGAGATAGGTATTTGTCAAGATAAATGATCTCTATTCAGATTCTGTTGATAACTAGAAGTATCTGAATGAATTAATGCTAGAAGGCAAAGAAATTGAAGAAATTTGCGCATGCAAATGTGGGAGACTGACAGATACTTTTAATCTTGAGCAGTCAGTGCAAGGACTGACAACCTCTGTAAAATTGTACAGACGGGTTGGACTGTTTATCATAAAAGTTTGCATGGTATTTGCTCAAATACTACCTTCTGTAGCAATTGACACATGGGAGCTTTTATTATGACATTTCTTAGAAAGTTCATATTTTTTAATGTCAGAACACCAATTCAGGTGGGAACAAGCATTTCTAAATCAGAGAAGGAGGCTGCATTGCTACCAAAGACCATTGTTTTTATAATTGTCTATAGGCCCTAGATTTTGAATGTAGCTTAAGTTCCATCATCTCAATACTTTTGAAGATTTGGGTTATGATACAATTTGCGGGTATTTCTTGCCAGAAGAGTTGTTTCACCTGATACAGTGATAAGTACCACTGTAGGTATATGCCCAGCTGTAATCAGCCAGTGGAGATTTCTGCTCTTTTGATGCCCTCACACCATTTACTTTTTTCAGCAGAGATGTAATTTAATTCCCGCAGTATCCCCACCATGCACATTCAGATAGACTAGCAGCCATGAATAGGGGTGGTGAAAAATGTACAGAGGAAGTAAAAACGGACGGTAGTAATCTGGAAATGCAGGAAGCTCTGCATATGATTTCATCCTGTAGACTTGTATCATTTGCTGGCATTTCTGATGAATGTTCCTAAACCTTAATCAGAAGACTGGTCTGTGCCAGTTCAAGTGGCACACATTTCTCCTGGATATTAAATATCATTCTAAATGGCCATCCAAATATATCTGAATTTTCAAAAATGGCTATTTTCATCCTGCATTTATGGTTATAGACTACCTTTTAACTCTTAGAGCCCTTGATACTAATAGCATATATATGAATAGATTAAAGACAAGTATTCCTTTTTCCCCTCTTCCCTACTGCTAACATCTAAAAGCCTGATTCACCTCTTTTCTGTCTAATGATTATATATTAAAATCAGACAAGCTTAATAAGCTTTCATTAAAAAGCTTTCATTTATTCTTAAAAAGAATTAAAAAAATTAATTCAATACTATACGGCTTCAAACTTTTTTTTTTTTTAACCCAACTATTCTGTAATATGAAGATGGGGTGGAGTTCCTATAATTCCTGTAACTAGGATAGGTTTCTGATCTAATGCATTCAATATAATCCCTGCTGTTTTCCACTAGTAGTAAATACAAGAAAAATCTGGAAATCAGTACTTAACCAAGCAACTTGAGTTATGTATCAATTCCTGAACATTGCTGTTGTTTTAATGGTAGAATAGTTGTATATAAAAATGCTCACTTTTTTCGCCAGTGTCAAGTGCATCCATTTACACCCTACCTCCTATGTCTTGCTATGTGTGTGCTTAAAAACAAAAAAGGCCAAAGTGAAAAGTATAAATAGAAGAATGAGCAAAAAGCATTCTCATAATCTATGTTCCCTGCCCTTATATCAAGGGAGGAAAAATTACTTTTGTACAGAGATTCAAGCATTAAATTGAAGCTTATTGGTTCTGAGGCCGTTTGACATTTGTGGATAATTGACATTCTATATCCAATATCCAATTCTGTGTTATTTTTTCCTATTTCCTTTTGTCCTAGCTATAGGATCAATAGCGATAGTCAATTTTAAATAACACAGAGTCCACATAGCCTGCTCTAGTTGATCAAAGCTTTGTATAAACAGGGCAGAAGGAGCCTTATTCCACTGTGCTGCCCTACCAGGTGGAAATAAATCACCTAGTAGTATAATTACAGTTTAGGCTGAAAGGGATCTCTGAAGGTCATTTTATCTGACACCCTACTCAGAACAGGTTGAGTAGCACATTCTAATACTGCATAGAGGGTTTATAAAGAAAGGAAAACTTAAAAAATCTCTTATTGAGAGGGTCTGTGGAAAAAAAAAAATGAGGGAGACTTGGGCATTTATTTCCAGTAACTCATTATTTCACAACAAGTGAATGAAAGAGTCAATTTATAAATAAAACTTCAATTCAATGACATCGAGAAAACAAATGAAGAGTGCTGCATATGTATGCTAATTGTCATATTAGGAGATGACCTCTGCTGCTTCTATTTGTATGTGGGGAGACAAATTTTGCATTTTGATATTGCTGCATAGTTTCAGTGGGAGGATTTTGGGGGTATTTTTTGAACAGCAGTTAGGATAGACACACAGGATGTACACAGTGGCTGGTGGGGAGTGGGATTTAAAATATACTGGACTACTCCATTTATTTTGAGAGTTGGTACATAGTCCCAGGACAGCTTATCTGTAACAGAAATCAAAATGAATTGATTTTCCAACACTGCCAGTGCAAAAGTTTTCCACAGAAGTCAGTGCAGAATTTTATCCCAAATATTTGATAATATTTGTTTGTTTGAAATTCAATGTCTTAGTTTCTATAGCAATACTTCACACTGAATTACGCTAGTGACTTCTGGCTTCCCAGAATAAGTCAGGTTTCCTTTTCCTTTGTGGTAGAAGGAACAAATCAGGGCTGCACAAAATTTGGTAAAGACATGGCCCATATTCTCTCTGTAGTTTTGTATAGTAGTTTTCCAAAACTTTTTAGGGTTTTTTTTATTTGTTTGGGGTTTGGTTTTTGTTGTTGTTGTTTTGGTTTGGTTTTGTGGGGTTTTGTTGTTGTTGTTTTTTCTATCTGTGGGGAAAGGGGAGAGCACTAGCAGGCATTGTCTATATTTAAAAAACGCTTGAGAGAACACTTCCCATTCAGATACCTTGGTGGGGAGGGGCACCAGTCCCAATTCCAGACAGGAAAGGAATGAGTTCTGCATTCAAATGCTTTGAATGAATATCACATGGCATCTTGTACTGTAAGAAGTTGAAACCACTGCTACAAATACTGGAAGTAGATAAATCAGTGGACAAGCAGTGCCTTACTACAACTAATTGTAAGCAATTCACTTGGGAAAAGGTAGAGTATGCTTAATATCTCCTTCAAATAATTGTTTTACTTATTGATTAAATTATTAAAAGAAATTTATTATTAAAAGAATTATTAAAGAATTAAAAATACAGATGTAAATACATTTGTGTATTAAAACATGTCTTGTATGTGAAAACAGGCGTTGAAAAACAACTTCAAAAGACTGGAGAAAATGTCATGTAGAGTACGTGACCCCACAAGAACAGAACTACATGCAACACATTTTAGGCTAAGGTTTAAAGAAAAGTATTAATAGGTGCCTGAAGCTGGAATTCTAGCT
The DNA here is from genome assembly GCA_907165065.1 of Caprimulgus europaeus. The sequence continues at coordinate 8,689,236 of OU015536.1, forward strand.
TTGTATTCAAGCTCTTAGTAGGGTGATTTTTCTCATCAAAATCCTGACTGAATTCACTGGGGGCTAGTTATCTCTGAAAGCTAGCTAACTGAGATTGGGATTCACCTCTAGACTGCAGAGTTTTTTTTTTTGAAGTGTCAACCTTAGGGTCTGTGTACAAGTATTGTAGATTTATATCAAAAAACTCAAAAACTTGGGGTTTTTAAAAGTGTGTGAGAGAAAATATGCATAAACCCTACAATTCTAGGTTTCAGTCTGGCGTGTAGCCTAGGTTAAGCAGTGCTTTACTGAAATGTTTGGCCTCCAGGACAGAAAAAGGGGTTATTGTCTGTATTTTATCTGTAACTGTATTTTTATGTCAACTGTGAAAGTGATTTAAATGACCTTCCAATGTGGTGAAAATGATCCTAGAGACATTCAGACATGAAAGTGAGAGGTTCCCAGAAACAATCTCCAGATAGCTAGCCAGTCAGAGGGCCAGCTGGTCAGATGGTGAATGAGAGAGATAATTAGATGGTCTTCCAGGCATGGAAAACATACTACTCAGTTGCAGAACTGAGTTCAGTCTTCCCAAAACTAGTATAGGAAAGAGCATTTTATTGTGCTTTTTTATGATAAAGTGTAGACACAAGCTCATCTTTGAGAATGCTAACTGAAGCCATTGACCTGCCTGCCTTTAAAAACTGTTTCTTCATTCACCTACCAGTTCAGTTCAGAGGTTATTCTTATCTTGCCAGTATATCCCAAGCATATTTACTATCGCTGGCATAGTACGTACTTGGAGCCAGGCTGTCTGCTCTGCTAATGGCTGTAGGTATCCTTTCAAACAATTTGCTTTTGGGCTGTGTTCTGTGTTTGATCCATGACTTCAGCATGGACCTCATCAGCAAGCAGAATAAATTGGTGAGGATAATTTTTGAGACTTTGCAGAGAAGCTACACTGCTGAGTGAGAGAGTCAGTCATCTAGATGTGCTGTGCTTCTTGCTGAACGGACTCTGCTTTGCCACCAGATTATAACCAAGCCTCAAGGCCAATGTGTACTCGACCAAACAAAAGCAATAAACTGTTAAACCAAACACAAGCCATAGAATTAGCCACAAAATCAAAGACCAGACACAAGAAACAGAAGTGTATTTCCCTTTAGCGATAACAAATTTTTTGCATGTGTCAAATACATCAGTGATCAGTTCTGCCTCTCCTATTCTGAAGTGTGGTGCAAACACTAGTGCTTTTTTTGGCAGATTTATATACACAAACAAAATATAACTATTGTCTATGTTTTTAGTTATGAGCACTTTTCATAAGTACCTTTACAGTTACAGATGCAGTGAAATTTTGGTTAGGAACAGTTAACACTGAGGCTCAGACCACAGCTTTTTCAACTTGACCTCTGTATCTGGTTCAGGTCTGCTGCATGTATCCCTGCTGTAGATCAATTTCCTTCCTTGTTTCTGCTCCATTATTTTCCTACACCCACATATTCCTCCAACTCTCCTATCTGCAAGCAAGCATTGCATCATCTGCTTGCTCTAGACTCTGTGCATCACAGTTAAGATACTGCCACTGATACTTTTAGTCTTTCTTCCTCAGTTTGTTACTCACCACTCTTGAGTGAGTGTAAGAGCACTGTGTCTTGGGCCATTCACGCCGATTTTAAGCAATGCTTAGGTGTCTTTCTAGGGAAACATTGATTACTCTGGAGTTTGGAAGGGAAATAGGTGCATCTCCAGTTCGCTGGTTGAGAAGCTTAGGTAAATTTAAAGCTCATTATGGAAGTACTAGTGAATTTAGGCCCCTACCAAGGTTCAGTGCTGCTATAAACACGACTAACTGGATCAGAGACTCTGACTTTAGTCAAATCTATGGCCTAAAATCCCATTTAGGGAGTTTGCATCCTAACTTAATTTTCTGTCTTTTGATAACTGCTTTAAGCGTCACATATACACAATCTGCCATATTTTGGAAATACACCAACTGCAGTCATTGTATTTAACACCTGTAGGTATGTGTGCCTGATTTGGCAGGGGAGGGCTGAGGAATGGAAGACAGATTGATGCATCTATTCCTAGCAAATAAAAGTATAGATTACTGAATATGGAATCCATTTCCCCTGCTGATGCCCAGGTGACAAATTGTAACTCAAATGCCAGAGCTGAATAGAAGGGAATGTCTGTGTTTCATTTATTCCTCCTAATCAATTATGCAGCTCTCAGCTAGAAGAGAGATATTCTTGTCCCACCGCAGACTTTGCTCCAAATATTACTTTATTACCTGATTGTCAGACAAACATGCCAAGTAATAAATTGATTTTCACAGAAAACACAGTGGGGGAGACCAATGTGTCAGTAGACAGTCTTTTGAAAGCCACATGACAAACAAAAGCACAGATTGAGTTAGCGAGGTAGAATGCAGTCCCTGTGACTTGCTATGAGACAAGGTAAAGAGGGGCAGGAAATGCCAGTCATTTTGATAAAGTGTCTGTTTTGTTTAAGACATAAAAAGGTTGCTTTAAAATAACTGAATGTTAACAATAGGGATAGTTGGTTGAATCAATCCTCCATGTAAAAAATAAATATATATGCATTCATCAAAGCTCATATTTGTGCTTGTTCTTGACTTTGATAATGTGAACAAGTTGAAATGGTTTTGGTTAATGAGGCAATTATATTCAGACAAGATCACAGTCATGCAGCATGTTGTGCTTAGCTAAATTGCTATGTAAATAGCTAGTGGCTTCCTAAGCATCTTGTACTCCTGACAATACAGCGAAGAATCAACATCACTTGTCAGCCTGAATTTGTGATTTTTCTCTCCTAAGTCCTCCAACTTTTTTCACCCTTAATATAAAGTACCAATATTGAAATGCATCCAAGTCTTCCACATCTGAATTTGGGATAATTTGTCAAAAGGAGACCAAACAAAAGAGAAGAGTATTAAAAACAATTAATTTCTCTGAAAGCTGTAGTAAAAGCTTTCAGTGGGTTTTATCTGGGGAACATGGAAATGTCGGCTCCCTTGAAGGAGTTTTGAGCCTGAATATTTGATCCAGGGGTACGTGGTGTGTTCCTGGGTTTACTTTCTGTGTGATCTGGGGTGATGCCGTATGAATGAAAACACGTCTCCAGCTAAATTTATGCATACATACTGAATCTGGGTTTATTGTCAGAAAATTCACCTGTGCTAAAGGACATTTTCTTTCGTCTTTGCCTTTGTGTCTGAAAGAAAGCAAAGTGAACAAATCTGATAAAGCATTTGTATTCCATTAAGGAATAGAACCAATACAAGGATTTGAAATAATCAAATTCAAACATATTATGCTCAATGAAATGTAGATCTGAAAATTTAGTCCTTCAAATACTTCATTCTACATCCTTGTCAAATACATTAAAGCATTAGTTTGTCAAAATAGCGCTCTTAAATAAAAATAACATACAAATAAATTTACATTACTCTTTCCTTTATTAAATTTATTGTGCGCTTTATGGAATAAAACATACCCTAGGAAAAAAGAATTCCTAATAAAAGTAAACAAAAAAAATTATAAAAAATAATTTTTCACCACTAGATAAAACAGTTCCACATCAACTAAATACTATTATTTTAGAAGGCATGCTGTTTCTTCTTTTCTTCCTACATCTCTGGTTAGCAAAAACTTAGTGATCTGTTGATTGTTTAGGAGGGAGAGATATTTGATTGAGAAAAGAAGCAAGTATATATTTTATATAGTTTTCTGTTTAATAACAAATAAAATGCAAGATCTAGCATATCGAACCTAAGCTAAGTTCTGGCCTAAGAGTCTAAGTTTTTTCAAGGTTAGAGCTCCATTGCTTATTCAAGTTGTGCCCTTGGTTTTCTGCCTTTTCTCTCTAGCATCTCTTTTTCATTCCTGTCTCATACAGATGCTTTTTGTCTTTCCACTTCTTTCTCAGACATGCCCCACTTCACAGATTAATAACTAATGAAGCCCCTATGCCTTCACATGCTTTGCGTATACCTTTATTCTGGCTGGTGATGTATGACTATTTTCTGTGAAGATTTCTTTGGTTTTGAAAATTGCCTTTGCAAAGTTGGGTAATTATTTATAACAGTTTTCCCAAATAAATAGCAGCTGTTTAAATTATCGAAAACGATAGGTATAATACCATTCATACCAAAGTATTTTGAAACCTCTCTCTGTATCCTAATTATGATGATAGTTCTGTTTAGACAATATTAATTCATTTTTACCACTGGAATATATACATATTTTAATAAAAAAGACCAAAACTGTGCAACAGCAATGTCCAATACTTTGTTTGGTTTTCTTAGCTTTACCTTAAAGCAATTTTATATGAAGAAGGAAATTAAGTTTATATCAATAATTAAAAACTAAGCCTAAACTCTACTTTGTTTTTATCTTTCTCAAAATAATTTTCTGAAATATGCTCATAACCATGTTTCTGTTTCTTTTCATTTTGCTTTCTGTGCAATGACCTCCTGCTGCAAAGTATCTTTTAAAAGCATAATTATTTTCAGCATTAACAATCCAGAGTCCTTAAGGCTGAATATGTAAATGTAAAGTGCTACAAGCAATGTGGGTTGGTTTTTTTAAGATACTTGGAGAACTTGGTGAGATAAATCCTTGGCTTTTAAAATATTACAGTTTTAGTGGTGGTATCCACCGATTTACACTACCTGAAGACCTTGTCCTATGCCTTCAGGGCATGCTAGGTACTTCAAGACATTTTCATGTGTGTTGATCTGCAAAGTAGGAGTGAGCTGTTACTGTAACTGAAACCGTTAGAAAGGAGCTCACAATGTAGGCAGAAAAAAAATATCCCAGCAAAATTTTTTTAACCTATTCTCTTCTTGAAAGATTTGGGGGAATTCTTGTGTAAAGGTTCTTCATAATGTTTTTTAGAACCATATTAATGATCTAGTGTTGCTGCTTCACCATTGTAATGAATTACAAAACACATTTCTTGAACTCCCAAATAACCCTAATACTAATTGCATCTGAAATTCATTTTATCTTCTTCCCCTGTAGTAGAGATGTAACTACTATATTATACAGCAGATACCTTATAATTAACACTGTTTAGCCATACTCTATCAGGCACAAAGTCTGGTCAGGAAAATGGGTTTCAAATTACTTTTTCCAAAACCAGGAAATGTTAATTCCAGTGCCTGAAGGGGACCTACAGGAAAGCTGAGGAGGGACTTTTTACAGGGGCAGGTAGTGATAGAACAAGGAGCAATGGTTATAAACTGGAAGAGGGTAGGTTTAGATTAGACATTAGGAATAAATTCTTCACTGTGAGGGTGGTCAGACACTGGCACAGGTTGCCCAAGGAAGTGCCCCTCCCTGGAAGTGTTTAAGGCCAGGTTGGATGAGGCTTAGAGCAACCTGGTCTAGTGGAAGGTGTCCCTGCTGATGGCAGGGGGATTAGAACTTGGATGATCTTTAAGGTCCCTTCCAAACCCAACCATTCTATGACTCTATGAATTCTAGAAAATGTTCTCTGCTGTTCCCCATGGGAACTGTCATTCAAGTGCTTGGTGTCACAGTGTCTTTTAGCCCACATTTACTGTCTGGAGAGTCTCAGGTTAGTATATGTATGGGAACAGTATAATGACTGTGATATATTTTGGAGAGGAAGCATGACTAAAAAGCTCTAACCACAGTCATAGAATCCAGGAGGTACGAGATACTGTGGCAGAACAGTCTCTTTGTTCTCTTTGGGAAAAACCCTATATTCAGACAATAGTCTCATTTCCCTAATAAAAATAAATAATGGAAGGTGATTTTTTTTTTGTTGAGTGCAGGAATACAAAACCTGTATTTTTTCACTAAAGACAATTTTATTGGAAAGCTCTGTAGTTATTGGGCACTATGAATACTATGACCATACATGACAGCAGCATCAATTGGTCTAGCAGATAATTGTTTAACTGTGTCATGTTTGGCACTAAGTTGGAAAATTATATAGCTTTTGGTAGTGCCTGAGACAATTAATTTAAAGTGTTACGCCATTTTAGAAGATGATTAAGTTTTGTGAAAGAAAAGCAAAAATGGAAATCAGTCTTTCAGGAGATTTTTTTGCTTTCAAATGAATTATTTAAGCTCAAAAATAAATTCCATGCTACTTGTAGCATAGCCACACCACTATTATATGTGCTAAATGTCTATGAAAGACATGTTCAGGATCTGTGAATTGCAGACAAACTGAAAGGATGAAGTATAGATTCTGTTTTTCTACTATTTGTCTAACAAATTCCTGTGGACATGTAGATATGGAGATGCTTAATTATTTACAGTTCAAGCTAATTTTCAAACCAAAGCTCATTAATTTTTGTAATGCTAGAAACTCAATGTGTTGTTGCAGTGAAGATACTTAATTAAAATATCAGATTTTGATAATTATATATTATTCTCATGAGACAGCTGGAGTGTAACTAAATATTGTTATTTACTTTGCAAAATCATAATTACACCTATTATATTTTTGATCCTGAAACATGATTAGAGCAAATCTTTACCCAGTGAAGGTCTAACAACAGAGCATCTTTTAGGAAGCTAGGAGTAAATTAAAAATAGAAAACAAAATTAAGTGCAAATTTATCTTTTTAAGAAACAGTAAGCATGACGTGAACTCCTGGAAAGGAACTATCAGAGTGAAAAATGGAATAGCTAACTTTCAGTTAAAACATACCCTTGCAAATCTGTGCCTGAATAACAGTGCTGCTCATAAAGGATATCTGATTGATCATATGGAAATCTCAGGCTCTCATTTTGTACATGAAGCAGGTAAATCTTAAAGCTTCTCTTTCCAAAAGATGTTGTTTCAGAATATGGCACCTGTTTGTGGTATTTTGGCATTATAGAGAAACCATCATTCTTCTTCTACAGGAAATTCTGAAATTGAGTAAAAAGAAATATACATATATATATAAATATATATATATATATATGTGACTGAAGTAAAATTGGCATAGTTCTGAAAAAATTGTAATGCAAGAATGTTTTGTTGAAAAAGCTTTTAGAGAAAGACATTATTGTAAATTTCTCACTATTTAAACGAGTAAGTAATAGCAATATGCAAAAGGACCTCAAAGAGTAATGAGCCTACTGTTAACTCCTGTGGATAAACAAGGAAAAATGCAAATTTGTTCCTTTTTCCTGAGAAACAAAGGTGGAGCAAGAGGGAATGTTTTGTTATTAACCTGTGGAGAGTGAGAAGCTAACTGGATTAACCAGGCCTCATTTAAATGTAGATATGGAACAGATGGGAAGTATTTGTTTAGAGGTGCAATATTATAGTAAGGTTAAATTTATTTCTGTCTGTACATCTCTGAATCAGAGACTTCAGACTGAACAATGACCAAAGCCAAACGTGCAACTTTATAGAAAAAATGTGAAAGTTGTAGGTGAAATCAGAAGAAAGACTCATAGAACAGGATTTTATTTTTTGTCATAATGACCCAAGTGATTTCTTCCTGAAAAGAGTCAACTGTGAAGGTTTATTTGACAATACATAACTATATGGTCGTGAAGAGCAACAGAGATATGGAGGTACGGTGGTGAAAGTTGAGTAGCCACTCAAGCACACAGACACCGTTTTAGGAGTTGCAAACACACTACCTGAATCTTTTCTGCTAGGGCTGGAGTCCCTTTGCACTAGGCAACTCCAAAATGGGTGCCCCTTTTGATTCATTACACACCATTCTCACTCTTGAGTGCTTCTCTTTCCATCAGGTTCTACCTTAGATTTCCCAAAGCAGAATTTCTGGTACGAGGTCTCATAAAGTAGTTTAATTAAGTAGTACAGCTGTAGATACAGCTCGAGCTGGATGTCTTCACGGAGGGACCCTGAACAAAGAAATCCCTGGGCAATTATACCCTTACAATCAAAGTTTCCCACCCCTCATGTGACAGTTTGGAACAATAGTAATATGAGGGGTCTGGGGTCTTCCTGTTCCTCATTGGGTCTCTTGATTGTCAGGCTGTTTTTCTTATCTCCAAGGTTGTGCCTTCTGCTGATGGTTGTCAGCTTCTTTATCTTCCAGCTTGAACCGACTCTGGGCCCTTCTCCTGCTTAACTAGGTAAAGTTCAATAAAAAGTTCAGCATGCATCTAGATGAAATTTCACAGCTTGCTGTCTAAAGCTTCAGCAGATCTAGAGACTAATGCTAAGCAAGTTATGCTAAACAAGTTCTCTATAAGTAGTATATGAAACCATGCAACATAATGGTGGTGACTGGTGTACTGGTCAGTTGTGGCAATCCACACCAGAGAAGTGTGGGGCCTCCCAGGGCAGTCCTGAACTTAGAGTCATTCAGGCTGGTCTTGGCTTTGGAGAATTCAGTAGAGCTGAGGGGATGACCTGCCCCTCATGGGGACTTTTATGTGCTTTTATGGTGAATTATAAATGAGTTATAACCGAGTAAGGGCTGGAACATTAACTTACCGCTAGTGTACCATGCATCCACAGCTATAAGTGGCGGGGCATGTGGAGAGAGTAATTCTGCCTACTGCTAATTGTTCAAACTGCTTTAAGTAGATGTCTTAATATCTTTCTCTGTTCCACCCAATTACATCTTGTTTAAGCCCATTTAACTTACTGCTTCGAAGTGAAGAAGCATTGCTCATTCTTGCATAACTAGGTCTTCTGAATGGGTACTTGTCTTAAATTTCATCAGTTACCTCTGGGGAGAACTGTAGTTACTGCTGAATGCAGGCTGGGAAAAGGATTGCATATTGTGTTATGCCCTTCTATGCTTTCTTTCACTGAAAGGAACCAAAGCAAATTACATTTACTAAAATGTCAAAATCTGCCATGTGAGCACACCATTACAGTCTTTGCTAGATGACGAAGCTGTGTTTCTGCGTACTGAATTATTTAGACTTAGATAAATGTGTTTCAGGGTATGGTATGGTATCCCACTTCCATGTTTTCAACTTTCCCTTGGAAATTGTGTGAAGAACTGGTACACAAATAACTGGCCATGACCAGCTTGAATGGGCTAGGACAGTTCTACAGCTGTTCAGTTTTCAATTCCTGCAAATGTGATATATGTAGCTTTATCCTGTGTCTAGGTTGTATGTTGAAGTTCCATGCCTGTGTATACAATGTGTGAGTTAGTGCAATGTGTGTAGAGCCATTTGTGCCTCTTGTAGCTTGCCCTGTACTGACACTTGCAGAAAAAGGCTTTGCAAGTGTGACTGTGTCACAGCACTTGTACCCTCTTTCTCCAAAACAAGTAAGCTCTCCCTGCTGTGGTTATCATTAATTTCTCTTTGACTTTCCTGCGAGGAAAAAACACATCCTTGTCATCTTAAAACTCTGTTCAAAGCTGTTGGAGTCAAAGGGAGTTGACAACAGGCTTGGTGTTATCAGTGCTTTGATCTGCAAACAAAGGTGAATCTTCTGCAAAAGAGTTCAAATTCAAGTACGCTGAATGTCAGAGAAATATGTAATATGTCGGTCTTTTAGCTGGTAATTGTTTATTAAATTTCTTCTAGTCTAATGGAGATTGTCTGCATATTCTCTTGGTGGTCTGTTATTACATTATCAGTTAAGTGTCTCTTACATATTAGTGTGCGAGTGGCACTTGTGATGGTAATTACTTGTCGTTTCAAGGGCAATGTCACATGTGTTTAGTGTCTCTGTCTTTGGTGGTATTTTCATCTGGTAAAGTTAAATGGCTTTTTTTACTCAAGGGAATAGCTAAAATCTCCATTTCTGTGGCTGAATTCTCTGGAGTCCTTAAATAAGAACAGTGACATGTACCAGTAACAACAATCTTAGGTGTGGTAAGTGGAGTGACAAGAGAATTAAAATGTATCAGTAAAGTAACCTGTTTTAAAAGCCTCTGCCAGGTAATCCCTGTGAAGAATTTAATCAATTTTATGTTGAAAAGTCAAATGTATATTTCAGAGCTTTCTGTAAATTGGAAGCAAATTAGTCCTGTGTGGAATCTATTGACAGATGATATCTTTTTCTTTTTCTTTTTTTTTAATTATTATTTTGGTTTAGTACATCATATTATTATTATTATTATTATTATTATTATTATTATTATTATTATTATTATTAAGGAAGAAAGGCTACATGGTAATATAGTCACTAAAACAACCTGTTGTTTTGACCTGTTCTGGTCAGAATATTTAAGTACCAGAGAAATCAGTGGATGCTGGATTGATAAATTGTGCCTTACTCTACATGAATGGTGTTGAATGTGATTAATTCTTCACACTTTGCATCTCTTCTGCATGATAACAGCAGCTGTTGTGAATATGAGTGTCTCTGCCTTCTCCAGGAAGAGCTGTACTGCTCGTCCAGTGTCTTCATCCAGCAGGCAGCTCGCAATGACAGTAACACAAACAAATTTCTTGCCAGATTCTTTTACATGGACCTTTTGAGGCCTCTTTATCTGTCTCAGCCCGTTAAAGTCAATGAGAACCATTAACTGATTATTTTTTAAAATATCTGTTTTGGACATTTTTTGGCTTCCAAGTACAAGCAAGATACATAAGATCATGTATAACTTTATGCAAGTGATGTAACTATTTTTAATGAGTCCTTGGTATGGGGTGGGGGAAAATTTTTGGTTTAGATCCTTTTACTGAAGAATGTAAGTTCAAGTAAGAGAAAATATTTTAACTAAATCACATAACCATTAATAGGTACTTTCAGGTTTTATAAAAACTTGCAATTTTAGAAATTAAACAGTATTTCTTGAAATATTTCTTGACTATTTTGAAGAATTCAAAAAAACTCCAAAAATTTAGTCTCAGTTCTTACAGTTAATTTTTAATTAATACAACACACTTGTTTCTTGATAATTAAGTAATGCTTAACGATCTAAAAACTTGATAATTTAGCTCTATCCTTGTGATTGGACCTTTTAAAGAAATAATTATGTAGTTCATGCAAAGAACATGTAGACTTGCTTGAATTTAGGTATAATTACAAATGTTTCTTTACCATTCACTATATGGAAAAATGAGTAAGAACTTTGTAGTATTTGAACCCTTCATATGAATACTTCACCTGTACATGACTACTTAACACTGGTTACAGCATAAGCTTATGTTTGGTTAAGCTGAAGTTTCACTTAAAGAAATTTCTACCTGTTTAAACAAAAAACCCCAAACCATTAAACATGTTCAAGATTATCATAGTTTACAATTTGCCAAGTAACTGCAATATGCAGGTTAACAGGAATGGTATGTGCTGTACACAGTCCTTAATTGAACTCTCAAAAAATCTAAGGTCAGTTTTTGAGTTTTGGGTTTTTTTGTTTGTTTGTGTGTTTTGGGTTTTTTTTGGTAGGAAGAACCTTGGAAAATCTAAATCCACTGTAGAATCTGCACTAGAGTATGAACCTCTCCCACCCACTTGACCATGATGAAATCTGATATTACAAATGCAGATAAAAAGTGCAAGAGCATGAAAATGTGTAATTTGTAACAACCAAAATTTGACCTGTGTTCTATATATTTAACAGATTGATTTTTCTGTTAGACTGCAACACACAGGTCAGGAGAACAGATTTTTATGCAAAGCAGTTCCAAAGTGCTACTGTATATCTTTAGATAAGAGATTACAGTACCTCAGATTTTGGAACAGCTTCAAATAGTTCAGTTAAAGTACCTAAACTATTAGCAAAGTTACACACAGTCTGATACTTCTCACTTTAGAGGAACATTATTAATTCTGTTAAAGTGTCAATAGCTTCTTCCCTTAAATGATCAATATTCACCACTATGTGAACTGCAAAACTGCTATGATTATTTAAAGCACTAATATCTTGAAACAGGACTTACAAAAGAAAGCAAGCATCCAGCTGCCCTAAGCTGCTCAAAACTCTACTGAGCAAATGTCTTCACTCTGGAAGGAAAAATGTTTTAATGCACCTTTCTGTAAAATTTGCCCTGTCCAGCTGTAGGGCTTTCTATATATCATGAGTTATGACATCACAAATGACATCTTAAGACAGGAGGAGTAGGAGAACTTGCCTCAGTGTTAGTAAAATGATCTCACACGTTAAAACAAAAACCCCAAACAAACCTGTCTTGTTTTAAACATTTTAAGTTGGCTATGAATAATGCTTGGCTTCTTTAGGAACTCCAGAAGTTATGACAAACCTCTAGTAGTCACGATAAGGTTTTCCCATATGACTCGCCTTTTAGACATCTTCCTGACTGTCAAGGAATTAAAAGCATCTTTTGGTGCTTGTTCTCTCTGAGGTGCATTGGTGTCACAGGGCAAAGGGAAGGATAAATGTGCATCCTGTAGTTCATCTGTCTCAGAACCTTGTGATGCACAGGAGTAAATTACTGTGTATCTGCTGGGTGCAGCTTGCATGGTCTAATGCCTTCTAGGTGAAGGCAGAACCACGTGCACTTTTCTTTAAGGCTGAGCTGTTGCAGTACTCTTGTCACTGTCAGTGTTCATCTGTGATCACTTCCTCAGATATTAACACTTGGTATTTTCTGCAGCTTTGCTCTTCTCTGTGAAATTTATTAGCATAGGCCACCTTACAGACATGCACGCTAACTGTGTTCATGATCATACATCGATTCAAGAGGACAGTAAAAACGAAGCTTCATATTTGTCAGCTGGTTCTCACATACTTCTGTCTCTTGACATACCTTGTACTTCTTTCTCACCTTTGTCAGTCTGCAGGTTTATGGGACAAGATCTTATTTCTTCTGTGTATACTTCACGTGTAACCAAAGGGTGCAAATCTGATAAACTTAATGCTGTGATGTATCGGTGGAGTAGGGACTATTTCTTAGAGTTTTCAGCATTATTTCATAGTATATTAGTAGGGAAAGGATTCTGTCACTTGTTCCTAAGCAAACTAGACTTGCATTTATATTCTATTGGATCACCTCATTGATGGAGGCTTTATATACAAATCAGTTCCAATTAATTTATGTAGAATCGTGATTAAATTTGCAGTAAATAAATAATAAAGACTTAGTTATACTTCATTTCAAATGGCGAATTATCTGTTTATGATCTACCTATTCATTAAACAAAGTGGAAATTTATTTTTTCATCTTTCTCATTAGCATTTCTGGAGAACATAAAGCATCAGTTTTGTTGTTGTGTTTTTTCAGACCCAAGTCAGTAAGGTATTGCCTTTACAACTTTATTGGGATTGAAGTAGACAAGGTTCATAGGTTCTTGACCAGAAAATACACAGGACACTTCAAAAGGCAGATTTTCTTGCTATGCAAATGGAAAATGAAGTCCTCAGATCAGTTTCTTTGAGCACATAAGCTTTTCACAATTGCTTTTCTCTGACTGTCAAACACAGTAATGCCAATTTAATTGCATAATATGAGTAACCAGCATTTCTAGAAAACCTTCCCCTAGCCCCGTGTACCTTTTATTTGCTTTTAAAATGAGTTTATTGCTGGTTTATTTTTCACTGCCTATCAAACAGATGTTGCTCACTCTCAGAGGGATTTTTCAACTTTTCCCAGTCACTCTGGCTTGGTGACTTGCCAGATGTTTAGTTTCTCTGCTGCATTTCAATAAAAGTACTGGAGATATGGAAGAGCTTACAGAATTAACAGGAACACAGATAAGTGTTCTTGCTGAGGAGATGCTTCAAAGAGGAAAACATGAAGAAACCTTGAGAAGAGTATAATGCATTCATAAATGTTTACCGAATACAGACGCACATTTCCATCGTTATCTTTCAGTAGGCCTGCATGATATGATCTCAGTTGTTTCATGCTCTAAGCTCACTTCTCTCACAGTTAGGAACACAGGTCAGATGTTTTTTCAAACTGAATTAATAACTCAAAACACACAATAATAAATTGGACCAATCATACCTTCATTAGTATTCAGCAATCATAGTAATTCCCACTGGATGAAGAACGGAGACATAAGGAGAAAAAGGCAATCCATATGGAGGATATTAAAAGGAAAGTTTTTGTAAATATTAAAAGATCAGGTACCGCTATCTCAGTCTCCCTACCAGTTATTCATAAAATAGTAATTGCTGTTTTGTTAAGAAATCTTATCAATAAGAAACAAAAGGGGAAAAATAACCTGAGAAAACCTCTTGGGTAACATTTTAGCTATTAATTATGACAGATGAATAGCTTAAAATTAACTGTGCAAAGAATTTCTGAAATGCCTTTGCCGTTATAATCCTGCAGTGGTCTTAAACTGAATACAGAGGCAGCCACAACCTCCTCAGCCCAGCAAAACCAAACTCATCAAAAATTCTGAGACTAAGTTGTTACACAGGGTTATTTTGTTTGGCTTTTTTGTTTGTTTTGTTTTGTTTTTTCTAATGTAGCCTTTAAAGCTAGCTGAACAAAACTTTTAGGAAGAGGAAGTTTGAAACAGAAATGCTAATGGACAGCACAAGTCTGTCCACATGTGCTGAGTGACTGGATGGTATGAAAGACTGCTGCCTGATGTTGTGTCGTGCAAGCCTGAGTTAAGTAGCAGAGAAAGGTTTGGAAGAAAATTAATTGCGCTTTTGATTGGTTTTAATTCATTTTTGAACTTCCCAGAGGTGAATCTGAGGTGGGGACAAATTAAATAACTTCTGCTGGAAAAAACGTGTTTTGTAAATTAGATATTATAACCTGGTGAAAAAACTGGGCTAAATTGCAGGGTTCTGTTTTAATAAAGAACAGATGTAGGACAGTCACTTGAGAGACAGAGCTACAGACAAATTGACTAGGCTACTTGTGGACTGTGACTTTTAGTCAGCTTAATAGAAAGTGAATAATGGAACTGACTGGAAAGTTTTAAGAATTATCCACCTCTAATAAGAAAATAATTCAAAATGATGGAGCAGTGGTATCCTGAAAATACTAATTCCTGTGTTGAGTACATTAGGAAAGATCACTGTCAAATGGAGGGAAAAAAAGTCTAGGAAATCTTCTGAAAATTACATTTGACAGATTAATGAAAGATACTATGAGCTATGGATTTGTTTGATTTCAGGAAAAAGCATGTGTTATTGGTTGTATTGAGGCTTTTTATTTAAACTGAAGGGAAAAAAAACTCACTGAGTCTGTTGCTTTTACAAAAAAATAGTTTGTTTTTCACTTCTGTCTGATAGAAATCACTCTATAATTTTTTTGGTAGGATATTTCATCAGTACATAAAACATCTTTGTACCTATCTGCTTTAAAAAAACTCCCAAAAGCTTGTAAGTGTAAAAGATACTACCAAAGTCCTGTATTACAAATTAGTCAAACCCTTTTCTATCAAGGTTCCAGGTGTTAAGTGTGGGAAAGGTTGGAACAGATGCTGTAATTCCTTTTTAATACAGTTAGTCAGATGTTTGGGTGCTTTGTTTTTATCAATTTCATCATCATCACCTTACTTTATTGCAAAATATTATTTTAATCAGTGTAATAAAGCTGTTTTCCCCACTGTTTGGTGCGTGTAAAGATCATTCAGAGAAAAGGAATTTGGATCTGAAAAGCAAATGGCAATATTCCATTTATAACCTTGCCAAACATACTTTTGTAGAGATTAGGCTGAATAAAACAAGTCTGTGACTCCTTCAAAATTCAAACCTAATCTCTTTAAGGCTTTGAATTATATTCCCTATACATAGCGGGGGATAATTCCAAAAGCTCCACTCTGACCAACCTACAAGCAATCAATTTAAATAAAATCTCATAATTAAATTACAGTTCAGAAATTGTTACAGTGGTTTTTCAGACTTTTTTTGTAAAGAATTTGTGGCAAATTGAAATATTAAAGACCAAAGATATCTCTCCATAGAGACTATGAAAACTTCTGGAAATGTGATGGTGTAAAAAAATAGACATAGTAGAAGTGTTTTGGACTGTTCTATGCACTTTTATAACATTTCAGTTAACAATGAAACATCTGTGAGATCCCATGAGAGCAACAGCAGCTATTATGATGTAAATATTGCGTATACCTTGACAGAGGTGTCTAATATATGTGACAAAGAGCAGGGAGAATAAAATTGGGATGGAAATCCTATTGAGAGCTCTGTGTAGGTGCTTGAACATTGCATCTGTGTAAAGACAGGGCAGGAGAAGGTGCTTCAATTTTATTGATTTCCCATATCCTTCATAACAGGGGTGACTCCTATATCCTGGCATATGCTTTAGGGATGGATTTCTCTCCTAAGCTTGCTCTTGTTTCATCCATAGGAGTTCTCATATATCCTGGCAATTTGCAATTGAAATGACTTATAAGGGAAGTTTTATGGATTTATCCATGTTTTAGGCCATATTAGGGAGGGAGATAGACCTTCCTGTTTGCTATGGGCTATTTGGATCTCCTGAGCATGCACACTTTTAGCATTATAATAATCCTCTGTTCTTCATACTCACTGTCAAGAAAACTCCTGCTAGAATTTATCATTGCAAAAATAAGCCCTGTAAGGGTACAGCTGCTGCTTACCATGTTTAGGTTTAATGCCTAGCAGAGATGTGCTGCACATAGTACAACTGTCTTAGAAGCATTCAAGCTACCTGGAAAAATTGACAGTGTTTTAGAATATTGCATATTACTGTTTGGTTTAGGTGCAGAAATGCAGATGAGACATTCTGAAGGTTATATTTAAAAGCATTAAAATAATTATTGTACATTGAAATACATTATATAGAAACAACAAGTACATTTAAATGCATTTTAGAATTAAGTTTAGGCCTTTGCCAAGGAAACATCTCTATTGTATTTTTAATTTGTCTTAGTATTTATTAAATTCTTGCTATTATTCTCCACCATATACATTTCTGAATGTAAGAAATACTGCTTGCCAAAATACAATTTTTAAATAAAGCCATGCATATATATAAAATTGTTTATGTCTAAAATAGTAGTGAGAAGATACTTGTATTAATTTTGGAGATCATGTAGCCCTGTTCAATTACCTGCCTAAGTAATGGGGAGGTCAAGCCATTTTGTCACAGATCACTCACACAAAGTTTGAAAAAGAATAAAGTTAGCAGTATTTCCAATACTTTAAATTGATTTGCAATCAGTTTAAACAGAAGGTAAAAAAGTTGTATAGAAACATTTAAAAGACCAAATGTGATGTCATTAGGGTGTATAAATTTAACAAATTTGGCTCAACATATTCTACAAAAGGATAGATTCTTTCTCTCCAGATTTTTGTATCCCTCAGTAATACAGATTTCTTCATATCTAAGCCATCTGACTATTTCAAAGTTAAGCCAAATAATAAAATTAGACTTCTGCTGTGGAGAATCAGATTCCCTAATTGCAAATGTAAATGTTGCCAGACATACTGCTCCCCTGTTCCAATTAATAAATCATTAGAAAACACAATTAATAAGGCCCTGTTATCTAGTGGTTCAGGCTGCTTCTAGAAGGAAGGAGAGGAATGAAGAGAAGGTAGCTACAATGTCAGCACCAGTGTGAATTTGGGGAATTTTTTGTAGGGAACTGGAAGAGAAGGATTCAACTCTGTTGTGTTATCACATGCAAAAGTGGAAAAGTGAAATCAAAGGGAATCAGATTAAATAAAGGGAGTCAGCAGCCACTCTTCTGTGTTTGACTGAGAAGGTTAGTTCTTACACTTTTTCCTTAGGAAATGTTCATGAGTAATACATGCGATAGGAGAGGGACAAAATAAGGATGAGTCTTAGGCCAATACAATATAACTCATTGTGGTTTGTAGCTAAATGTTCCTTCATGGTCTAAGAAAAAGGTGAACAAGGTAGTGAATTCTGTATCTGAATGGATCTGTTGTGAAAGTGGGGACTACAGAGAATTCTGAAAAAAATATAAAAAGCACAATTGGAGGAGTAAACATCATAGTTACTTCCCAAGTAATCAATATAGGCAGAACTGCCAGAGCAACATGACTGTATTTAACTCAGATAAAAAAAAATATGTTGCTTTTTGTAATCCAGGTTTTAAAAACATCAATATTAGCAAATATGTTTCAGTAGCTAGCCCAATACACAGATTCTTAAGGAGAGGTGGTGATGAGAGTGAAAAATTAGTGTGCTGTTAAATTAAATTGTATTTGCTAATGCACCCTGGATCTTCCAGGAACATTAGATTCCTTCTGGCCTTCATGCTTACCAAAACAATAATGGAAAAAAAAAAAAAAAAAAAGAAAGGAGGAAAGAGGCAGAAAAGAACACGATCCAGATCCTTAGAGTCAGCAGACATGGAGTTCCAGTATATCCTTCAAAAGCTTCAGCTCTACAAGGGGAGTGTTGCAATGTGTCTTGTAAGAACAAACAGGAAGTTAAGCATATTGTTTCCTCCTTACCTTGGGTGCTTTGAGGATGCTAATCCAAGCACTTCTTCCTTCTATCCTTTTCTCAGGTGGTATTACCCAGCAGTGCTGGGAGAATGGGTTATTTCAGGCAACCAGCAGTCAGCCTGCTGTCCGTGAGTGAAAATGAGCAAATGAAAGTTTAAGACTTTTATCCGTAACTGAAAGAACAAAACCTGAAGAGAACTTAACTTGTCACGCTGTGGTAATTAATAGTAAATGTAAGATTTTTCTTCTCTAGTGTGATTCAGAAAATATTTCTGAATATCTTTCAAGCTGTGCAGATGGACGGCCTCTAAATATCAATTTCGTGACTGGAAGATTTTAATTTTCTTAAATCCTTAGTAAATGACAGGGGCATGCCATTATGCCGAACTGTCCTATTGCAAAAGCCAAACCGTTGAAGATTTCTGTAGTCACTGGTGCTAAACTGGTATCTGTGTTTTAATAAATTATCAAGCTAACACAAAAAAAGTAAGGACTAGGAGTAGCTGATACTTGTGCAACTGCATATCACATAATGGCAGGGGAATGGGGAGGAATGAATATGAAAATGGTTGGAGAGCAAAGAAATGTGCCCATAACATCTGATGCTGATGTGGGCAGCATCTGATTCGACACTGTTATTCACAAGAAATATGGTCATTTAAGGTTCAACTCAAAGTCAATGAACTCTCTTAAGGGTGAGTGTAAGGCTCATTCTCAGCATAAGGAGGGGTATTTGAATCTCTACAATGTTAACTCTGGCTGGATAAAGTTCTTAAAATCTAGTAGTGGGAAGTAGCTGAATTTAAGTTTGGAAGAACTGAACTCAGAAGTATCTTAAGTACAATTTAAGAATAATTCGAGCAACTACTGTAAGAAAGTGCTCTGTCTAATTTATAGACTGTGAGAGGCTAAAAATCATTAGTTAAAAAAAAAAAAGAGAGAAATTATGCAGTGTTGACCTAAGGCTTACGTCCCCAAACTTAACAATGTAGCAAAAATTGATCAAGGCAATGAATCAAAATGATTTAAAAATATTTGTCACTTCATCTTCCCAGCAGCGCTGCACAGCCTGATTATGCTGTTGCCAGTGTGAGCTGGATGGGCTGAAGGTCATTCCAGCCATGTTTCAAGTTTCAGCAAGTCATAGCAAGCTTGAGTGATGGGGAAGGCAAAGCTCTTTAAGACTTCAGAGTTGTTGGAGACTGAAATAAAGAAAATATTCTGTAATTATACATAGTGAACCATTTTATAACAGTTGCAGTATTAAAGCTGTGCAAGATGCACAACTTGCATCTCGTGGCTCATTTCAAGGTGAATGATGTCACACTTTGTTCCTGCACTCCCAAGCTGAATTCATTCTCTCTTTATAAAAGAGGAAATTTTATGGCCCTGTCATGCAACGATCCTCTGTGTCAGAGCAGAAAATCCCCCTCTTAACCCGAATGCCTATAATACCCATACTAGGCTTGACATGTGATAGTTTTTGTGATTAATACCCTATAAAGACATAAGCTACTGCAGTGTGTATTGTAGAAATCGGAAAAAAATATGGACAGAGTTGTTGAAAGTTGGACCCATTTTTAAAGTTTGAGCTCACTTTTGCATTGTTTAAATAAGGCCTGTATGAAATCTGGCATCAGCAGAAATTGTTCAGATGTATTGTTTTCATTTGTCCAAAGCCATACTACATTTGTCCAAATGTTAAATGCTGCCAGTGACTACATATTCCTACAAAGCTTATTAAACACCTCCCAGTGCTAAACTTTGATGCTTGCAATCAGAATATAAATTATGAAAAAGTTGCTACATAAATGCTGAGGGGTAAAATCACTTGTTTTTTTCCAGTCTTCTAGAAGTCACTTTACCATTTTCATCCAGCCCTAGCCATCCCAAGTACCAATTCACTTGGAGTGAAAAGAAAGAGGCCAGTGGTGTTCTGCTTAACTGAGCCTCTGTAAAAGCGATCAATAAACTTTCATCTCCTCCAGGAGGGCCACACATTTACATAATTGTACCTACTTTCCTTTCAGTATCTGATCCACTCTCTTTTCCTAAAGGTTAAGATACAGGGCGGATGTCTATATGCTTGCTGATGTTATTAGCGTGCTTTGGTCATCTCATTTCTCAGTGGCTTTTATTGTGCTCATCTGTTCAGGAAGCCTAGGTTTTCCAAGGCTCATTTGCTGGTTAATTGCATTCTCAGATCCTCTAAGATGTCTGTAGCACCTGCTCTCCACTTCACAGACTCTTTTGATCTCTCCAGAAATATCCAACTTTGATTATGTGAAAATCTTTCCTAACTGTACTACGTGCCTAGAAAGCAAGTTAAAAACTGCCACTGTGACTATTGTGACCTATGTTAGGATTGAAAATATAATTCTATAACATAAAAGCCTGAAATGAAAAGTGATCCAATTTGTTATTCTGTTTGTGTGCTTCACTGCTGGCTGTAGTTTTCCTTGCCTTACCAAACACTTAGGTAAAACATAAGATGTAGTGAGATGGTAGATTGTGGTGCTATGGCATGCAATTCCATAGCTCAAAAAATGTACAGTATAGACCCAATTATCACCTGCTGGCATGGATTTTCCACTTGAAAATACACTGAATTGTTCTTTACCTGAAATATTTTGATTGGTTTCTATCAATGTGCATTTGCAAATGTAAAATAGGCAGTTTCAGACCTAATTGTACAGATGTCCTTTGGTAGGAACAAAGGTTTGGTTTATGTATCTTAAATAGATTGCAACCATTATTTGTTTTTTGGTTTGACGTTTGTTTCATAGTTGGTATGCTGGAGAATGAGAAATGTGGATTTGTTACTGACTGATTACATGATGAAGTTATTTAATTGATGTCAGTCTCAGTTTTCACATCTGTTTACATACTTTATGAGGCTGTTTTGGGGACTGCTTGCTAAAATGTTTTGAATATGTACAGTACGGCCTTTTTTTACAATGCATTGTGGAGTCAGCCTTGTGAAGGGATTAGCCCACACCTCTTTATATTCATGTATAACACTGCCCATTTTTTATTTGGAATTTTTTATGAGTTTCTCTCCACAGGTGTTTGCAAAGTTTTAGCCAAAACAGCATAGCTGTTTTTGAGGCTTGGAAAAAAAATGTTGTTCCTCTTAAAATATTATGATAGTGTATGTGATCAACATAGAATCAATGTAGTCTAATTCCTCCAATAACTTGAACTCAAAATTTGGGAGGAGTTTGCCTTATGGAAAAATTAGACATAAGGATATTTAATTCTAACATCATTACAGAAAGTATCATAATATGTATTCTTAAATAGAAGAAATTAAGGCTACATAGCTAGTGTTAATTCTAGTATTTCCTTGCTTCTTGACTTTATAATCGGAATACTGTCATGATATAAGTGTGATTACATGCTCACATGCGAGTGTGTGTAATTGCTGCCTTTCTGTGTTTATACACTAATGTTCTTGTAGTGGATATTCATGAAATTGCATTGGTAGGTCTCTGTCTGATACTGAATATACTACTGTACTGTATACTACTTTAATATAATTAGTAGTGGTGATGTGTTGGTGAAAACAGTAAGAAGTAATGAGTGAACTCACAAAAAAGGGAATACTGCAGGAGATTTAAAAGACTGAAGATCACTTTCTTTTGATAAGTGAAGGTTAAACTGCCTGTTCCACTGTTAATGTAATGGCTGCTCTGAGTGATGACAAATCTTTACACTTGCTGAGATGCACATTCATGAAGGTGTATTTGTAATTGTGCTGCAATTCCTCCAGTGAAAAAAAAAAAAAGCTTAGGCATAACACTGTTCCACCTCTGAATTCAAATGAAAACACTAATGATACTGTCCACAAGGCTGCAGAGTGGCCCCAAAGCACTAAGCATGAGAGATTTATATGGAATGCTTTTGGATTTTCTAGCCTTCTCAAAGTTGACAACTAATTTTAGGTACTTACTGATAATTCAAGGTCTGATGAACAAGCCCTTCAAGCTTACTTGCAAAAACCTTGCAAATCTACTGAGGCTCATGATGCAGAGCAAATTTTAAAAAAAAAAAAAAAAAAAAATCCCACCAGATGCCACTGAGGCACCAACTGCCAGAAAATATAAACTGGACTGAGCCAGAAATTCATTAAGACTGCAGTGTCTCTGAGCCTGTGTACAGAGGGTGATTACTTTCCATGGCCCTTATGCTGCAAAGTTTTGGACAAGCCTCACTTTATGCCCATGTAGATAGTCTCCCATTTTGATGTTCATATTTATTAGCCTGAAATTGGGCACGTTCATAGTGCACACTGAGTCAGCCTGAGAAGACTAAATAAGCCAGTGACTGCAGAGAAAATCCTGAGAAAAAGTTTTTAAACTCACTGTTTTTTTCTTTTCTTTCTTTCTTTCTTTTAAAAATAATTATATAGTCAGAAAGGTGGTATAATATGTAGGGGAAAAAAAAAAAAATCTATTCTGACTACAGCACTTCACCAACATGGTACAATTTTATCTTCCAGACCAAGATTCATCCAGGTCTGTTTCATAGGTAATAGGTAGACTAACTGTATCAGTCTCTAGCAGTTGAGAGTCTATGAACCTTAGCAGTCTCTGTGGAAGAAATTTGTTATAGGTTATATTCTCTGAGGAGCTGAAGAAATAATTAATTGCAAGTAATCTGTTGGATTTAGTGTTTTTTAATCATGAGCAGACCCTGACTCACTCACGTGTAACAATCCAAGAAACTATTTCACTATCAAAGTATACATTTTCATTGGAAACTGGGATGTTTTGTATTAGATAGATATTTGAGAAAGATACATGAACAGAAGTTTAATGTTTTGTGGTACATTATCCTTGTGTGTGATACCACAGCTAGAAAACTATAGCTTTTTATAACGCTTATTTGTCATGCACAGAAATACATCAGCAAAGATGAGAGGTAAACAGAAGTTAGGTAAAAGGTAACAGTTGATGGTTGAGACTGCTGAAGCCAGTGGGAGTTTTGTGGTAACTTAGATTTAAAATTCTGAATATGTTGTAGGACTCTTATGATACATCCAAAATCAAAATGAGAATAGATTTCATAAATAGGCTCAACTTATGTGGGAAGGAAAGGGTCAATAGCACTAAGAGTATACTGTATCTTTCCCTGTGTCGTGGAGCCGGCTTTTAGAAAAAAAAAGAATAGACTTTCTGAATAGATGAGTTAACCCTACTTGTCTTTTTGCTGCCCCTCCCCTCAAAAAGTAACTTGCTTGTTTGGATTCCATTGTAATCCAGATCAAGTATGCACGTGCCAGAGGTTGAAATTACCCCCTCCCACTACCCTCCATCCCTCAACCTACCTCCCCAAATCCTTTTCTTACATTAACCAAAAAGCATCCCTTTAAAATCAGCTGTAGGGATTGGCAGTTTTCCTACACTGCTATTGGATTTATGCTTGAAATTAGCTGTAGAGATGGTCAGCATCTGTCACATCTTGTTAAGTGCTTGCTTTTTTATTCTTCTCTACCTTGCCTTGCTTCATTTTCTGGTTATGGTACCAGAAACAGCTTTTGTCTCAACTTTCAGATCACTAATCTGAAGCAAAGAAAATTTGCTCTCAGAACACAACTGAAAATCTGTTTCTTTTTACTATTCAGTTTATGATAGGTTTATTGAACAAATTTGCTTTGATAGGCAGATCAGGTTGGAAAGGGGAGTGATTTTTTCAGACTATAAAGGGTTGCGTTTACTAATACAGCAATTAGCTATATTAGTGCTGCACTGAAATGTTTTAGCACTAAATACAGGACTTCTCATGGAAAGTCTTATGCTATATTATTGTTAATTTATAACTTGAGCTCTTAACAAATTTAATAATCTCATCTCCTTAAAAATGTATTTTTCTGTTTAAAAATGCTGGAGAGCATTTTAATGCTGGGAGGAAGAAGGTATTAACCTATTCCAGAGTGTTGTGAAAGTGTGGATTTGGCAAGTAATCTAGACTCAACACTAAACTCCTTCTCTTATGAAGCAGCTGTTGCTCATACATATTGGATATCCAAACTAGACACTCCTAATAATACCTTAAGCAAGCCTGGATACTCTTAATGATGTTTTTGCATTGGGATAGTTTCTCTGTGAAGCCACATTGCTTCCCTGAGTACTTTATTCTGCCTCTCTCCACCCTGATTCATTTATATACCCTACTTATGCCTCCTTGGAGGAGGCAGTTTGTCAGATATGCAAATAGGAGAATTGTTTTAAAGATGCAGAGTGCAGCTAACTACATAGCTGCAATTAGTAGGGCAATATAATGTTCACAGAGGGGATGTGTCTGATGCAGCCCTGGCATCTGCTGCAGCATGTGCAGCCCTTAGAAAAGAGAATTAGGCAGTCACCCTACACTGCTATTGGATTTCTGCTTTGTGCTGGGGTTACAGAGCAAAATGTGTCATTGAGCTGAGAATCTTCTTCATATCTCTATTTTGAGCCTTGCTAAGCTGTATATATTTAAAAGATTTGGAGTTATGTTCAGATGGGTGTCTTCAGTCACACTGATCATGACGTTTCCTGCAGCACAGAGAATGGTTGGCAGGGATCCCCTCATTGGAGAGGTTTATGCATCTGGAATAAGTCCTGTCTGAGGGAATCATAGCTGTGACCTAGCTGGTTTTTTCCTGGCTTGGTCAATCTCCCTAGAGAGGTTACAGTTGCAAAAGAAGGCAGTGTACCAGCACTTCTAATGTTCCGTGTTTGCTCTTCTGTCCTTCATCTCTCTATAAAAATGCATTTTATATCAAAAATATGCCCTCTGTGTAAACAGGGGAATTAGTGCCTGTATAAATTCAGTAGAAAAACAATAGTGTTGGCCTTCTGC
This sequence comes from Caprimulgus europaeus, assembly GCA_907165065.1. The sequence continues at coordinate 8,714,338 of OU015536.1, forward strand.
AGCTCAGTTTTGTAATAAAGTGTATTTTGTTACATATGTTTTATTTTTAAAAGAATTCAATTAATCTATTAAAATGTTTAAATTATCTTGTATTGATTCATGTGACTGCAGAATGTGTATGCAATGCTGTAGCTGTTCATTAGCTACTTTGCAGATTAGAGATTCTAGCTTTTATAAGGCTGAAAATTATCCTGTAAGGCAGATGAAGCCATTCCTGTAAAATAAATCAATTCTGGAATCAAAGCAAGAGAGGAAGAAATAAGCTCAGAAGAAAGGTATGTATTATTTGCTGCATAGCCATAGCTAGAGACCCTGTTGTGATAGAATGCACATGTGCATATACATAGAATTAGTACATAGCCCAGGGATTTGAGAGTTAAAAAGCAGAAAAAATTGTCAAGTTTTGGAAAGCATGCAAAGGAAGCATTATGCAATTTTGGAGATGCAACTGAAGTACAGAGAAATGAAGTGATCTAACCATGATTTACACAAAGGTTTTCTGGAGAGAAAATCTGAATCTGCATCTCTCGAGACCATTATCTTGTCCATGAGAACTGTATTTGGTTTTGAGAGTATAATATTATTGAAAAGCCATCCTACTTGCTAATAATTGCTTTTGAAACCTAAATATATAATTAAAATCGTTACACTAATTATATGTGCTCATTTTTTCTCATTTTCTAAACCTGAGTTGCTCAGTTATTTATGAGAAGAATGGGTTTGCTAACTAGAAGATAAAAAAATTATGCTATTTTGTTCCTTATTGTCAAGGAACTTCTATAAAAGGCTTTATTCTCCTAGCCCCAAAACTGCATGGCTGAGTGCAATTGAGTGAAAATAATGCTGAATTTCCACAAAAGCAACATCCTGAATCTCAAAAAACATGGCTTACACTGTTGCTATAGCACTTCAGCACTGTGGTAGGAAAACTACAGGTTTGTTACTTCTGTGTGGCTGCCAAAAACATTGAGTGCTATAGTGCCTGAATATGCTTTTACTTTTAAGCCACCACGACTCTAACCTCCATTTGCTACTTTTGTGCTAGTGAAGCCAGCATAGAACTGAAAATGTTTTCTTAAAAGAACCTGAGAGTGGCAATGCATTTGGAAGCCCTGGAAGTAGCGAAAAATACTTCCTATAATTCAGAAATTATTTTTTAATTCAAGTTCACAAGGACTACATTTAAAAGTTAAAAAAAATAAATGTTTTGAGGTAGATCTCCATTTCAGTTGTTTTTCATTTAAACTTTGCATTAGGGTGCTTTTCTGTGATCACTTCAGACTTCTACTGGTAATTCAAGTGAAGAGGAAGTGACTGAGACCTGCTTGAAGAAACGTAGCAACTGCTCCTCCCCCCCACCTAACACTAAAACAGCAGCAAAACACAGTTACAGTGCAGTGCTTGCATGAGTAGATGACGTATTAAAAAGCTGTCAATATCATTATCTTCAAATAAAACTGAAGCACAAATATGTGAAATAACCTTCCCAAGATCATTCCCTACAGTATAGATAAGAAAACAGAAAGCAGTCTTTCAAATAATTTTCTCTTCCAGTCCAGTAGGATGCCCTATGTAAATACATCTGATTGTGTTTTTCCTGAAGTTAATTATTTATTCACAATAGTTTATCAGACCTGGTCTTCATGGAATATTTTTTTAGTGAAAAAAAGGTTCAAACTAGTGCAATACTTCAGAACAATCTTTCTGAATGTGTTGATGATGATAGGTATAGACATGTGTGAAATGAATGCTTTACCTATGAATTCATTTGCCCACTAGAGGACACTGGGACATTATATATTTGTTCAAATTAAAGACATTTTAAAAACAATGAAGATGGAAAATTATCTTATTCTTGCTCTAAAATAAAATAAAAATCATGCATATCTAATTTTTAATCTGTTAAGAATGATGTGTAATATGTTTTTGAAAGTTTAATGAGTGGCAAGCTTCCAGGCATGAATGCTAGATATAAGACATTTTAGCAAATACTTTGAACTGGTCCATGATATTACAGGTTTTGAATTGCAAAGATAATGGATCATATTTTTGGCATTTCCCACTCATTAAAAACTATGTCAAAATGATAGATTAATCTGTGGGCATTTTCTGTCCTTGCTATAATCTTTGTCAAAGGAATGAAGTATTGGAATTATAATGCCTTTTGTATTTCATGAATGATGAGGGCAGGCTTTAGAACTTTGACTTCCTTAAAAGTTGGTTTTTTTCATGGTGATTAGATAACCTATTTTACCCCTTTTGCAAATAAAAATGTTTGAGTGAAAGCAGAAGCTAAGTTTAGAATGATAAACTAATACGAGAGTAGGTTAATGGTGTGTAGTCTATGTAAAAAAGCTTTATGTATTTTCCATTAATATATTACATTTCACAGATATGTGGTTACTGCCTTTTCCTTTTGTTGACTTTACTAGAAATGAGCCTGTAATTTATGTAGCTAGGCTGTGAATTGAGCTGTGCTTTCAAGCTGGGAAGGAGGAGCCCTCCTTTTCCTCGAAGGAGATTCCGTTGCATTGTTTTACTTCCTTCCTTGGTAGGTCCTGAATATGGGGTTGGAGATTTGAATATTTTCCGTACTGCTTAGCCTGTACAGCTCCTCTCATGTGGGGTACTCTAACACAGTGCAGTTATGGGATACAGGCAAGTTGTGAAGAGAGCTTATAACTTTGAAGTATCTTTCTGAACAAGTGCTTATGAGGATGGAACACCAATTACACATCCTTAAAGTGACAATTTAGATCCCAACCTGAGAGTCTAATCAATGAACTGAGCCTGTTTTGTTACTGGATTGTCCAATGGCTTTTTTCAATTTGTGAGTAAAAAATGCATAATGAGTATGACCTGAATAATTCTTTGCTTATAGCTTATCCAGAATGATATACATATATACACATATACATCTATACTTCAGTTCATTTAATAGATATGAGCACATATGCTACAACTTATGATAGGGCCTAGATTATTATTTCAGCCTGGTTTTAAGTTTTTGTTCTGAAAAATTCTATGTAATATTCAAAGAAAAAGTACTGTAATTCTGAGCATCACTGACAGAAAGGAGGGAGAAAATCTGGTCTAAATGTACAAGAATCTTTATTTCTGTGCTTTGTACCTTTCACTTTCACCCTTTCAATACGTACTAACATGCCCACTTTTTCAAACTGTCTCTTTTTATCCTGGCTTTGTAACTCTTTCTTTCTTCTGTACTGTTCCAGACATTTCTCTTTCAGTGAGATGTCTGGAAATTTTTAGCAATTCCAGGTCTACTGTTCTATCAGTGTCATTATTTATAACTAGTGCATGACCAGAAGCCTGTGACACAGTAATCTGAGCATTTAGGCTCTTTAAGGAAGCCACAAAAAGTGTCAAAATGAAAATAAAAAGTTAAGGTCATCCTCTTGTCTTTCTGCATGTCATATGTTTCATAGTCTTTTAAAGACTGTAATTAAGACTTACTTGCTTAAGCACCTATATACCTGTTACTCTGAAGATGGCTGTAGTGAAAGAGTAGAGCATGTAAGATTGGTGGTGAAATTGGCTGTGATAATTCCTAGAATCCTAGAACAGCCCAGGTTGGAAGGGACATTGAAACATCATCTGGTCCAACCTTTAATGGGAAGGGGAGCCTAGGTAAGATTATCTAATCACACTGTTCAATCACATCTTGGAAACCTTCAGTGATGGGGACTCTTATCATCTCCCTGGGGAGGTTGTTCCAGTGATTGATACACCTTTTTCCAGAAGTTAAGGAAGATGCAGTTCCTATTTTTGCACTGTTTTTGCTGTTGTATAAAGTCATAGAGAAATGCAGAAACTACTCTGACACACAGCATTTGCTCACTGTTCTTTCCTTTATATTCATAACCAGAGTATTAAGTATATACTCATTTTCAGAACAAAGGCCTTCATGAATTTTATGAATGTTGCAAAAAAAGATGAGTTTACATGTGATATCTCTTTTGTATTATTTTATTCCTGATTATATCATTTGGAAAATGGTTAGTTAAAACAAGTGCTCTGCTCAACATCGAGTCTCTCAAATGATTCAGCCTGTATCAGCAGCATTGTTTAAAAACAGACAGTGAATGAAATATTTGGAAGTCAGTGACAGTTGAGTAAAGCCGGAATTTCATCACTTGTGTTTTTGAAAGTAAAATTCTGATAAAGACAAACACTTGAGTATTGCAAGAAGACAAATATTTTAGGGAAAGATCCCTTTGTCTTGACATAAAATCTAAAGAGAGGTTATATTAATGAAAACCATGGCATGCCTGTGAGTAGAAAACCTAGCACGCACATCATAGTCAGTCATGAAAATCTGAAAAGCTCTTATTAAATACCCTTCTGTTGATGTTTTAGCCATAGGAGTTGAAGTTTTCTTTGTTTTTCACTTCTGATGTAATTTCTGCATTCCCATTTCTTTTAACATGCTAACCATTTTTTTATATCTAGTATACGCATAACTGACCTCGCTCCTTTTTCCTGCAGGAAATGGATCTCTATTATTAAATTCACATGAAAGGGCCTCATACTGCTTACTTTATAGATTATGCTTCCACTAAATTCTCCTTAAGGATTATTTTTTCTGGGCTTCATTTTTAGGTAAAGTATCTCAAAAGTGCTTCCTAGATTTCTTGTTCCCTCATCTGTGTCTTCTTTCTTTTAAAGAAGCACACAGAATGGAAAAGCTGAAGGCTTTTCTCTCTTGCACTAGTGGGGATTCTGCTGGGAAAGGTAGATCGTATTCTTTCAGTCATTGGTTTGACTTCATGCCTGTGGATGATAAATGATTTGCAGTAGAGGTTTGGGTTTTATCTGTGGAATAGATGCACATTTAGTATACTTATCTAGTGAAAATACTAACTATATTCATACCCTGTATACACAGATACTTGGTTATGTACAGGACAAGTCAAGTGAAAAATGTTGAGTGGCACTAGAGAGGCTATCAGGAATGGAAATGCCACTACTAAATAACTTAGAACAAAAACTGTATCTAGAATGCAGATGCTGAAGATGCATGTAATCTCATGAAACAAACAAAATAACCCCATAAAAGACAACTGCTAACAGCAACAGAAATGACAGGTCCTCAAAGATAATAACTCAGGTGTATGATAGCATCCCTCAAGAGAAAAGCGTTTCGTACTCTTTGTATGCACAAATGAAAAAGGAAGAAAAAAAAAAAAAGTGGAATTTGATAATTTTAGATAACGGTTCCTGAAGGTATTAGAACGATCTCACTTCTTTTGTGCATAGGTCTTTTAAAGTGTTTATCTACTTGTATGCTGGAGCTCATGCTTGGTAAATGGTGACATGTAAGCCTCATTTGTAGTCTGTTTCTACTCAGTTTGTATATAAAGATGACATTAATTTGAAAAATGTTACATTTTCCTCTATCTGTGATAGCATGCTGAAGTATTAAAATAGGACTGTGTTTACTATTTAAAAATACATTTCACTTGAGGTACAGAATGTGATTTTGACAACTTTAATTGGGGAGGAAGGAGGAGATTCATGGAAGTAGGAAAAAGGCTATTACACTCTTTGAGTAGAACTAAGTAAATAGGATACAAAAAGCACATAACAATAATCACTTGCATTCTTCTTCATGATTCAGAACATTTATACCAGAAGCTCATCATGTCCAGCAAAGAGGCAGGAGGATGGTTTGGAGTCTGGGGCAGGCAGTGAATGTCAGGCAGAGGAAGCTGTGTTTATGTAGCCTGCAGAAGAGCACACACATGGTAAAAGGACAGGAGGCAGGATGACAAAGTTTGATGTAAGGATGCTTTTGGTTTTTTGTTTGAGTAAGGATGACAAAGTTTCTGTTTCCCCAGTTATAGCACAGCATATTTTTACAGTATGGCATTTTCATTACAAATTAAGTGTAGTATAAAAATGTCTCCAATGTATTTGATGCCTTTGTGGAGTACGGAGGACGGCATATTACAAAACAAAAACTCCTGAAGTATTTCACATTTTATGTGGAAAGAATAAATAGTTTAAAACACCGTAAAAGATGAGCTAAGCTTTCAGCTTGTGAAAGCATTGCTATACACAGAAGATATAGAGAATATTATGAGAGCTTGATTTAATGCAGTCTATTAATTACTATTAATTATTTAAAATGTTATAAAACTCCCCCATGAGCCCCTACTGAGAGGCCGACATGTCAAGCAAGCAATTAAAATACAATACAGTTAACCATAAAATAGAGAGCAAAAGGAAATAAAATATTAAAAAGCTAAACAAAATGGTGATGTTAACAAATCTTTATCACTGTCTGAAATTCTAAATTCCCAGAAACTGAACCAACTGCATTAGCTGATTTGTATTTCAACTCATAAAGTCATCTCTTCTCCAGAAATCTTATTTAAAGAATGTCAAATATCTTTGCTTTTTTAAAGATATGTTTATGATCTTTACTATTGGAACTGGCTAATTTATATCAGGAAGAGAAAGCAATAGTCAACAAAACAGCGAACTGTGAAGAACACTGAATAAGATGGGCTTTTCTTGAGATTCTAAAAGATATACTGGGAAGCAGAGTGAGGTGACTGTTAGTTACAAGCTTTTTCACCTTCACAATCACCCCACAAAAAAAAAAGGAATAAAAATGTTGATTTTTTTAAAGGAAAGAATAAAAAATATTATATACACTCTCAAATAGTCAGAAAGTATTATAAATAATAAGCACAATAAATGCCAGGCTGTAAACATACAACTATAGTGCTGTATTTTACACTATGGAAAAAGCCATAAACATTTTGCCTTTTAAAGTTTGTTTTTGTTGGGTTTTTTTTTAATCTCCCAAATACCCTATAGCCTGAAAATGATATTTGGCACCATTTCTTCATGTTTTGTCTCTAATCATAGAATCAGAGATTCATAGAATCATTTGGTTGGAAAAGACCTTTGAGATCATCAAGTACAATTCTAAGCAGCATCACATCATAGCTCTCATCAACCGTGCAGGACACCAAGGTGAGGAAGTGACACAGTTAATGAAAGTATTTAAGTGGTAGGCTGCTCTCTCAAATATCACTGAAAAATAGACCCCATGTACTGTTTCACAAAAGGCATAGAATATATACTATCAGGTAACCAGTCCAATTGAGGTAGACCTTTCACAACTTACTCCTGACACTCCTTTCTTGAAAACTGAGGTGGAAATTACAGAGTAAAACTGGGGAACTTTCATCCTGTAAAGACTGCTGGTGTCTATATCCATCAAGTCCTTCAACAAAAGTTATTTCTGGAAATGAGTTGGTTTGCCTCACCTAGATGCAAATTATTAGAAAAATATATTTCTATTAGAAAAATACATTTTTGTGATCCTCCCAGCAGTAACTTTTATTAGAGAGTAATGGCATGGTAAAGATCAACATGAACCCTTTGCCTATGGTACGTATTTAGACATTAGCAAACTACAATGCAGTTAACTAGACCCAAATCTGCCTGGACTAAGAAGTTAGGCATGCAATTATAAATAAGATAGTTATGATAAAAACCTTTTATAATGTAATTTATCCTTCCCAGTGTCACTATAGCAAGAGCTACCATTTGCATACTAAAATGCTGAGAATTGTATATTATTCCTTTTTTTTTTTTTTTAGTGGAACTAAATCAGTAGAACTCTGCAATCCTGAAATTTCCCTCACAATTAAGTAGTGTCATATGCTGAGGCCTGAAATTTTGACTGTTCTGAAAAATCCTCAATATATATATTATGTGTTTGCCTCTTAAGTCTTACCTAAGGCTATGCTTCTTTGACCTTTCTCACCTCAAGGGAGCAGTGTGATAGGCTTTCTTAAAGCACATCTAACAGATAAGAACTGTGAAAGGGAAATGATCCAGTGAAATATATTTCTTTTTAATATCCTACCTTCCCCTGTAATTAAAGGCAATTCTAAAATGCAACAGTTTAATACAAGATAAATGCTGTCTCTCTTCTCAGTTGTTAAGCATTAAAAAACCCTGAAACCATCTGTCCCTTATGATTATTAGACATGCCAACGTGCTTTGTGCTGCAGTTCTTTGAAATACTGTAGGTTATATATGTCAATTTATATTGTGTCATCCATTATAAACTCAGTGCGTACGTTTTGTACATCAACTTGTCAGCGGAAGACTATTTACTTTAATGGGCATCCCAACAACTGTTAAAAACACAACGGTATCATCAAATGATCAGTGCTTCACTGGGGCAAGGGGTAAAACTCCAGAAATTTTCTTACAGATTACATTCTAGTAAATTTGTTTTGGTTTACTGGTTAGTTGGTTTTAATATCTAGGGTACCCACTTGGTAATTTTGATTATCATTGGATGTGATTTAGAAGAGTAGAAACTTGTGCATTTTTACACCTATACAAATGTCTCCTTCTCTGGAGACATTCAAAACCTGCCGGCATACCTTCCTGTGTAATCTCATCTAGGTGATCCTGCTCTGGCAGGGGGGTTGGACTAGATGATCTTTCGAGGTCCTTTCCAATCCCTGACATTCTGTGATTTTGTGATTTGAAATTTGTCCTAGTATTTTAAATTTTTATAGTTACCCAGTATTTCAGTCTGCTGAATGTTTGAAAATGTGTATTGAACCTGTACAGATCAGCTCTGCAGTGCATACCTGAGAATGTCAATTCTCTACAAATTATTGAACCAACTGTTTGGGGTTTTTTTGTTTGTTTGTTTGTTTGTTTTTGTGGTTTTTTTTTGGTTGTTGTTGTTTTCATATATACATTATGTCTGTCTGGACAGCCAGTGTAACAGATCTTTAACATGTCATTTACTGAACACACACACCCATGTTACATGGCACTCATTTATGGCACTGAGAAGAGGTCCATAGCAGAGAGTCACTGAATTGAGGCAGCACTTCTTTACACTGCAGGCAGGGAACTTCTGGATTTTCTTGCCACAGGAGATGGTAGAGGCAGAGAGTGTCAACAGGTTCAAAATAGAGTTAGACAAATTTGTGGACAATATGTTCACAAACAGGTACTAAAGAAGAGAAGCAGAGGTGTATCTTCTACCACCCCTGCTCCAGTGACTGCTGGGGGACAAAAAGCAATGGATTGCAGAAAGTAGCTGAGCTTATGATTTCAATGAACATCATCTTTTACTGCTGCTGCTGCTAGATGTAGAATACCAAGCTAGACTATTGGCCTGACCAAGTAGTGCATCTCTCATAAAGTGGCAGAGTGAGATAAGAAAATGCTTGTCCATATCCTATGAAGAAAAGAACAGGGGTTTGTGAGATTTTAGCCTACAGCTTTGGCTTCAGGGCAGCATAGGCCAGAAGATATCATAGGAAAGAACCTAGTTGTTAAGGGGAAAAGTTTTTTAATCCTATATTCAAAAAGATTAAAAAATGAGAGGACTGAAGGTGCTGGTGCAAAGTATCTGTGGAGCTTTAGAGACTGCAAAAACCTTGCTGCCTAGAAGATTGATGAGCTGCTGTTACCCTGTAGCTGAGAGGTCCTGTAGCAAGTAGAGAAGAATTGTTTGAGAATGGTCTTATTTTCTCATTGGCCTTATTTTTCAGGATTAAAGGTAATAGAAACTGCATAGGAATAGTGTGAAATGTATGTAACCTCCCAAGGTCATCACACTGTAAAGAGGACATAGGAGAATTTGGGCTTCAGAAGAGCATATGAAGCACTCTTGGGTACTGCAGCTGGGTTATATCTGAAGTCACAGGTGGAACAATATGTTATTTTTATTTTGAAAATTGCTGTTATATGGGTCTCAAATTGCTTATGAATATATCAGCAAAGAATGTTGGTATGGGATAAGAGAATATGCATATCACAGCCATATGCTATATAATGAGAGGCAGGAAGGCTTTTAGGCAGATATTCCTTTTCTGCAAGAGAGGATTAGCAATATTTCTAACAGGTGCTTGCCTAATCTGTTCTTACAGGTCTCTCCTAATGTGGGCTTCATAATCTCCCAGTTCATTCCCCTGTATCACTGTCACTGCTACTCAAAACATTTATTTCCTCCTCTCTCTATTTGACTCAAATGTTCCTTATTCCTTTGAAGACTTTCTCTTACCACCAGCAGGTCTATATTTATTACACTTCTGCTACTGGCCTGTTAAAATGCAAAGGTAAAGAGCATTAGCATTTTAAAAAGATAAGAGAAAAGTTGACCAGGTTAAAACATGTTATTAAGGGCATTGTCCAAATGCCTCTTAAGCACTTGGGGCATCAACCACCTCTCTAGAAAGCATTGTTCCAGTGCTTGACTACTCTCTCACTAAAGAAATGTTTCCTAATGTCGAGTCTGAACGTCTGGTGATGCAGCTTTGAGACATTCCCATGTGTCCTGTCACTGCAGGGAGAAAAGATCAGCACCTCCCTCTCCACTTGCCCTCCTCAGGAAGCTGTAGAGAGCAATGAGGTTGTCCTTCAGTCTCCTTTTCTCCAGACTAGAAAAACCCAAGGTCTTTAGCTGCTCCTTATAGAAAGTGATGTTCTTGCAAGTTTTCTTAATGTTTTAAAAACTTCTGCAAAACTAAAAGGTCCAGAATATTTCAGAATTCAAAATGTGAAAGATTTCTGTTATATATAAACAGCAAAATGATGTGGAAATAAGAGAAAATTAGTTACATACACAGATTTTAGTTTTCCATAAGAACACAGATGAAAGGGTCCCACTGTACTAAGACTAAATTAGAAGCATGGATCTGTAGATTTTTTAATGGTCCCTTTAAACACTCACTAATTTTTGTTAATGAATATGGAAATTTGCCTGATTGATCACTAATTACAAATGAACTGCACTATTAGATTAGTATGGTATTTCTTGGACAAAGGAAATTGAATTCTCAAGGTTAGTTTTCTTACAGTAAGCCAAATATTCCCTGGCACTCTGCAGCATCATTTGCATTTCAATTAGATTGTGGCTCTGTGCCACTAGTTAACATACCTTGCCTTCAGTGTAGTCATCCATTGACTGAAAAATGAAAGAGCACTCATTTTTCATTCTAAAAGTTGCTTTCCAATGTGTATTTTTTGTAGTTTAAGTACAAAATCAGATGCTATAGTTGTACCTCCAATTTTAAAGGGATAAATTCAACACATTTTCAGGCTTAGTACCACACAATTTGCAACACACATATATTATTAATACTCCTTAAGAAATCTAGTGATGACAGTGCCAAAGAACTAAAGCTAACTTAAATTTCCAGAAGAAGCAAACTTTCCAAATTTGTACTTTAGTGGTGTCTTCAGCCTGAGTGTTTTACTTCACTGCTTCTTCATTAGCAGGAGCAACTGCTTCTTACTGAATAAGAATGCTTCTAATTGCTTTTCGTTTTTTTCTTTTAACATTAAAAATTAATATATAAATAAACAAGCATGTCACATAATTATCTGTTTCAGTAGTATCTGAGATTTTTCTCTTTTTTTCATTGGTTTTGTGCATCCATTTCTCTAAGCAATCTCAATACTAAAAATCAGTACAGAATAACATACTTAGTTCTGATGAGGGGTAGATACAATAAATAGAGGTTATCTGTATTATAATTTTTTTATTTGATATCCTGATATTGGCCATGCCATGTAAAGCCAATCCTTCTTTTAGCAATTTCTAGGTATTTAGAAGTCTCAAAGACATCTATATAAAAATTGGTGTGTGCAGTTTCTGTCCTTGTTGTCTTTCTGCTTGCAGAACTAAAATGTCTAACGATTGAATGCTTCAATGTCCTCTCCTGTTCTGAACTGAATAGTATGGCAGTGTACTAAATCAAGATCATTGATCTAGTGCAGAAATATGTAGACCTTTGACAAAAACAATAGAAGCTAACAGAATTATCACTCTCCAAAATTTATCTTTTTTGTTAAGCTGAGTGAATATGGAATTTCATATTATGTACCTTTGGAATGACACTGTAGACTGAGATTCAGGGTTGGCACCTGTCACCTAGAACAATAGGTAGGAAATAAATGCATTCAAATTACCATTGTACAGATTAGGCAGTGTCAAAGACAATGTCATCATTCTATTGTTAGTGTTAAGAGCACATGAAAGACAAATCCAATGAGACATTTTCTATAGAGTTCTCAAAAGTGACTGTAAAGAGCAGGAGAGAATTTAGTGTCAGCATGTTTTAGTGCTGGTATCAAATACTTTCCATCTCAGGCTCTACCTGATGAATGTTTAGTGAGTCCTGTTGTTATATGTTAATGCTTTCTTTTCTTTTCCTTCATTTTAGTTTCCTCATTGTTACTCTATTGTATTAAGTTGCATTTTTATTAATTTGAAGTGCTGGGCTGCCTTCAGCACTGCTTTAACCACAGCCAAGCCAATGCTAGTTAAACTCTTGTTAGCTCTCAAACTGAGAAGGTCCATGTGAATCATCTTTTTAATGAGAAACTTCCAAAATAAATTTGTTGCAGCAATGTGGGTAAGTGGTGACTCAATAGACAGAACTGTGGGGTACAAGTCAGAATTAAACAGTTTTCTCACCTTAATTGCTTTGTGCTGGTAAAGATGTTGACTTTCATATGTGAAGAAAAATAATTTCCACTTAGAAAAATTTTAAAACAAACAAACATACCTGAGGCTTTTTTGTGCATATGTGCAAATGCAGCATATTTATCACAGCTTGCAGTAGCTTGTTTACTGGTTTGTTTTATGTTCCCTTCCTAATGTCATCAGAGTGCTCCTGGGGAAAAACCTAAAACAGCAAACATTAAACTGACAATAGGCAGGATAAGTATTCCCAGACCTTGCATCATCTGAAACAACCACAATAAATAATTAAGTACAGCCATAGCACCAAGCAAATGATGTTTGACCAAGAAGCAATGTTTCACACTGCATTTTAAATGTCAGCAAAGTCAGGTTCTGGTGAAAACATGGAGCAAATCTAACAGCAAGGAATCTGAAAATGTCCCATTTCTGTACCAAGTGGCAATATGAGTTATTATCACTGAGGCACAGATGTGCTCAAGGAGATCAGTTGACTGTGATCATCCATATGGAGATTCTATATGTGCAGGATTGTGAGGCTCCAATGGAACTGTGTTAAAAGCCACAGCTTCATTTCAGGCCTCTTTTTAAGGAAACCACAATGTCAAAACTATATAAAAAGAAATTACAAGTGTCTCTGAGCAGTCACTTTTCCTTTCCCTCTGCCTCCACACACAAGCATGCTCTTTCAAGTCTTTTCATAGTCTCATCTGTATCCCAGGTCCTATGGAGTGGGCTTTGTGAAGTCTTGCAGAAGGAGGACATGTAGGAAGGAGGAAGGAAGTCTTGCAGAAGGAGGACATTCTCTGTACTATGGATACTAAGGAAGGAAGGACATGTAGGAAGTCTTGCAGAAGGAGGACATTCTCTGTACTATGGATTCCCCATTTCCAGCTGTTCTGGAGACTAGCAGGTAGATTCATGAAGTTGGTAATGTTTCAGGCCCTATCATTTTTATGTTGTTCTTCCTTTTGCCAGTCCAAGCAGTTGATAATGGATGTTGGAGGCAGTGTACCTCACTAATAGTGCTACTAGTAGATCCTCAAGTAATACTCTTTCAGAATCAATACACTTTAGAAATTCTTTTGTTTAGTCTCCAGAGAAGCATTACTGGTATGAACTGTAAGAATATTATGGTGATTCAGTACATTACAAGAATGTATAGTATACTTCAGTATAGCCTTTGAGATTGAGATAGGCACTTAAATCCTCAAAGTGTGGTAGACAAGCATCTGAGTATTCACTTTGAGAAAGGAGAAGCTGAACCTCACCCATTAACTGCATGCAGAAGTTTGCAGTACTCTTAAAACAAGTTTTTAAAATGACAGCTGCTTCTGGGATTTTAATTTGTTCAAGGAGATCACTTCAATTATGAAGTGAATATTCTATTACAGTTTCAAGCTACGCTAATGTCTTTAAATCTTTCTCAGTTTAAAGATGTTGTCATGAGGGGATTTAAAACAAGGCTTTCTACTTTGATCTGCTTGACTCAGATACTGTAGCATCTACTGTGAAGATATATAAAGGCCTAGTTAGATTGCATGGATATATGAACGAATTCTCAGCTACTGTATATCAGCATAGCTTTGTTGGAGTCAATAGAACTGTATGGAACCTCTTATGAACCAGAATCTCCTACTGTTCCAGTTTGCAGTATGAATTTATCTTTTGGAATTCTTCATTGTGTGCTTCCAACTGTATCTTTAGAAAAAAAAGAAAAAGTCCATAGATACCATTGATGTATCAGCTTTGAGGCTTGTGAAATGAATATGTGTTTTAACAAAGGATAGATTAAAAAAATCAAAAAACACCACAAAAGAAAAAACCCAAACCAACCCAAACATCATTTTAGTGCTTTTATAAGGTGCAAAGAAGAAAGTGGTCTTTGCTTCTCACAAATTTGCTGTAGACATTAGGAGACTTGATGCCCACCAAAGCCCACTCTATCACTCCCCCTCCTCAAATGGGCAAGAGGAGAAAATTATAACGAAAAGCTCGTGGGTGGAGATAAGGACGGAGAGAGATCACTCACCAGTTACAGGCACGGGCAAAACAGACTCGACTTGGGAGAAAAAACAAATTTACTTTATTACCAATCAAAATTAGAGGAGAATGAGAAGTAAAACCAAATCTTAAAACACCTCCCCCATCCCTCCCTTCTTCCCAGGCTTAATCTCTTTCCCAATTTTCCACCTCCTCCCCCCAGCAGCACAGGGGGACAGAGAATGGGGTTGGGGTCAGTTCATCACACGTTGTTTCTGCCGCTGCTTCCTCCTCAGGGGGAGGTCTCCTTCCCCCGCACCAGCGTGGGGTCCCTCTCACGGGAGACAGTCCTCCACGAACTTCTCCAACGTGAGTCCTTCCCATGACTGACAGTTCTTCACTAACTGCTTTGGCATGGGTCCATTCCATGGGGTGCAGTCCTTCAGGAAGGGACTGCTCCAGCGCGAGTCCCCCACGGGGTCACAAGTCCTGCCAGCAAACCTGCTCCGGCGTGGGCTCCTCTCTCCACGGGCTACAGGTCCTGACAGGAACCTGCTCCAGCGCGGGCTTCCCGCGGGGTCACAGCCTCCTTTGGGCATCCACCTGCTCTGGCCTGGGGTCCTCCACGGGCTACAGGTGGTCATCTGCTCCACCATGGACCTCCATGGACTGCAAGGGGACATCCTGCTTCACCCTGGTCTGCACCACAGGCTGCGGGGAATCTCTGCTCCGGCGCCTGGAGCACCTCCTCCCCCTCCTTCTCCACTGACCTTGGTGTCTGTGGAGTTGTTTTCTCTTACATCTTCTCACTCCTCTCTCCAGCTGCAAAGTGTGCAGCTTTTTTTCCTCTCTTCCTTTATTTTTCCTTAATTCTGTTATCACAGAGGTGTCACTGATGGGCTCGGCCTGGGCCAGCGGCGGGTCCGTTCTTGTAGCCGGCTGGCATTGGCTGTGTTGGGTCGGACATGGGGGAAGCTTCTGGCAGCTTCTCTCACAGAAGCTACCCCATGTCCCCCCCACCCCCCGCTACCAGAACCTTGCCACGCAAACCCAATACAAACCTCAAGGAATTAATATAAAAAACTTGGAATGCTGCAGTGAATCTGTTCTTGCTGCAGGTGAATGCTGTACTTTCAGGATATTTTTCTGTTCCTGTATTAGTTATGTCATAAAAGTCGTAGAATCTATCTTGGACACTTTAATATTACCTGAGAACAGACAGCTCTGTTCTCTTGTTATGATATTTAAGGATCAAAGTTGTGATATGTCTTAGAATTTTACTGGTTTAAATGTTTAGCCTTCAAGGATTCCCTAGCAACCAAACCGTAGCTGAAATAGTTTTGTGACTCAGCATGGGCACATAGGATTCTTGGCAGAATTACAAATTTAGTATCCATTGGTGCATATCTAGATAAAGTTACCTCTGTCAGTCAGTGTATGGCATTGTAAGAACAGTTTATTAGACTAAGCTCTGGTAGTACAGAGATCTACTGCCGTATTATCCTATATTCCGTTGTTTTCATTTTTAGTAATGTGTGTTTGTATTAAATTCAAGAATTATGGATAGTTGGTTGTTTATTACATGAGAGTCTTAGTATCTAGTTATCAATAATAATACTCCAGATGTAACTTTGTTTGCTGGTGTGGATTTGGCCCTAATAATACACTAAAAATATTGTCTAAATTACTTTTGTAAGATTTACTTTATTGTGCTTTAAAAATATGTTGGTGGCTGTAAGTTATACATGGATCGTGGTCAGTGACATTTACAAGTGAAAATATATATTTGGGGAGAAGTGGTTACCTTCCCAAACATCTTTAAGTGATCAGTGAATTATTTCTATTTCTATTTTTGCATATATGTCTGTCACTCCAGGTGGTCAGAATCTATCCAGATCTGGAAGATCTGCTTTTTAATATGGAGTTACTCTGGTTTTTTTAACCAGCAAAATAATAAGAATTTTAAGAGTAAATTATCCAAATGACGATAGGTTTTGCATAGCTCTTTACTTATTCTATGTAGGAATGTTTTATACAAAATTTGCTCTTTATGGTGATTAATGAGCAGTTGTTTATATATCTGAATAAGAAAGAAATGGAACTGCAATATTCAATAATCATTTCTGTATTTAACTTATAACATGAAATATAAAAATCATCTTGACTCTTCTCTTGCTAGTCTTAAGACATCTATTCCTAAACTAGTAATTAAACATTAAATGCCACTTTTCAGAGGTTATGAGCACATACAGTGATTGCAATACTTTATTAATTGACTTCTAGAGATAGGTATTTTAAAGCAGCATAGGAAAACTTAATCAAAGAATCAGCCAACTCAGTCTCTTACGCAGTAGTAAAATTTTTACATGCTTCTGCCTTTTCTGCTTCTAAAATGCTGTGTAGAACAATACTGATGTTCTAAAAAAAAGATTAAACTGATAATTTAAAAAAAAATCCCTGTCATTAAAACTTCAGCTGAATTTTGCAAATACATGTGCTTGAATGGTTCAAGATTTAAGTACATCCATGTTCAGAAAGCAATATGTACGTTTCTGTCTCAGTATGAATAAATTAGAATGAAATAGTCGAGTACCTCTTAAACTTTTAATGTTTTATGTATTTTTACTGATTGCTACATAAACCATCAGAGAGATGACAGCTGAATGCCTTTTATTTGTTATTACTTTTCATAAGCTTCTCCTTTAAGTTGTTTTCTGTAAATATTACTATACAGTGTCTGTTAATTACAGCCCCTGCATGGGCAATGATGGCTGACGAAATTAATAAAATATACGCATAACTTGATGCAATTCTATGATTTCCTCAATTTGGACCATGTTCTTCAAGACCTGACATGCTCAGACAGTATTCCTGAACTTAATTCCAGCTAGTGAAGTATTCCTTAACGTAGCTTAATTGGTTCTGCAACATCCTGCATGCCAGAATAAAAGTCCTGGGTAGTGATGTTAACCTGGGACTTCCCCAAGCTCTAGCAACTCCTGTAAGCCACAGGCTTCTATTCAGAGTCATGTTCTCTCAAAAACAGCATACAGACAAATGTTATGCATTCATGTCCTTCCTCCCTAAATGCCCTCTGCCCCCAACTGCAGCTGAAGTATCTGATCCATTATTGGTCATAAATGTCCTTGATAATATACTGCCATTTCAGACAAATCAGTGGCTGTCATGCCAAAGTCAGAAATAAACTTTGCTTTTATTATCGCTGCTGGCAATGGCTGGGGAGAGCAGTGGGAGTTATTCATGTGAAGTCTTCACTTCTGGCCACTAATATCAGACTACATGACTACTCCAAGCTTATTTAAGCCCCTGCTCTTTCATAGCATGTGGACCTCAGTGTTTCTTGTCTAACAGTTACTGTATTTCAAATAAATGCTTTACCAATTTTTTAATCTTAACATATTTGAGAAGATGTTGGGATAATGCTATTTGGCATTTTGGAATATTAGGGTATTCAGCATAGAGAAGGCTAATTTTTCTGTTTATCACCTTCACTAACTTGTGTCTTATTGCCAGTTTGGGAGCCATCCATCATCTATCTGACATAGTTATTCAGCAAGTCAGAACTGATAAATCTGAATTATCTGGTGTCACTTGTCAGCATGCATGTCATCCTTGAACAAATGCAAAATCAATTCCAAACCAAAGGGTATGCTCCTGCCAACTGTTAACTATTGACTGCAGAATAAGTTACACGTTTCCTAGTGATTAGCAAATGTTGGCAAACTTCTTGACTCACAGCTTAGTTTGGGAATTAGGGTCAAAGATATACTTTGAGGAGGCAGTGGGGTAAAAGCACATAATGGCTCTTGTATTGTGTTCTGAAATGTAATTTCTCAGCTAATTCAATTTCTCTGTATCCTTCTTCTTTTCCCATGGTGAAAAAAATGAAGTTATAAAAGTCTGCTTAATGACTAATCAAAGTTCTTTTAAAGTACAAAATGGGCAGAAGAGGGAAAATAAGCTAAAAATGACAATTCAGTACTTCCTTCAGTACACATCTCTAGCGCATGGCCAGATGCAAGCCGTCTGTCCCGATAGCCAGCTCACCTCCCAGGTGGTGCACAAGCAAAGGCCACTTCTTTACTGGGTGGCATCAACTTATAACTAAGAGGAAGTAGCATCAGCTTGTTAAAATTAGCCAAAGCTAACCTTTTTGTGCCTGTACCAAAATGAACTTGAGATGGTTTAAAATGCTCACTATTGCCAGATGTAGTTTCCCTTTCTCAGCTGGAACACATGCTTAGTCTACCATTGAATCACCCACAATCCACATGCGACCTCTCTCACCAGGTCATCCAGAATGGCTAGTTGGCTGCTGAGCATAAACTTCCTGAGCATTTCTGTTTATAAGGGAAGGAGAAATACAGCTTATTTTTAAGCAGTCAGTGTAACAGAGGGTAAGCTGTGTTACAGAGTGACCTTCAGGAGTTAACTAAACTTACAATGTACCTCACAACACCTGAGTTTGTTGCTACCAGTTATTGACGCAATTTAAGACGTAGAAATCCAGAACCTCAAACTTGTTACTAACCATGCAGACTGAATGCTGCCATGCCAATCTTTTTATAGTTCAGAAAATGTGCAGCAGTAGGGCTTCTGACCCAGAACAGATCTAGCTGCATAGTTGGACTTAACCATTGAATTTTTTTTGATGCACTCTTCTCAGGTATCTACAAATCAAAATAAAACCTAAAAAAAATTAACTGTGTATACCCCTGCCCCAGTGATCCTGGTACCTCAAGTTATTAAAAAAAAAAAAAAGGAAAAAAACTAAGATAAATACTGAAGCATTGTATGAAGAAATAAAGGTTCTGTGAAAGTCTTAATGTTTACTTGTTTAATTAATTTGGGGAGATTTTTACTACAGAGTGATTGTAAGATAAACATAAATTAAAAAATAAGTTCTAGTGAAGTCTTTTTATAGGAGACTATTTTATGCCTACTGTGTGTGGTGTTTTATCTTTAATTTACTGAATAAAAAAAAAAGATGGTTCTTTTTCTCTGTTTTGTGGAAAACCCCTAGGGTTAAAAGCATGAATATAAGTGTACATACATTTTCATGTAACTGATCCTTATTGCGATCTAGAGAGCAATATAAAAATCCTTTAGGTAGATATAGCCAGCAATCTCCTATAGCTGTGTCCAGCATAACAAATAATGTAATATAGTATGGAGATTTTTTATTTTTATTCTTGAGCTTTAGAAGTTTCCAAACATTAAAAGTAAATATTACATTTAAAAATGTGAAAACACTTACTCAATTCTCCTTCAGTAATTATTGCGAGGCTGGTTTACCTTCATCAAATGAGAGATTTTGAGTTCCAAAATAGAAGTTAATATAATGTAATATGTCCTGTTTTAATACTTAATTCAATTTCTCATTGATTCAGACGCAATGAGTGATTAAAATATTCGTTCAACTTCTAATTCACAACTCAAATATACAAATTTTTACAAAATTTCTAAGAGTTTGTGATGGCATCTATAAAAGAATGATTCTGTTATTGTCAGTCAGTGGATCTTCAGTGGCTCTCAAGTAAGGTCTTAGGGGTTTTTGCTTCTTTGTCTACATGTTTAATTTACTTATTTCTTTATAAGAGCAGACCTGCATACTTACTGTGGAACTGTATCTGCTTGGGTCAAATCTGAACAGGATAGCATACATGCAAAGCTGGTAAAGCATAAAGTGAATACATTTACATAATCTCAGAAGGAAAAATTACGTCTAAAATGTAAAACCTCTGAAGCCAGTGGGTGTTCGGAAGTAAGTAGGCACCCATACCTTTTCACACTCACCAGGCTGGTTGTTTTGCAGCCATTTACTTCACCAGCATGAGCACTTCACTAGTCACACTTTCTTAGCAATTCTCCACATTTGATTGATTACACAAATAGCTGGTTCTGTTTTCAAACCTGGACAGTTTTCAGTTGCACTTGTGCAAAAAGTTTATGGGTTAATTTCTTATCTTAATATATATTTTAGAGGGCAATATTTCTTAATCTGCATGTTAGTTTTCATGCTATATCAAATTACTACTACGCAGGTATTTTAATCGTTTAAAGCACTAGAAATTCTTTGCTAACTTAAATGAATAGGTTATTTCCTTGCCTTCCAAGACAAAAATCTTTTCATACATTATTTTGCTCTCATTATTCATACATTATTTTACTCTTCTTTTTGGAATACTTACTAATGATTGGTCTATCCTAACAATTTTTTTATCTTCTTTGAGGTTAGTACATGAAAACATTCTCCTCTTATATGACAGTTCTCTTCTTTCTAGTCTTATTTTCTTTTGCACCATGTATTGTTTCTTTAGGGCAACTGTGAAAGAAAACTAATTAAGCTTTTTTCAAGAGATTTTGAAAAATTAACGATTTCATGCAAGGAGGAAAAAGCTAATCAAATCCCAGGTGCTAAAAATTTGGATTTTGTTGTAAACATAGCTCTTTTAATAATTAATTTTCTTTTTGATAGCTTATATGATGGTTGCTTCTGGAAAGTACTTCATTGGTCTTATCGTATTATGCTGTTTTGTACTGCATGATGGACAATCTGTCCTTCTCAGCCTTGTCCTATCTCCAGTTCACCTCCCCTAGAAATTACCTGTCCTTTATGGTGCTCTTTGTAAGAATAAATCAAGATAAGAAAAAATAATAAAGTTATAGAAAATATTATACATTTAGTTCCACTAAGAATATTTTAAACTCAAAAATTTTCAACATATTTATTTTTGACATTGAACTTGATTAACTAATTAATTCGTTATTTTTTATGCTACTGATAATAACATATTTTGTGAATCTATAACAATACATAATATTTCTTGATAAAAGTTCCCAGTTTGCAAGTCTAGTCTGGCAAGAATTGCTTAACCAAACCATGAAGACCATTAACCATGCATCTTTAGCATTTATTTTGTAAGATTTAAAAGGAGAATGTAGTGACTGCAAAGATTTAAGAGCACTGGTTAAACTTGCCACTGAATGTCATTTTATTAAGCATCCCCTAAAGTCTTTTCTTTAATGTGCATTCTCAGTTGGTCCTAACAGACTTCTTGGGCTTTTATAACAAATAGTCAAGTGTATTGGTTTTGATGTGGCCAAACACCACACAGCCACTCACTCGCCCTCCCTCAGGGGGATGGGGTAGAGAATCAAAAGAGTAAAAGTGAGAAAACTCACGGGTTGAGTTATAAAAACCAATTAAATAATTTAAATAAAATAATAATTATGATATCAGTAATAATGGAGTATACAAATGAGTGATGCACAGTGCAGTTGCTCACCACCCACTGACCAATGCCCAGCCTGTTCCCTGGTTAGCAATCTCAGAGCAGAGACAGACCTGAAACTGAAACTGCAATCCCAGAAGAGGGAGAGAGAGCCCCAGCAAACTAACTTTCTGGCCAACCCTATTTAACATACTGAACATGATGTTATATGACATGGACTATCCCATTGGCGTATCCAAATGCCAGTCTGGGTCTGTTAATTTTACTATGCTCCCCTCCAGTTTCTTCTGCACCTGCAGACTAGCAAAACATAGAAATTTGGAATGTCCTTGATTTTCTTAGCAACAACTAAAAACATCAGTGTATTATCAACGTTCTTCTCATACCAAATCTCATACTGAAATAAAATGCAGCGCTATTCTAGCTACTAAGAAGAAAATTATCGCTATCCCAGATGAAACCAGGACACCAAGAATCACTTTATGTTGTTGTTAGTCATTGATGGTGTGATGCCATCAGAATTATGGATGTTCTCTGTCATATAATCCTCAGACTTAATATATTACAGCAAAGTTCTTAGCATGGGCTTTGCTAAACCTCTTTTTGAGCCTATAAAACTGTGGGCAAAATGAGTAGCCTGTGGACACCTAACTATACCATTACAGATGAGCAACTGAGGAGACCATTTTCCCCTCAGCCTCAGAGCTTTCAAACTCTGAGTTTCACATTTCATGTTAAAAGAATAAATACTATTGTGGCCTTTCTAATTTTTTTTTTTTTTTTTTTTTTTTAAGATTTCAGTTGTGGCTTAGTATTCAAAGATGGTATGGATATGTCCTTCGCTGTGCTGTATACAATGTGTTACGAAGACCTAGGTAATTTCTTGCTTTCAGCATATAATCTAAAATCAGTCTAGAAAAAGGCATAATGTTACAAAACTGTAACAGAAAACCTATTGCAAAACTCCTCAGCCTAATATATTTGCAGCTCTTCAGCAGCCTGTCCACAATAAAGTCCTGATGGTGCCAGGAATATTGAGCTATACTCCACACTAAAAAGCAGGACTCAGAATCACTCTCCACCTGTTCCTTTGTAGAAAAGTCCTTTTTGCAACAGCAGAAAGGCAATATGGCTTTTCTTTAAGCAATGCATTTGAGGAGATTTTTTTTTTCCTTTGTAATTTATCTTTTCATAAAAAGGTAAAGAGGGTCAGCTTCTTTTTTTATTCCCACCCCTGCCCCTAGATAGCAGTTTTAATAGAAAGGATTACTTTTCAGTAGTTCCTTCTGTTACCCAGAAAAAAAGAGGAACAATCTTTTGAAAACTGTCTGGCAGATTAAGGAAGCCAGGACAATTTTGGGACCAGACTGCTTCTGTCTATTTATCTTTCGCATTTCTTCATCAGCTTTATCAGCAGGAGACACAATACTTGGTATCTGTGAGATTGTGATCTTTTTGCATTCATAGAATATTTCAGTAAAATTAAATTTTGCTTCAAACTGCCTCTGTATTAGAAAAGTAGGTATTTTTCAATGATTGAATCATAACAAGCTTTGGTGATCAGATCATTAAAAACATATACATCCAGATAATACTACAGTTTGCTATGTTGGTCATATAAGTGCAATTGTACCAGTGCTAAAAAATAATTACATGTTTCAAGCTGCAGAAAAGTAGAAGCCTCACCTTTTGCACCTCTTAGCTATCATCAGATTTTCACTGTTCCCTTTCTGTTTTGTTCTGTTATTATGAAGTTCTTTGAATTGCCTAAGCAGTCAATGGGAGAACTACTTACCTGCTATCCACAGTTCTTGACATCAGCTAAATAGTGCATGAGTGTTTTATAGAAAGAGACAGACAGGGGAAGAGATATGGAGAAACTAGAGATATGAAGTGACATTACACATTTTATGAAATGACAAAAGAAAACATGCTGAAAGTAAAAACCTCCCAACGGTAGCAGCATTTTTAGAAGACCCAGTATCACAGTAAATAAGATTATTTAGAGTCTTTTGGCAAAGGGAATAGGATTTTGTCATTGTTCTCTATTGGTAAATTATCCTTGAAAAAATGAAAGAAGCTCTTAGCAAAGACTAACTAATACTAAGAAATTTTACTACAAGCAAGTAACTAATGTTTTATGGTAGAACCCTATCCAAAGGAAAAGCTTATGGCACAGTTATGATGTGGATAATATCTTAGAAAATTGCATACTCCCATTCCTTTCACTGCAGTGAGAACTTGTTATTAATTCATTTTGTGTGGTGTTAAAATCTTTCCTTACATAGGTATTGTGGCTCTTTTCTAATTTTATTTTTATTATTCTTATTTGGTATTCTGCTTTGGCAAAATTGTAACTTAGCACTGTATATTGACAGTAATTGGAAAAATTACTGCTCATATTTGGGATAGAGATGACAGGATTTCAATTAATTTAATTGACTTGACATTGCTTTTAAGCTATTAATGTGCTAATTTAGGGATTTTATATTTTACCTTTATTTACCTGGTGAAAAGTTTCAGTTCTCTTTCGGGCTGGCCAAGTTCAGGCTCTTGATGTGATTATTCACTGAAGTAAGGTTTGTACGATTCAGACACTAATTCCAGGGTGGGAAGTAGCAATCTAGCTTTATGTTGCAATAATTTTGAGA
The DNA here is from genome assembly GCA_907165065.1 of Caprimulgus europaeus. Next base: position 8,738,730 of record OU015536.1, read on the forward strand.
GTAACATTATTTTCCATTATCAAACTAAATAATGCTTAGAAAATATATGTAAATGATTTAGCATTGTATTGAAGGCTTTTTGTGTAATTTCATACAATTATGAATAGAGTATGGTATTAATGCAAATTTTCAATTCATTCAATATATTGAATACAGTGGACAAATTTTCACACAAACTCTTGTCAAAGATAATGCAGGGTGTGTATGCTTACCTAAGGTCATGATGTATTATAAAGGAAAATGTAATTTAATGATGAGAGAAGATCAGTAGGAACCAGAACTCCTAAATTCTCTTCCTGGTTCTGTTACTGACTTGCTGTATGCCCTTTGCCCAAGAGCCTAGCTTTCCTGTTTCTTACCTCAGCTACTTTTAAGAGCAAGTATAACGCTCCTTATAAGTCCCTTCCTCTCAGGGAAGATGTGAATCTGAATTAATGCGTTAAAAGCATTTTAAGATCCTGTAATTGAGGCACTATGTAAGTGCAGTGTATTAATATTTTACTGAATACAGTTATTCCTGAATTTTAAGCAGGAAACATGCTGATAAATGGTATAGTTGGCATGAGTGTAAATATTAGATAGATACATCCAAATTAGACTTTAAATCATGCTTCCTCAAGGAAAAGCTACTATAGTGTTAGTTCCATTTTCAGTTGGAATCTGCCTAAGTAGAATTTAATACACAATCATTTCTTAATATACTGACACCTCTTAAACTTCAACAATACAGACAGTATTTTGTTAGATTTTTATGTGACAGATACAGATGACAATCAAATTATTTTTGTAATGAGGCATCCAGAAATACACAAAGCAGAGAGGCAACAAATGTTGCTTTGAATTAATATTTAAATCTCATTGTTTGAAACAGTCCTCTTGAAAGAAAATCATGACTGATTTTTAATAGCATGGAATCCCCTAGAGTCCTTCAACTCTATCAGCTCTGTAGTGTCAGTCTCTTTTAATCAGTCCTTCTTTTATCACTAAGCCCTAGATGACAGCCTGAAGTTTCACCCTGAGGTGTAAAGCATTGAAATATATATGTGACTTATCTGACTTCGACTTTAAAAGAACTGTATGGAAACAGAAGGACAAACACTGTCCTGATTGCATTCAGCTTTCTGGATGTCATTGAAAATAGCACTGGCAAAATGGAGAGGCCTAGGAAGTAGGAAATAACGTTTTTCTAAATAATGATATTTTATTTGACATTCTAATTGTCAAAGTCAGTAGTCGGATAAACCTCCACATTAATTTATAAAATCTTAACACTGATAGAAAGAGCCTAATTCACATTAAACCAAAGGCAGTGTTCTCAGTTGATGTGACCTCAAATTTAATGACTCATATCACATTTTGACTCATGAAAATTGAATGTCTTGTGGCAAATACCTCAGAGCTGCATCTCAACACAGATTTTTCTTGTTTTCTCTCTCGCGTAATATTGCTTGAACTATGTTACCTTTCTTCATTCAACCAAGGACTGTCTTAATGGAGATTTTTTAAAATGATACTTTATAGAGTTCATAGAGAATTTTAAGACATCTCAGGATAAACATATTGCTATTAAAACAAAAAATGAGTAACAACCAAACTGATTTAGTTGTTGAACTGCAATGGATCGCTAGAGTGAGTATACTTTGTTTGCCCATCTTCCTATACTTAGCTCTACTTCCCTCTGTATCATGATGGCTTTTTAAATGTAACGAAGACTGAATCTGGTGAAGTGAGTGAAAAATTCTACCTTTACAACTGAACCTTACATCAGGTATCAAGAGCAAACTCTGGTCTGTAAATCCTTTCAGTAGTAAACAGCTGTTGTAACCACTACTAGTATGCAATTACTAGCCATCTTTCAAAGCCCTATTCTATCATATTTAATATTAACACCTAAAAACATGACTGAATGGTTAGTACTGATAGTTAGCACTATTAACTTTGACTTTTTATATGGTGTTTGCACTTTAAAGTCTTTACAGTCATGATAACAACTTTTTGACAAGTGTTCAGAGGATGTCGAAAGTTTTACCTTAATGTGATCTGTCAATAACATCATACAACAGTTGAGGCATTGTATTTTTAATTTGTTAGGTACAGTTTTGCTATCTTAAGACAATTATATTAATACAGTCCTGGGATATCTAGTTTCTGTTAATGAAAATACCAAAATGAACCCAACATATCTAATAATTTTCAGTATCTTTTTCATCTTTACCATTTCTGGGGTTCTATTTTGCATTTTTTGTGGTTTCAAAGATGGTTAAAATGCCCTAGATGGCATTTAAACTTTCTAGATTATGTAAAACCAACAAAAATCCACCTTGAGTGTTTCCAGGGATGGGGCTTCTACCACCTCTCAGGACAATCTGTCCCAGTGTTTCACCACCCTCATTGTATGAAATTTCTCCCTTATACCTACTTTGAATCTACTCTCTTTTTGTTTAAAACCATTACCTCTTGTCCTATTGCCATAGGTCCTGCTAAAAAGTCTGATCCTGTCTTTCTTATAGGCCTCTTTCAAGTATTGAAGGGCTGCAATAAGGTCTCCCTGGAGCCTTCTCTTCTCCAGACTGAACAACTCCAGCTGTCTCTGCTTCTCTTGATAGGAGAGGTGTTTCATCCTTTGATGACTTTTGTAGCCCTGGCAGGAAGTAAAACAAAATATCAGATTGGGAATTAAGGATATTGAAATAATGGCTATTCCTAGATAAGAGGTCCCTTTATTACGTAGCAGTGTTGGGCTGCCCAGGAACTGCATATAATTTTTCTGGCAAGAACTGCAATAGGCTGTTACAACTGCTTGTTTTGGGGATGGGAGAATGGCAAGAAACACAGTATCTTCTGGAGGAATGTAGAAGATGTTGTACATCTGAGAACTTAAACTCTATATAAAATTGACATATAATCTGTATCTAGACTGGTCCTCCATTTGAGTAACATTACCCTGTATCAATCATTAAAAAAATTCAAAATGAGAAAAAGCAAGAGTGGGCTCATCATCTGAAAATTCTGGCAGGGATATTATGAGTATTTGTGGACCTTAGCTCCTTGAAAATCACCTTCTTTATATAACAATAATAACTCAGGAAAGGTTTTTGGGAACATAATTGACTCCATAGGAAAGCTGTATGGGCACTTTGATGTGAAACACCTTATTTCCCTTAGGAGGCACATTATTCATAGTGAAATCTTACCTTAAAGTTCTATTGAGGAATGAAAGCAAAAAATAAACCTTGAGGCATGTTACCTCCTGCAGCCCAAATCATCACAGGCCTTATGATAAATAAACCTACTGTTTGTTGGATGAAGCTGAGCTAACAAAGATTGGATGTATGATCCAGCTGAGTAACAGTTGGTGAACAAAGTTGGGATGATCTTCCTTAATTAAACTTGTTTTCCAAAACAATTTTAAAACCACTGTAGCCTACTGAAACTATCTTTTTGTTCTTTTCAAGATTCTGCAAGCGAAATTGCTAAAAAGATGCACAAATTTAATAAACTGAAGAGGATGCCTGTTAAGCAAACTTCTGACAAAGCTTCTTAGAACTTGTAACTTTTTGCTGATGCCAAATCCAGCTTAATACAGCTACACAGCTTCCACTGACCTCTCAAAGCTGATGTGTCTCACAATATGACAAGTCTCTAGAATTTGTCAAGGCAAAGATATTTTTTTCTTAATTCTATTGGTGAATCACAAGTACATAAGATGAGTGCAGTAATATATGTATGTAAATGATAATGCCTACATTGGATGTGTTTTACACTAAATGATTTTTGTTCTTTTATATAGTAAAGAAAATGCAAACACTTGATGTGTATGTAATCCAAATGTATTTGGGTGTATTACATTTCCCAAAGCCAGAAAGCTTAGAAAGCTGAAAAATATCAGTAGAGGGAGCTCCTACTGCATTTTTTAAACTTTTTTTTTTTAAAAATCTTAAGTGGGCAAGCCATTTTGCAGTTATGAAGAAGCTACCCCTTGTGATGTGCTCTCTGACTGTTTAGCAGGATATTTGGGGCAAACTACATAATGCAAAAGGAAAATGGCTTAATATCCATCTGGCTTGTCATCTTTTGTATATTATGGATGTATTGCAGGTTGCAGACCACAAATAGCATCTTCTCTTTTTTGCTCTACTTCTCTTTTTTTCTTCAGGGTCTCACATTGAACTTTTTCAGTCACCTCAAATGTCAAGCAAAGATTGAAGAAATCAATACTCAAAAATATTTGGTGTGACACGGTGGAATTTAATTTGTCTAAGTGAAAGGGAAGGGGAACAAAACAGCATTTTTGTTCTCAATATCCCATGTCTTCTTGATCAATGGGATATACTATTTACTGGTCTCAAGGTCTGATAATGACTTTCCAGTGTTCCTAAAAATCTTAAGGGTGTCATTTATTCATTTTCTTACCTGCCTTTTCAAATAACAAAGAAGCTTGATGAGATCAAGCACCAGTGACCTCCTCTGTGTGGAGTTGTTCAGAAACATCTCTCCTGTGGTTTGATTACTTTGACAGAAAGAAATTCATGGTCACTGTTAATAATGACAACTAGCAATAGCATATGAAGGAAGCCTCTGGCATTGCTGACAAAGGTCACATAGCAGCACACGTTGCATTTCTGCTTCTACGTTTAGTCATTTTCCATCACAAACTCAATTACATGTCTTGCACGTCTGAACAGGCTCTATGACTCAACACTGTGAACTGTTCCTAGAACAAAGGATACTGAGGCTGTAGTTACAACTGAAATGATGCATTTAACATACTGCTAAATTCAGCTGTGTGATTTGCTCACAGATTTGCCCAATATTTTCAGCTGAGGGCTTTGCCCAGATTATCATCTCTTGCCTGAAACCTTCTTTCTGCTTATTTCTCAATTAAAGGTGGTGTTTGAGTGGCCATGCAAATGTTCATCTTAATGTTTGGGGGAGGAAAACAACAGATTTTTTAATGTTTTTTTTTGGTGTTAAAAGAAACTCTAGGCTTTAAAATATCTTGGAATATTCATGCTTACACTTGCTTTATATTATTTTTAAAAATATGTAAAATTTAAACCAGAGAGTCTTGGTCGGTTTTTCAAGATATTAAGGTATCTGGATACAACACACCTAGGTGTTTAATAAGGATTCTAGAATCACTGAAATCCCTTTCAGGTTTTAAAGCTTACATTTCTTCCTGTGTAATGCTTTTAAAGTCCTAGGCTTAAGTGACTATCATGGCTAAGTGTCATTCTTAAAGTATTAAAAACTGTATGTGGTTCCTTGCTTGGTTAAAATTGAGGTTGCCTTCATGAGTGGATTTACTGAGTATCTTGTGGTTAACTGGCACACTGATTTTATGTGTCTTAACCTGAAAGCTGTCCTTTTTTATGCAGTGGCTTAATAAACATTCAGGGGTTTTTTTAGTAGAATGAATTCACTGAATGATCCTGAATTTCTTTCTCCACACAGCTTAGAATATTCATTGTGAAGACTCTCATATAAAAGATAAGTGGCTAAAAATTTGTTTTGATAAACTAATGAGAAATATTAGCAAGTATTTCTTTTATTTTGTTCTTAATTATTTCCCTTGGAAAAAATGAGGAATCTTTAAAAATCTCATGATTGTGTGTTATATCATGTTTATGAATCACCAGAAGATTTTAAAATGAAATTAGTAATGGATAGTAAAGTCGTCTCTTACATCAAAATTCTAGATCCTTGTGGGAATTTTTAATTTCCCGTGTGTATTTGTTTTTACAACATTTCCAGGAAATAATACATTTCAGTACTTATTTGCATTAAGTTATTCTTTCCTCATTTTAAAATTTTATTCTGTGTAGTTGTGTTACAGATACCAATGAGGTCAAGTAAATCTTTGTTATAGGCTCAGTAAGAAGTCTGTGCGCTGTAGAAATATTTATGCAAGTCTTCTGAGTCCAATTGAAAAAAAGTTTAGTGATGCTAATGGAAGAAGTGCCAGCTTATAGATTGATCCTATAGTCTGGAAGCATACAATAAATACTGTGTATTACTCCAAATATTATCATCTTTATGATGCAAATTCCAAGAGTTTTGAAGAACTGGTACATAATGCATATGAAATGAACACTTTGAACATTTGGCTGACTAACCTATCTGAATGAACAAACGTGCAGTACAGTAGCTGCCAGCTTTGCAGGTAGCACAGAAGTCCGGCAGTCCATGCCTTTAAAAAGCCTGACTGCTAATGGATGGCCATGGTGCATTACATTGGAGCCAGTGCACTGTGTTCTGGGCCAGCTCAGCACCCTGTTAGAAATGTATCACTTCAGATGTGCAATTTTGTTTTTAGAGAGAAAAGGACATGGATAATTATGTTTAGATTATGGGTATTTTTATGTTCCCTGTAGATATATTGATGATAATCCCCTGCCCTGAGACATTTCATTCCATTCTTGAGTAAAGGCTTTCATATTTTATCAAGGCTTTTCCTGGAGCCAGCCTTAAGCACTAACAAGAAAAATGACTGCTTGAGGCTCTGATTTGGCCTTAGCAGCTTAGCTCAGAGACTCAAAGGCACTTAGGTGCTGTGACACAGAGCTTTGCAACACCTGACCAACCCTTTTCACTGAGTACTGAGCTGAGACTACCTACATGTTCTACAAGCAGAATCTTGCACTTCAGGATGAGGTATATGCAGATCAGTATGAAGAGCAGAGAGACAGGCAAACCAGTAGGAAATTTCAAAAACAAAAGGGATGTTCTGTTTCTTCCGCCTTTGGCTTTCTGCTTAACTGACACACTCGAGTTCATCGGAAGACACAACCTCCCCTGTACAAGTCGTGCAGAAAGACAGATACATTGAGAAGGCAAATAAACCTCAAATGGAAAGGATCCTTCAGTGCTAACACAGCAGGGAGTTCCTATCAACCACCCTGCTGTCTCAGAAGCCTCAGATGGGTATGTAGGGTTCATTAAGATGGATCTGGCCTTTGTATCCACTAGACACAAGTACATATCTTTCTTCCGTTGTAGTTCACAGCTCACAGTCTCTCATGATAGCAGACTTCTAATTCCCTGAAAAAAAACCATCAGAGGATTAACTGCCGCTTTCAGGAGATAGGTGAGAGGCAACTCCTGTCTTCTTGTTCCTCCTTCTCTCCCTCTCAGTATTATCCAGTCCTTTGGAAATTAAAGCACTTAGGTAGGAATATGAGTTCACAGGTTTGTTTTTGCACCTGCGGATGCAATCCCCTTTACACATTCCTTGGGAGAGTTCCTTAAATCCCAGGCTGCACAGTTTTGCTCTCTCTTTCTTTCCCCCATTCAGATCAGTCCCTTTTATTCTGTTACGTGGTGCAGAACAGCTGATAAAACAGGAGGGAGGGAGAGCAACTCCTCTCCTGCAGAAAAGCTTATAACTGTAAAAATTGACCATTTATGCTTTGAGGGATCCTAGGAATCTCTAACATTTGCCTTGAATTTAGGTTTCAGTAAATGTAAAAATCGAACTGGTTTACTATATTTCTCATTATTTCAGTGAAACATCATGCATAGCACAGCCAACTTTGAAGTTAATTGAAGAGACTTGGCCTCCATTGACTCTGATTTAAGTTTTGGTTTGGCACTAAAACTTCAAACTGAATGAGTTGTGGCTGCTGCAGTTCTTATTTGTTTTTATGGAAAGTTCTTATTGTACCCACAAGCATATAATAAGTGCAGAAAAATGCCTCATTCCTAGCTCATATTTTGCTGACAGAGAAGATAATTCACACATGTATCAGTACTTTCTGTGGGTAAAGTTAGAATTTCTCAGCTTTGGCTTTTTCTTAGTTGATGTCATGAAGCTGGCCATAAAACCAGACAGGAAAGTTATAAGCAGGACATATTGGCTGACAGTTTTAAGACAACTTATTAAGGACAGGCAGGTAATTGGGAGTAGTCAACACGAATTTATGATGGGGAAGTCATGTTTGACCAGTGTGATGGCCTTTGACAATGAAATGACTGGCTCGGTGGATGAAGAGAGAACAGTGGATGCTGCTTGTCTTGACTTTGGCAAAGTCTTTGACACTGTCTCTCATAACGTTATAGACAAACTGTTGAAATACAGACTAGAGAAATAGACAGTGAGGTGGACTGAAAATTGGCTGAACTGCTGGGCTGAGATAGGTTGTGATCAGTGACACAAAGTCCAGATGGAAGGCTAATCATGACTTATGTACCCCAGGTGTCAATATTGTGACCAGTACTGTTTAACATCTTTCTTAATGACCTGGATGATGGGACTCTGTGCACCCTCAGCCATTTGCAGATGACACTAAATTGTGAGAACTGGTTGATACATCAGGTGGGTGTGCTACCATTCAGAGGGACCTGAATTATTCAAGTCAGAGAATCAAGCTGACGAGAACTTCATGAAGTTTAACAAAAGTCTTCCGCTGAGAGAGGAAAAATCCCACACATCAGCACAAGTTGAATGGGGGCCAACCAACTGGAAAGCAGCTTTTCAAAGAAAGACCTTAGGGTCCTGATGCACAACAAGTTGCACATGAGAAAGCAGTATGCCCTTGTGACAAAGGAGGCCAACAGGCAACAGATCATCACTAGCAGATAGAAGGAGATGATCCTTCTCTGCTCAGCACTGGTGAGTCACATTTGCAGTGCTGTTTCTAGTTATGAGTTCCTCAGTACAGACATAGCCATCCTGGAGTGAGTCCAGCGAAAGACCACAAAGGTGATTAAGGGATTGGAATGTCTGATAAATGAAAAGAGGCTGAGAGAGCCTCTCAGTGGTCAGCCTGGAGAAAAGAAGGCTCAGGGGATCTTACGAATATTTATAAACATCTGATAGGTAAAGAAGATAGAGCCAGACTCTTCTCAGTTGTAACCAGTGACAGGACAAGAGACAATGGACACAAAATGAAATACAGGATATTCCATTTAAAACTAAGAAAAAGGTATTTTACTGTGATGGTGGTCAAACAGTGGAGCAGGTTGCCTGGAAAAGTTGTGGAGGCTTCATCTGTGGAGATACTGAAAACCTAACTGGACATGGTCCAGGGAAACCTGCTGTAATTAATCCTGTTTTGGGTGGAGGGAAGGATTAGGCAATTGCTATAGGTCCCTTTCAGTCCTATCCATTCTGTGATCTTTCTGTCTTCAGATTTTTGTATTGGCAAACTTTCATAACTCCTTGCTTGTACTTAATTTTTGTGCAGACCATCGGAGAAGTGGTACCAGAGTCCAAATGGCTTACAGTTTAAAAATGTATGCCTGCTAAAACACAACTTCCTTTTTTATAAGTCCTAAATCACAGGATTTTTATTCTGAAATACAGCTTTGTATTATGTTTTTTGAGGGGTTCATTCTGGTTCGGTTTGTATATATATAGGTCCATTCTTCATACTCCGCTCTTAAATTTTGGTCTCTTTTGTTATTTCAATGTCTTACCTTTTTTCTCCTTTAAAGGGTATAAACCTGTAAAATGCTTTGTAGACATTAAATTGTCTGTAAATATTACCAGTGTAAAATTCAGAGAAACTTAAGGATATGGAAATTATTTACAGAAGAAACACATGCTGAATATATAGAAGCAGTGTATTTGGTAAAAAGGGTCATGTTCAAAATTCTTTAAATTTATGACCTTGCAATTGTTAAAAGACAGAAAGTGTTGGAGTACAGGGAACGTGCATGTGTATTACCTTTATCTACCAAAACAGTAAGAAAACATTTTCACAGTCAGAGTATGAATGAAGATGCACTACTTGTTACACTTAGTGTTAAAAAAAAAAAAGATTGAAAGATACAGCTTTTTTCTTTCTCATGAAGCAAATAGAATCCTACTTTTAATCTAAAAGTTGTTTCATGATGGTATTTTTGAGAAAAGATGAGTGAACAGAGGTTATATGGTGATACCCAGTAGATTCATATGTTTATAGAAGAACCCAAGGTTAAGTAAAGCTTGAAAAGGAAATTTGTGTAGGAGTATGTATCACAAGGTATGTAAATTTATTCATAGTAAATTCTGAAGAACATGATACATTCAACACTGTGATTCTGAAGGTGGAGGTTTCCTGAAGAGTCTTCTTAAACTTGAAGTGAATCGTAGGTTGGGTAGACTGTTTGAGATTAATAGCAATGCTAAACAAGTCTGAAATACCCTGAAGGATTGAGTTCATCCATGAAATTCATATATATTTAGTTTTTTACTCAATAGCTAATATAAAAGTATGGGCAAACTTGTGTGGAGATCAGGTAGAATGTAGCGTAAGTATTTCAGGCAAGCTTTGGAATATAAGGCATGGATTTTAATGGCTAAGATAATAGTAAATAAAGGAATATAGTGTCCTTCTCTTGATGTATTTATAAATGAAAGCAGTTCTGGCAAGTACTCTATTCATTTGGAAGGTTGCTGGCATTTATATGGCATTTTCAGAATTTATCTTCAGCTCAAATCCCTCAAGAAACTTAACCTCATTTCTGCATCTAGTTCTGGGCTGAGGCATGAGCTCTGGCATGATGCACAATGTTGGAGTCTGAGAGAAACTTCAAGTGCAGACAGGAGTGGAAGTCCAGCTTCCCAAGGTACTTTAAAGTCAAACTATGGGGTGTGAACAAAGCTTGTGAATTTAAGTATATGCTGAACTGGAGTTTCCGGCATCACATAAGTGTGTACTTGAAATTGTTTTACTGGGTCTTGTCTCAGCTGTCACCATTTTCTGGGATACTTCACTCCGCAAGGAGTCAGCATGAATTCCTCAGAACGTGAGGCCATATGTGCACAGCCTTAATAGTTTGAGTTTGGTGAGCAGTCAAGCATGGCCTGATGTAAGTTTTGCTGGTGTAAAGGAGAATTCTATTGCAATATGAAAATAAGACCAACACTGGACCTCTGAAACTTTATTAATGCATCCTTGCAAAACTGAATTCATTTTAAAAAATTATTTTAATGAGACCTGGTATGCTGAACAGCATAAAGAATATAATGTGATGAGTTCTGATTGATAATCAATGGATGCTCTAGTGAACTTATTACATGAAATCACAACAGACGACCTGACACTTCCGTGCGTATCCTTCCTTTTTGAAGTATTCTGCCTTATGGGCCAGCATTCTCCCTGTCTGTGCTTCATCTCCCAGGGGACTGGGAGATTGAATTTAATGGTTAGCTGAGCAGGGATGAGCTTCACTCTGCTCATGTTGAATTAATCATTGTTCTCAAAGAGAAAACTTACTTTGGAAGTGTTTATGCACCTTATTTAGTCCAGTAACTGCAAACATAATATGCAAAAATGAAACTGTTTTGAAACCCTTTACTGATAACATATAATTTTAATTAAGTATAAAAGTCAGTGATTGAGAATTTGATGAGTTAAGATTTTGAATCACTTGAAATCATATGAGACAAATTTAAAATTTCTTATGTAACAGATGAATCTGCTTTATAATTGGTGTTAAGTGGCACAGTTGTTTACACAATAAATTCCTGATAGTTAAATGTATTCAATTATAATGAAGCATAGGATTTAATGATTAATTCTTTGTGTGAATTCCATTGGACTAGGCTGTGATATCATTATGAAGAACATGGTAGGACATAGCATGAGTAGATGTCATCCTTTAGTCAAAACCCAAACTTCAGTGATTAAGATCTACCAAAGCTAACGGGAATACCAATATTAACTATGGAGACAAGAAACTCAAGTAACTTAAAACTGAACTAAGGATTGAAGTGCATGACACTGCTGAGCTAAGGCCTTAAGCAAAGCCTTTTCCTTCCCTGTTTTTCAGCTATTACTCTGACCAGTGCTCATCTAACTCCACAGTAAGATGACTCAAATTACTAGTTAGATGCATGAGTTTTCTCACTTTTCTTCTTCCTATTGTCTCCCCCATCCTGCTGAGGAAGAGGAGTGAGCAAGTGGTTCTGTGGTTCTTAGCTCCTGACTCAGGGTCAACACAGCACACTATTAAAGTGATCAGAAGAGAGATGGGCATGCATGGCAAGGACCTGAAGCAGAGAGAAAAAGAAGCAGAAGCAGAGCAGTGTCTTGGGATCATCCTTTTTGATAATAACAAACCATTCCATCATTTCAACTATATTATCTAACCATATCCTATGAAAAAGAATACAAACAAAACTCAGGAAACAGCTATAAAACAAAGCAAATGTTTGCTCAGCTGTGGCTACTAAGGAAAAATTGAAGTTCTTAATACCTTTGTGTAATCCTTAACTTTCAATACCCAAAAGTTTAAGTTGAAAGTTAGAGACCCTCAATGTATACCACCTTACTTCCTGCACCAGTACGAGGAATATGGCCAGCTCCATCACTGAACAAAAGCTATAGCAGTGGCTTAGGTCTCAGGTAATCCTGAAGAAATAAATAATTCTTAGATTATTATGTCTGATGATGTACCTAGTGCTTCCTAGGCATAGAGTCTAAAAGAGTTTCTATGAATAAGAAACAGGAATGAAGCAAAATAAAGTTTACTACTGGGCTTTAAATGAGTCCAAGTTATTTCCTGAGTCAAGCTGTATCAGTAACTGACACTTCCCAAAATGTAATTTTAGCAGACTCTAATACCGCATGGTTAAACCAGCAGTTACCCATTTAGTGTAACCTTTGCTGCTGGTAATTGAGAGTATGCATTGCTTAGACAGCTTTGAATTAGAATTAGTCATAGGGACCTTTCAAAGAAAATATGTAAAAAGCTTCATTCTGAGTCCAATTAGAGCGAAGGTCAGTCTTCTTTAGCCCATCTCATTAGTGCACTCTGACAGCAAAACTTACTTCAAGTCTCCAAATATTTAATTCCTGGATATTTGTTTTGAATGGATAAGTCAGCTAATATGGGAAGTGTCATCAAAATATAAAAAGTTACTTAAACTAATTATTTTCCAAATAACATGTATATTTCTACATCCTTTTCCCCCCTCGTATAATGGATCTAATCCTTCATGAAGGCAATCATGTTTTGTGAGATGCAAATAGCCTCAGTGCCCTTCACTCTAATGGGAGTTGATGCATTACAGTTAAGCTTCATGACTATCCTGTTTCCAAAGGCAGAACATCTGAAATTAACTGTTAAAAATAAATAGGAATAAAATCAGGTAAATATCCACAGTTTGATAAAAGACAGTAGCATTTGTTTTCAGGATTACTACACGTATACAACTATAAGTTTAACTGAAACCTTGTAAAATCTAACTTCGTGTGTTATTGTAGCTACATAGCAGAAATTAATATAGTAGCAGTTCATATTCCCCAAGGATACAAGGAGACAAAATGTATTTCCCTTCCTAGGTATATCTAGAATATATCATAGGAGTATTAATTTATTTCCTTTATATATTTATTTATATACTTCCAGGTGTTAAATTTTTTAAACACCTTGAATTCCAGACAAGAATATCTACACCAGAGTGAGTAGCTAGGAGCAATTGCTTGCATTGGAATCACTTCCCAATCTGCCCAGTGCTGCCTACTGCATCATTAGTGTGCAGCCTTGCACTGTCAGTACACCCAGATTACTTAAAAAGCAACTCACTTTCAGATCCTTGGTCCCATCCCATCCTCAGCCTGGACATTTTAACCAAAAATGCATTTTCTTCTACAGATACCTAAAGCCTTGGACCCTTCCTAGGTTTGATGTCAAGGTTCTTTAAAAGTTGTAACAAAAATCAGGTGGTTTGGATAATCCTCACTCCTAAAGTCACTTGAGGGGTTCCAGTCATCATAGCATGTTTTTTGTTATGTTTATTAAAGACATTTCAGGTGCAGATATTTATTCCTTTCCTTCCTTCTCCTTCTCCTTCTCCTTCTCCTTCTCCTTCTCCTTCTCCTTCTCCTTCTCCTTCTCCTTCTCCTTCTCCTTCTCCTTCTCCTTCTCCTTCTCCTTCTCCTTCTCCTTCTCCTTCTCCTTCTCCTTCTCCTTCTCCTTCTCCTTCTCCTTCTCCTTCTCCTTCTCCTTCTCCTTCTCCTTCTCCTTCTCCTTCTCCTTCTCCTTCTCCTTTTCCTTCTCCTTCTCCTTTTCCTTTTCCTTTCTGATATAATTTCAGTAATTAAAGTGAAACACTTTGCAAGTGGCTTGTAACAAAAACTCCGAGTTAAAGCTAATAAATCTTTTAAACTGGTAGTTTTATAAGCATTAAAGTAAAAGTCTTCTGAGGAAGTGAGAAGTAGGTCCCATTTGGCTGCTAATGCAATGTAAGAACAGTCAACCAGATTGTTCTAGGTGCTTTGTGCCCCTTTAAACAAAGTTGTCCTTACAATAGGAAAGTATTTGGAGCAGGCACAGGTAGAACAGATTTGTCGGAGGATTCGATACAGCAGCTGTAACAGAACATGGTTCAGCTCTTCTACAAAATATGTCTTTGCATTAAAGTTACAAGCTTTCAAAATCTTGTCTTCTATCTTACATCTCATTTCATTATTGGATCTGCATTTCCTGTCCCTAGGCATGCCAAATTAGTTTCTAAGATGCAGGGATGATACAATTATCTCCAAGTTAAATTAAGTTTCTCAAGCAGTCCTTTATTTGACTTTCTTATCTTTATCTTATTTCCTTTCTCACCGCTTTCATGTATAAAAATGACATGTTGTAAATTTTGATGGAGGAAACCACCTGAACCAATTTCTAGCTAAGGGTCACAGCTAAAGATATTTTTTTTATATGTACTTAGAGTTTTATTAGTAAATTTAACTCATTTCCTTTGTTTCTGTAGAAGGAAAATTGAAGAGAATATGTTAGTGGATATTAAAAAATGAAACACAATGAACCCCATATATCCAATTTAAGTGTCCCAGATATGAAGACTAGATATATATGAAAAGCAGGAAGCACCTTTCATGAATGCTTCATGGTTCACATATTTTATTTTTGTGATTCAGAATGCAGAAAAACTGAGGTATGGCTACCTCAAAGTATTACCATATTGGTAAACCAGATAATTTTCCATAGATCGTAGCATTATTGCAGTAAACTAGTATGATATGTAATAACTTATAAATGTAAAACTATACTTAATCCAAGATCAGGCTAGCATGGTGAAATTTCTAAGCAATTGCAGTTAAAAGGAAGAAAAGTCTTAAATATGTAAGTGAAATAAAGACAGTTTACAGAAGTGAGGCATAATTACGAAACAGATGCTGATTAAGTAGTAACTAGGAATAAATGTTTATAAATGTCTTTTTAAAAAATGTTTTCTAATAATTCCTAAGAAAATAAAGTGGTGGTGAAGAAATAGATTAATTTGGATAAAACATTAGGTTAGAAATTTTTTTAATAAGGGAAGAAGGAATTATTATGACAAGTAATGCCAAGCAGAAACTGTAAGTGTTGGGAGCAATGTTCTGAGACTGTATGTACAGAAGAGAGGACAGAAAGTTTTTACATGAACTTGCAGATGGCAGCAGAGCTAATTTGTGGGCAGGGCTGTGACTGTATGGAAGACATTAGGAAATGTCAGGGTTTATACTCATTGATCAGGGTTGTTATCTGGAATTAGATGAGAGTATGAGAGGAATTGTGGCTCAGAGAGGTTACTTAGTGGTTGATTTTTTTCTTCATTGTACAGGCAAGTTTTACAGTGCTTTTGCTATTTATCTCATTGTAAAAGCTAAGGGGAAAAAAACCCAAATAATATGCTTGGTGTTGGATTTTCCACAAAATCCTAGCCTGTTTTCATTCTAATCTCTCCAAGAAGATTGTTGAGTATATTTTGAAAGAACAAAATGCTATGTTTTTCTTGAGTTAATTAGTAGACAGCTGAAGGACAGACTTTAAGCAACATGCAACCTTACATGTCATACAGATAAGGGCAGAGAGTATTTTTTTTGTTTTTCTGAAGGGTAAAAATAATATTCTATTGAAGAGGGAAGAGTACCTCTTTACACTCAGTTATAGCTGCAAATAAAATACTGAAGCAGATACTAATTCTTAAGATATTTAAAGTTGTAAGCATGTTACCATTTTGCCCTTAAAAGGGGATACAGACCTTTTAATTCCATTTGGTCAGGAGTGGAGAGCATTGCAAGAATTTTGTATCATTCTTCAGTTCGAATTCTGTGTAGTATATGCACAAATTTTTCTTTTAAGAATTGTAAAGATTGCATGGCAGGTGGGTCATTCAGGATTTATTAACAGAAATCAGTATATATGTTACAGATAGGAGTATAGTTTTGGTGCTTATATATATATTCATGAGCTCTTAAAAATCATAAGCAATCTTGCTTTAAGAAGTGTTAGCATTTTTGGCCAGTTTATCAATGGCAAAAATGTCCTGTTTTCTACATCTGGTCTATATTGTGAGTATAGTTCATCCTTGAGTATTCTGAACATATAGAATTAATACATTTTGAATTCTGTCAGGTGCTACCTTTATCTTTTTTAACAAAGATACTGGACTGTGAAGACTGAGCTGCATGAATGCATGAGAAAAAAAAAAAAAAAAAAAGAAATATTTTCATTTGTAGTGAGGTCGTTGTGAATGAAAATAAAAATAATAGATTAATGGATGTCAAAAAGCATGAAATAAGGGTTCTTTGTTTGAATTCTCAGTTTGTCTTTTTTTTAATCTATATATTCTCTTGTTCTATATTCTATATGTTCTATTTTTCTATACCTATAAATTTAGATAACAAAGCAAATAACTTGCCCTGTCTGTGTGCCTGTTATCCTAACTATACAATGAATGAAAAGAGTATTCACAGAGTTTTTGAAGTGTTCTTTAAATCATTAGCTAAAACATACGGGAAAAGTACAAGCTGATCTTATTCAACCAGTGCAAACTGTTAAAGTGAGAATTATACAATAAAGAAACCATTTGCTTCAATGATTTTAAGTTTAAATGTAGGATTCAAAATGCAAAGAATTACCTCTTATTAAGTAAAAATATGTAAAAAAGGATAAATCATTTTAGCATGACCACCTTCTGAATCCAGTGTTCAAGGACATAAGAAATGCCTTACAGAGAAAGTTCTTTCAAGGGACTCTTGCTCTATTCTACATGATGTCAAGATTAATTAAGTTGACTGTACATGCAAAACACAACCTCCTCTATTCTTTGCCTAACCTCTCCCAGCATGCCCCAGCCAAGTCATCACTATGGCAACTAATCATTCCCAAATCCATCAGTACTACAGTGACATGCATGATCCATCTTATCTTATTATTTATAATTGATCCCCATGGAAACATTAGTTATGTGTGTGTTACACGGAAGTTTGCGAATACAGTTACATTTGAAGCTGCATATGAGGGTGTTGTAAGAGATTAAGAATGCCCATAATGTTTCCATGATGCAGCATTATTTGCTGTTTCAACAGCTCATCTACCTGTATAAAGAAATAGCAAATATTGGAAGGTTATATTGGTGCTCTGAACAAAATACAGAACAAACTAAGACACAGCATGAATTATTGGAAATCAGGTGTAATATGGTCCCCATACTAAAGCATCCCTGGCAATTCCACCGCTTCTTGCTAGGCTAAAATTTGCTAAACAATCTTTCTATGATTCTTGTCACCTAGAAATTGTAATGTACAGTCATTTATAAATGTATATAGCCCTTATTCGATTGCCTTCTAATAATAAAATTTGGAAGCAGCAAAAGCGGAAGTGGCTGAAATGAGTTTCATATCATATCTTGCCTTTGCCCTGCTGGAAAAAAGCTATTTTGGTTACTCAAAATAGCTGAGAACATCTCACTTATGCCTTTTATTACTATAAATCTAGTAAATCTCTCCTATTGAGCAGAATAGTAATAACTGCACTTTCAATATTTTCCCTAATCAGCTAGTAGCAATCTTTTGTTCTGTCTTGTAGAGACCAATATTGAGCTAGTTAGTCTTCTTTCTGAATTGCTGTAGTGTTCTCTCACGGGTCTTAAAAAGCTACTCCAAAGTATCACCTGTCACAGAAAGTGATAATCTGTCTGCTTAGAGGTGAGTGAATGTGATTCTGTACACCAGGTACCTCATGGACTGCAAGGTACCTCAGGAATTGCAGTGCTTTTCTGTGGTTCATTATTTGCATGAGTATTTGCATGAGTGTGGACTACTTCTGAGTAGCTGCAGTGGTTAATCAGCGTGTCAGAGAAGATGCAGGTGATCATACCTGGTGCTTATGGCTTCCTGCAATAAGAGTCTTAAAGTAATAGATCTTTATGTGCAGTTTATGTAGTGAGCCCACATGCCAGAGAGGCGACGGTACAGAAATAAAAAACAAGCAAAAATTAGTGTCCCTGCTACACCATTGGGAGCCATAGTTTGAGGTAAAACATATGTTGGATATTCAGTAACACAATTTATAGGAATATATAAGTATACTTTCATCAACAGAAACCAGAGCAGCATTTTAAAAATACATCTGACAATCCCTCTGAAAACAAAAAGAGAAAAAATAAGTCTAATTTTTAGGCTGTGGACAGATAATCTTCTGGATAAAGGATATGCAACAGTGGGAAGCTTTTGCTTGGTTCTTGTGAACATCATGAATACTGTAGATTAAGCAATGGATTGTAAATGTGAATTCTTTACTCAACAAACTCTTGCAACCTGTGTGCTTTCCTCTTCTTTACCTATAAGAGAGGAGTTGGAAATGCTCCTTTATATAAGAGGCTAGTTTTTTTTATTGATATGAGGATTCGACACTGGGGGAGACAGAACAAGAAGCTTAATTTTTAAAGTACTCAGAGCTATTTAAGTGCAGAGCAAATTCCTAATGCATTTTAGGACTGCATTTTAAGACTTAAACCAGCTACATTTTGGACCTGGCTAGACAGCTCTGAATTGCATCTAGACAATTGTATGGTTTATCATGCGTAAATGGCAAGCTATACGTTACATCTTCTTTAATGTACACCTTGGGGAATTGATTTTGCTGCTGTCGTCTCTCTTTATGAGAGATTACATGAACCTATTTCTTAGGTTATAACCTCAAGCTGTACAATGTTAATCTGAAAGGCCTCAATGAGTTTGGCCACTGACTTCAGCTTTTCCTCTGGGACACTGTGGCAGTGTCACAGACTGATAAATAATTGGATTTCTTCAGGAAAAAGAAAAAGGATTATTTACCTGTACACCCAGAAATATGTAGTGCAACATAAAGAGGTATAATGTAAATGTTAATATACAAACTTCCTACTATGCCTGTTGAAAGTAATAGGAATACCTTTTATCTAAAGTGGGAAATCAGCCTGTTCACTGAAGTGTCTGTGTGTGTTTTATTATTTTGTTTCTATTGGCATTCTCACTCTGAGAAGCTTCTGAGATCCTATTCAGTTTGTCTTCTTCCTTAGACTATCCCCTTTGAAACATCATGTTCCCTTTTATCCTGGTCTCATAGATGAGAGAATAAATCCATGTGTCTTTCGTGTGTTTGACAGCATGTGAGCTTTGAGAGCTCTTTGGGTTCTTCAGACTGCTTTATCGCCCCTGATCTCTTTTAATTTAACTCTGTATTGTAAAGTAACCAGTATCAAAAAGGTAAACTTCTGAGCATATGAAATTCATGAACAAAATATACACAGTTCTCCTTTTCCCTTACAAGATAAACTGGAGAGTACAATCTAATAATTTACTAGAATGTAATTAAGTAGCAAGGTATTTGCTACCGTAAGCACTTCCCCTAAGGAGCTGAGATAACATGCATGGTAGAATTGCTTGAAAGGTGATGAATTTGAACGAACAAGACAAAGCAGTAATAGAGAGCTAGAGAGAAGATTACATTAATAGTGCTCAGATAGTGCTTCAAAGGGTCAAATGCAATGAAGTCAGCTGCAATAGGAGCAAATCGTATATGTCTAATAGACAATACAGATATTATTTCATCAATGAATTAACTATTTAGAAATGAACAGATGTTTAATCACTGTACAGAATGGAAAGAATGTGTTCTTTGATACAGATCAGAAACTCTTATCAAAAAGTAGAAAGAAGAATAGTAGTACACTGTAAGTGAAAGACAAAATTTAAATTCTCTAGTAAGAATCAGTACTGATGAGTCCCATCACAACTGCTATTCTCAGGGTTCATTGTGAATGTTTTTACTAGAAACCATGTATCTAAAATAATATTTCAAATCTAGTTCATTTTGGGGGGTCAGCAAATATCTCATCTGAGATACAGTTCATAAACACATATTTCAAGGACATGTAGTCTGAACAGTTTTTGTGAGTATGCAGTCCAGTTCAGTCATCCCTGCCAGAGCTATTTGGTATGTTCAAATGCTGGGGATGCTGTTTAATTACTTCATTGAGGTTTCCCAAGTTCCTTCCATCCTATTCTGCTGTCACTTCTAATAAATAAAGGCCTTACTGGGTAATTAAATAATTGGATTAACGGTGATGGAGGGTTTTTTTCCAACACAATATAAAATCATATACTTTACTTTTGCATTCTTAATTGAAGCATGTTGTAAGTTTACAATTTTTTTTAAGGTGATATTTAACTTTAATGTTATCTTCATTGTATTAGTGTTTTAGATTACTTTCCTTGCTTAGTATTTTGATTTTGTTTATTGGGAGTGAGTCTCATTTGCACTCATGAAAACCAACAACAATTTAGTTTAAATTTAGCCCAATGCTTTTGACAAAATAAAATATTTCTCTGTTCAGGTACTTTTAAAGTAATACAGTAACTAATAGTTTTATCTTATACAATTAACAGTTGCATTTGCTCTGTGTTAATGCATATTCTGAGTTTCACGGAATTTAGGCATCTGCCACAGAACAGTCATAGACAGTGTAATGACAGTGCATCTTAGAGGATTAGAAAAGTGGGAAAGGAACATTTTCTAAATTTTACTTAGATAAAATCAATATTTTTCACTGCCAATAACATCCAATTCCATATGCATTAATACAAGGGGTTTTGTGTCATGTCATCTATAGCACTTAGACCATATGGAACTGATACCAATATTTGCTGATAATCAAGTTCGCAGTGACACCAAACTGGGGGAAACAGTCCTGCAATATAGAGCTACCCTTCGGTGGATCTTAGATAGGCTGGAGGAATGGTCTAGGTGGCCTCCTGTTGGCCCTTCCAACCTGAATTACTCTGATTCTGTGTTTAAGTAATGCTCATCTACACAACCTCTGAGAGCCTGTCAGAATTTTCAGAACAGCTTCTAAAATGAGATTATATTATCATTCATCATTAATAGATGAAGGCATGAGGCAGACTGAAGTCAGCCTGGTTCCTTTTGGAAGTCTAATCTGAAATGCCACTGTATTCAGATCTTCAGATTTAGCCCATAACATTTTTTCAGGGTTTTATTGGTTTGGTTTGGTTTGGTTTTTAGTGATGTCCACTGCTTTTGGTTGCAGTTCTAAGGCCTCTAGTTTGGCTTCTAGGCTGTTAGAAACAACTAGAAATCCTCTGAACAAGCCATGGGTAGAACTTCAGTGGCAACTTGGCTCTGTCAGATGACATTCAGTTGGTATAACCCTAATATAGACTGTAAAACAACCTTTCCAATTCTTGAATCTCCTGCCTCATTCATTATTCATTTTTCACCTCCTACAACAAGTGAAGCAGAAGTCCTATGAACAACATCCTTCAGTGCACATTAATTAAGCAAGTCAACAAAAGATGTCGTGAGTCCTATGAGGAAAAATAGTGGGAAAAATATGCAATATAGTGTGCTACAATCCTAAATGTAAATCACTTCCTAGCTATCAATTACACAGATTTTAATGATGACTTTTCTATGTTAAGTTTCTTAATTGTACTGGAATACAGATTTTCAGTGTTATATTCTTATATTTAAGAAAAAATTAACTAGAATGTGACAAAATGATGGCTTCTGGGGGTATAATCAGTAAGATAATGTATTTCATTCACTACGTTCATGCTGGCCATGTAAAGCAATTGGCAAATCCTGAGAAACTAGCACAATAAGATTTTATCCTACACATCGCTGATGTGGTATATAACTCTTGGATAATAGGTTTCACAAAGAGCAAAGTTAAAATAATTAATGGATTATTTTCCAGGCTCTGGTATGGAAAGTTTTTATTAATAAATGAAGGTGATTTTGTTGTTGTTGTTTTAGCTTCCCATCTTATGCTTCATGCCCTCTAACCTGCTACTAT
This sequence comes from Caprimulgus europaeus, assembly GCA_907165065.1. Next base: position 8,760,796 of record OU015536.1, read on the forward strand.
CATATTTGCTCTGCTCTTGCTTCTCTCTCCCCTTCTGTTACCCTTACACAGAGAGCCTTATTCTCTTTATAAGTATAGACTTTTCCTGCCCTGAATTCCTTTCTCACTTCCATCTAGCTCTGTTTTTTCCACAATAGTAATTTTCCTCAACTTACAGGATTTACTTCCTGTTGATTGGTTCCCATTTCCAGTCTTTTTACGTTGTTACTTTTTGTTGTGTACCTCTCTTGTAACCGTCTTTTCATTCATCATCCTCAGTATGCTGTACATACTGTTCCTTCTGGAAATATTCCAGTTTCCATTTGTCTTTGTTCCAAGTCCTTGCCTCTCTCTAACACCCTAAGACTGCCCATTTCAAAGATCTTTGTGCCATTTTTTTACTGTTCCATACCTACCATGTTTGCCTCCATACCTTTGATACTTAAGATACTTTGATATTGTGATCTTATTCCCTCCATATTTCATTCTTTTTCTTCCTGTGAGAAGTTGAAAAGCACATTGCTTCTCCTTAGTTAAAATAGTCAACTTGACCTACAGTTATCCAGAGTTGTAACGTTTGAATTCTTAAAGAAATTTAGGTTTGGGGAACTAATAATTATCTGTTAAGCATAGCAAGTTGCAATTTTCAAAGGCTGTAACTGTCAAATTTAGGTGACTTTCAAGTGGATGGCAAAAGGTCCACCCTTGACATGCATAGTAACCTCTGCCAAATTTCAGAATTATAAATGACACAAATGATGGAAGAAAAGGTCACCGTAAGTTTTTTAACAAGGGGAAAAGTTATTTTCCATACTCTTATTTTCAGAAACAGATGAACTAATTTTGATAGACATTTTTCAAATAACAAAATGGAATATTTCAGTCCAAATTGAGTAGTACTATAAACAACCCAAGCTGTTACTAGGAATGTTGGGCATGCTGTATGTCCTGTGGCTAAAATCCTCCCTGCTTTCCTTAAAAAAAACCATCCACTGAAGTCAGTCCAAGGCAATTAGCTCTGTAGGATTATATGCTCATGGCTATGAACAATAACATCTCATTAGGAAATCATTTAACCTTTTTCTGGGTACACTTTTGCATTTAAAACAGATGAAAGTATGCTATAGTGTGTCACTTTTAAGCTGTTTAATTTAACCAACTTATGAAGTCAAAAGAATTTTGCCTGCCTCAAAACCACTCACTTAAAATATATCAGTTTTCACAAAACCAAATAGCTGTTAAAGAAATAGCTTCAAATTTAATCCAACATTATATACCTAGTGTATCATTTTCATGCTGTCATAATATTAATGAAATAGATGTTCAAAGAATTCTGCTGAGAGAAAACCATCATAAATGTGAGTTTAACTTATCTTTTATTAATAATCACAAAGAAATTCGTAATTTAAAGAGCTTTATAAACTCAAGAAAAGTTTAGGAAGCAGGAATCCTAAAACAAATTTCATGTTACTTATGAACTGTAATTCAGGTTATGTATTTTAAAAAGGGAAAACTTCCAATGTGAACAAGGAAAGGAATTGCCTTTCATCTCAGGACAAGATAGCTCTCTTTAATTTTATAAATAATGGCTAGAGAAATTAAAAATCTTCTTGTGTTTGTCCAGGTGGAAAAATAAATGGTCAGATTGATTATCAGTTAGCAAGTGGTACTGATTAGAAATAACCAACCTAGTCTTTGATGTTGATTAGCATAACAAAGGAAAAATACAGATGATACTTCAGATTTCTTTTGTAGCAAAATTAGTGTGTCAGGTTTTGGATAATAATCAGAAGCGATTAATAAGATCACTTTCATTTAGGAATACAATTTTAGGTACATGTGATTGAAAACATGACTGAAGTGTCAGAATTTTTCCCTATGGGCCTCCATCATGATGCTATTGTTCTCCAGTTTTCCTCTTGTGTGTTGACTTCTAAACAAAAGCCTTTTCCCCATGTGAACAGATAGAGCTTCCAAATTTTGTTAATAGGTGGCTGTTGAAAATATGGCTTTTAAGTGATAAATCTAACCATCCATCAAATATGCATTTGAAGGGGTTTTTTTATTATTTGAAGGTATATCTTTTCTGTCTCTTTCCTTTGGTTCAGTAGTTATACAAGAAGGTCAAAAGTATGCAGAATCATCAGAGAAAAAGAAACAAATCTGTTTGAAGCCTGTAAGCTTTTAAAGTTTTGTGTCTTAGCTTCATGACAGTTACAAAATCATTTAAAATTCTCATTCTACTTTATATAGGCAACCAGGGACATTTTCTCCCCAAATCTGAATTAATATAAAGTTTTTAATCATTAAAACTGATTCATATGTGTCATTGTATGTGGATTACTAGAGGCACAAAAATTACATTGATGCTTCTAATATTGGTACCTATTGAATTGAATGGTATTCAAAAGGAAGGTGTTCAGAAGAAACATGAAATTATATATATATAAAAAAAATTCAAGTCTACCACAGGAAGGTTAGGACCTGATAAGAACAGGTACTTAAGTAATTTTCTTCTTTTTTCAATTTAAAATCAAAGCATTATATATATGGTATTATACTAAGTAAGTAAACGTGATTGGATAATTAAAATAATTTTTACAGTTCTTCACTTTTATTTAAAGGATGGTTATCTCTTTAGAGTAATCTCTCTAAGTGACTGTGTGCATTTTACAGCTGACATTTTCCCCTATTGTTATATCTACCACATAAAAAGAATAATTTTTCTTTAATGACTCCCTGCATCATTCCTCAGACAAGGAGAGCTGGATTGGCCCAGTGTTGTCACCCCTTACAGCACAGCCAATTTAATGGTAATGAGAGTAGCTGCTGTGAGAGCAGCAAGGTGCAGGAGGTAACAGATTAACTCTTTGCCTATAGCTGGGGAGCAAGGAACAGCAATCACAATCCTGCCTCTACCAATCAAAACCTCTCAGAAGTCTTCAGGGACCTCCTCTGATGTCCTCTCTAGCCATTTTCCCCAAACACTAAGAGGCTACAACATGATGAGCTGGAAGAAAGAAAACTGCTTCTTTCAGCCTTCTAAAGGAAGCTTTCTGAGAGGGTTGGCTGGACTGTGGAGTGGGAGAGGGGCTCAAGGATAGAAGCTGTACTGGAAAACTGGGAGGGAGAGAGGAAAATAAATGCCAAGTGCTGTCCATAGATCTGCAATGATCTTGTGGCCTCTAACAGCCCTTCTCAGCTGCTCTTACTGATCTGGAGTGCAATATTGTTGTGCAAGCCTACTCCTCCTTTGTCTCTCACTAGATCCCTGCCACATTTTCCTGCTTCCCTAGTCAATACCACAAACTGAAAATGGTTTATAGGATTGAGAAGTCTCGGATGTGCTCTGTCACATCTATTGGCCATTTTTATCTGGCACTGATTCATATCGTACAGTAACTTTAAAGTTATGTTTCAACTACATTGAAAGCCATGAATGTAGAGGAAGATGACAGTGTGTGTATACACACACACAAAAATAATCTATATATAAATGAGATGTGTGTGTAGGAACAATTTGATAAAAGCTGCCAGATTTTGAAGAGGTCAGGAAAATATTTTGGAAAGAGTGCACTTGGAATTCAGTTAATATTGCTCTGTTGAAAGTATACCTGCTGTTGCTAGGCAAGACTCATTTGTTTTAAAATAAAAATCATTGTTTGGGATCAAAATTATCTTTATGGGCTGATTTTATATGAAAACATATGGGCTAGCAATTCAGCTTAGCAATACCAGCTGAACAATGTACAGAACTTACTGAAAGTAAGTCCTAAAGCAGGTAAAGAATAGGAAAATATGTATCAAATTGGGGTGGGGGGAGGAGGAGTGTTACATTTTTTTTTCAAAATTAATTTTGTGCTCTCCACTACATATCTGTATTAGTGCATTGGCAAAATTATTGATGGCAAACTTTTATATTTGATTTTAAATTCTGTGAAAAAGACTAGTTTTGGTATAAAGAGATATTTGAGAAGTTGGATACATAAAAGGAAAGCTTAACCTCAGCAAATGGATCTGCCTTTACGCACTTAACATATCTTTAAAAGTCATCAGCTAAATATATTGTATATTACAAATATGCATACAGTCCTTAGGTGCCAAGTTGTCATTTTGCACTTGAAATTTTAAGATCATCTCAATAAAAGCCTTATTAAATTAATGAATTTTGATTCACTGTGACTGTTTCTTTGGGTTACCAGTCTCTTGCAAACCAATGCTTGCTGACATTCAGGGATTTTAGAGGAGATAGAATTAAACATTTTGTTATTAAAGCTTTATCTTAGTAGTGTAAGGAATATTAAGTCCTAACTTTCCCTGCATACTCTGAAATGGGCTCTGATTTTTGCAGACAATCTTGATCTGAAGCTGATCAAAATAAAAATTGCTAGCAAAATTTGTTGGCTGCCTTCTCAGGTCTCGGTGATAAAATGTCATCTAACATGACATCATAGGATTAAAAAGACTTCTTGGAACAAATGCTTATTTCAGTGATAAGGATTTCGGGGAGAAGAAATCAACAACAAATTACAGAGTAATACTGATGACCAGCAGAAGAGATGACTTGTTACACAGTTTGCTCTAGTTTAGAAGATTATACAAGACAGTAGAAAACAAAGCAAATTACTAGTTGTTTAATTATTTTAGTTAAATTACTTTGATGCCTAATGAATAAGCATCAATTTATACCATTAGACACCACAGAAAACAGATACATGTTTGTATATTTGTAGACAAATGTATATTTGTTTTCTGTGGTGTCTAATGGATTTTTAGTGATTCAGATTTCAATTTCCTGATGAAAGCTCCCCAAATAATGTATCACACTATCTTCAGGGTATTAGTCCTCTTGTCCACAGAGTAACATAGCTGAGCACAAATGAATGCTTCTGGTTAAATAAAAAGCAGAAAATAATTCATCTTTTTATGCTAAAAAGCCTTTTCTAGTTAGCAATGAAAGAAAGAGATATAGGTTGTTTGGTTTTGGTTTTGTTTTTCCATTGGTTTCTGCTCTATTTACTTGAAGATTATTTGTGAAAAAGAGTGGCAGTTCTGGAGTAGATAATGGTTACCAGAAGTGGCTAGTGACATTGAACTTTGGGTTCAGAGCGTCAGGTATGAGATCATAATGTGTAGATACGTGCCCATGCAGAAATGCAGCTATTCTTTCTTATAGTGTAGTAGTTTTATTTCTGTTACAGATCTCCCTGCTCTTGTATGCAAAGTTATAAAAAACAAGTGTCAGATCTCAAATTATTTTGCTACTTTGGGTGCCTCTGGAGATTTAGAAGTCAGTTCTGAGAGATATTGAATACTTTCATTTTCAGATAAAACCAAGTGCAAATTGGTGGAACAGAACACTTTACTAGGTCAGGGTTTTATTATTCTGTTTGTATAATAGATGATGTTATACATACATAATATAAACCAAGATGAAGTGATTGGTAAACTAGCTGAAAGAACAGTCTCTGAATTATTACTTGCTAGAACTACTGATTACTGAGGTGTTTGATCCATCCTGAAAGCTGAAATTATCACAGAATTTGTTGCTCAACGTCTATGTAGATTTTGTTCTTGGCTTAATTTTTATGTGACAAGACTGAATGATGAAAAAGTTAGCATATAAAAATTCATTGTGGGGCATGAGGAAGCTAGCCAAATAAGATACACAATAACTAGAAAAAGTAAAGCCTTATAAAATATTTTGTGTCAGCTTGACACATTTCTTAAAACTACTTACACATCTTTGACAATCCAAACAGTAGGCTGTAATATCAGAAAAAAAGAACAATAAAGAGAAGCCAGAGGACTATATGCCTTTACTAAATTCTGATTTTCAATCTTCAATGCACTGGAATTAAAGTCCCCTGTGCTAAATTTTCCTTTAAATTGCTCTTGAAATTATATAAACACACTTCCAATTTTTTTTTGTCACAAAATAACTTGGTATTTTTTGCTCCATATTGTAGAACTTTTCTACCATCCAAAAATATGTCAAAGTATTACAAGGCCGTCATTCAAATCAATTAATATCTTCATGTCAGCCTCAGAGGCATTGATCTTTATGTAACATGACTTTAAGCATTTATTTCCCTTCATAGACTGAACTTTCAGGCGGATTTTGAAAAAATCTCCTGTGACAGTGGTGAAGTTGAAATACCATTCAAACAGAAGTATTCCTAATGTTCCAGCACTGAGATGATGGTGGAAGAGACACATTTTTCTGTCATGACTGCAGCTAAGTCTCTGTAAGAGTTTTCTACATGGTAGTAAAATGTCTTTACAGATTATATCCTGTCCACAACATCCAAAAAGCCTGTTCTAACCTATGTGAAGAACGTTTTAAGATATATTTGAATTTATATCAATTTGGAAAGCTTTTAGTTCCTTAGTATAAAATTCCTGTACAACCAACCAATTTATTTCCATATCTAGTGGATATTGTGTCACTTTCACATGTCCAAAAGTCTCTGAGAAATTATGTCCTCTCTTCCCATTGTATTCATGTCTGAGATAAACATGCTTTCACTAGAGAACTCTTTTTCAAGTCAAGATCATATAAGGGTCATAATGATCTTAGCCAGTAGCCAGTATGGTTAGTTATGGTGATTACTATAGGTATGGTTGTAACCTCATTGTTTAGATCAATTCTCATCGGAACACACAACTCAGCTTAATAAGATCAGGTGGTTCCTAGATGAAGTTTAAGAAAATGAGAAAGAGGACCTACTATTTCTTGAAAGTTCTGATTAAAAAAAATGCCAAAAAACCAAACAAACTTAACTTTTTTTTTTTTCTGGTGTTTGAAAGACAGGAGTTTTCCTATCATGGCAGATGCTTTACAGATGGACAAAGCTCCTGTTTTTCTTTTCATATAACCAAATGCCACTAATGTATTTGTTAAGATATGAATAATTATGCTAATGTGAAGAGTAGGCAGGTGCAGGAACAAAATATTTTAATATCATTTATGCAGAAAACTATATAAAACTTTCAAATCATTACTTTTATACCATTTTAAACACTTTTGTTTGAGATTTCTGAATAACACCTGCTGTAGGCAAAAAATACATTTGTTCTTGCTAGTCTAAGAGGAAAATTTTCAGTGGGAATAGTTGTTTCAGTTCCTTTTCCAGCACTAATAAACCAATGACTTAAAAACTGTGGGAAGTTAGCTGCTTTATGTAGGTTGGGAATGAGAGCTGCAGTTCATTTGCACTGAAAAGGACAGGTGCAGCTGAGCAGCAGGCACTTTGGCTGGAAGGATGGCATGGGTTGGCTACCTAGAATCTCTTCCTTGGCACAAGAGGCTGTTGAATTAGTACCTCAAGAGAGAGGAGATTGCCCAAGTAGTTTGTTTTTTTTTTCTCCCTTCTGGCCTTGGACTCTGAGATTTGTATGCCCTTTTGTCAGCTAGTAAAACACATTGCATGGATTGAGTGGATTTATTTTCTAATTTTTTTTGTCACTCAGAGTCTGCATCACATGTTTTATGTGATGATTACCAAACTTTCCTTCCCAGTTAATTGTTGCTCCAAGCAACATTCATCTAAGCCAAAGATTCTATATATTTATGAATGTGCCATTAGCATTCACTGAAATTTTACTGATAATTTTTTTAGGATTACTTTATGAGTGCCAAGAGCTATGCAAGGGTAGAATTCTAGTTGTGATTTACAACATGTAATGAAACATTCCCTAACAATTGAAATGAAAGAGCACTTCTATTTGTAGCACAGAATATAATATGTAGCTCCTATCAAGAATGTGATTTACAGGAGCAAATGATCTGAGGCATTCGCTTGCTTGTGCTAGTTAGCTCAGACCAAATTTTGTCTTTAAATGTAGCCCTCAGCTGTGGAAAAGAAATATACTGTAGGTCACTCCTGGTTATTTGTGTTTTTCCCAACAAACAGTAATACTATCTTGATCCTGCTTGCCTTTAGTTCTGATTAACTGCAGTGTTCCTTGGACCAGTTCTGGTATGTTCTGATGAGTGGTGAACAAGAGCTGACCCCTTTTTACTGGCAGCTGGTAACAATGAACTCATATGTGTTAGGCATTGGGATTCAAGTTTAGAGAATTTTCAGAAGTTAAGAATTAGGAAGAAACGAGTATGCTTTCTGTTTACTCTATCAATAATAAAATCAGGAGAATTTATAAATTTAGAATTCAATAAATAAATGAATTCCAAATGTAATAAGGGAGAATGTAATAAGGCAGAAAGTCTGTTTCCTTTGACAATGCCAGAAATCTTAGAAACTGAGGAGCTTGATGCCTCAATACACTATACAACTGAGCTACTTTGAGATAGCAGAACATACATCTCATTGATGGATTCAGTTGACATGGTTAGTTATATCCTGTTTTCTGTTCTAACCTGACAGAGGACAAAAGCCCATTAGATACTTTTATCCTGCTTTATATGAGGATGACTTAATAATGACTTTTGGGGAATTTCTTCTATAGTTTCTTGCAGCCTTCAGATTTGTGAAGCTAGTAGGAGAAACATGAAACAAAATTCTGTGATCAGAATTCTGTGAAATCAGTGCTCCTTTTCTGTTCACAGCCACCATTCACTGAAGCTCAGTGGTCTGTGTGGACGTACAAGATATTCCTGTAAAGCAACTCTTCTCCGTTACATGCCATTACAAAGTCTCTGGAGAAAACAATGAGTACTGGGCTTTAGTGTACAGAAGTAACAGTGGTTTTGATCCCTAAGTGTCTTCTCAAGGTGATGAAAAAAGGAAATAAATCACAATTATTAAGTCTTTCTATGAGCTTATTCCTTCATCAAAGACTGATTCCTACAAGGTTATTTTTCAGCACAGAATTACCAGTCAGTTAGTTGATCAGCTGACTTATTGGTTAGAATGACGTTTGTTATGTTTATGTGATTTCTTTTTTTACATTCTGACATTCTTTTTTTGTTTTACAATTTATGTCCTGGTAATATGTATAGCCAGTCCCTAGAAAATAAACAGCTAGGGATTTCACATTTATAACAAACATAATAGCTATATTGACTGCTGAAATATATGAACTTTTTACAAGCCTTTGTAAAACAAAACAAATAAAAGATGCATAAAATTAGGTTCTGATAATTCATTCATAGCTTTATGCATTATGCTACTTGAAGGTTGGGATTACTATGTTTTCTTTTAATTTACATACTGACAAACCTTTTAACAACATTAGTTAGCATATGTCCTTTAGTTTTCATACTCTCTTTTTTTCTCCTTTCAGATTCTTTTCTTGTTTTTTACCATTTCATCGACATTAACTCTGCTATGTCAAAATGAACATCTGAGAACAGTAATACTGTCTTCTTCTGTAGCCTCTTCCTTCCTGAATTTAAACTGCATGAAGGGTAAATAGGCGTGATCAGCCACTTCAGTGAACAGTCCTATCTATCCATTGTACATTACTAAAAAATGTCAGTGTTTCAGGTTCATGGATGTGTACGTCGTTTGCTTGCTGATTTCATTGCAATTTATTCTGTGAAACCTAAGGAAGAATTAGTGTTCCATTTTCTTGGTTGTTATTGAACAAAGGATATGAAGGAAAATGTTTCAGAGAACACAAGAACTGAAATGTTCTTTTGCAACACTGTGGGCTGAAACACTCCCTGTTTACTGTGCCAGTATGATTCTAGTTTGAAATAACTTTCACAGTGAGACATATGTGAACCCTTATGTTAACCTGATGCCAATAATGGGGAGTTTTATGATAAACAGTCATTTCACTCTCCTGCTTATCCATTGCTATTCAAATAACAAAGAACAAGATGAGTAGGAAGCTGCAGAAGTTCTGTAGCAGTTCAGCATTTTGACAGATACATTTTCCAGTGTTCTGTGATATATTTTTCCTGTATTTTTGTAAGGTCTGCATATTTTATGTAGCATTTGTTCTTTTATTCTAATTCTGTGGCAAGTTTATTCACATATTTGGTCTTCCTCACTGTATGCATCTTTTAAAATAACTTGTCTATATTTTATATGTTTGGTTTACTTTTCCTTTCCTTGAGGTTTGAAAAAACAGAATTGATATCAGGATATGTTCCAGATAATCAGTTAGGTCACTTAGTAAATTTTCCACATTAATTTCTGTATGGATATGATTTTTGGGTAATATCACCTCAAAAATATTTTTTCTTCCAATTCATTTAGTGTCATATGTGGTAGGGAACATTTTTTTTCTTTGGTAAGGATCTCCAAAATCAATGAAAGAATACTGTTGTTTTGGGTTTTTTTTTATGGTTATGTTGATATTCTTTTATGTGAGATGGAATATCAAATAGAGGTTATGAAGAAAATAGAGACTGAGACATTGTGTTTTATCTCAGCCAGACCTAGGAAAGAAGAGAGCTGAAAACTAAGCCATTTTTAATGTTAATTATGCTTATGTCTCAGAGTCTTTAAGGGGGAGGGGGGGGGAAGCTACGTTACTGGGTTTGTTACTGTGTAATTCTCAAATGTGAATTACATATATCAAACTATAGAATATGTCAGGTTAGTCAAAGTTTATTGTCATGTATTATGCTGTATTTCACTTTTTTCTCTCTATTTTAAGGGTGAAGCTTCCACTGAATTGTATAGGATTTATTTCTTTGAGACTTCTAAGTAAATGCACTAATTTTAAAACTCATGGCTTTCACTGAAATATAAGAAACATCCAGCTTTTGTCCAGTACTCCTGATGTTCTTAAATAAAATGTGCAATTATAGTTACTATATAATGTGAAAAAAAAAGAAAAAAAGAGAAACATAACAAGAAAAAAAAAACAAACAAAACAAAATCATAATTCCTGCCATCTCACATTTACTCTATTTTGTTGGTACTTGCTCTCTTAGTGCCCTCCTGCCTTGAGTTTTTAACATTTCTGTTTAACAGTCTTATTTATAGAATCCCCACTCTGACAATTTGAAAACAGGTTTTAGTGATAAATTCTTTTTAAAGAGTATGTGTTCAATTAAATATGTAACCAGATGTTATTGGTATGCCTCCTTAGGTAGCAGCCTTTGTTTTACTTCAGCCACTGGGAATACTATATTTCCCATCTCAGTTTTACTCAATTCTATCAGCTATTCACATTTTACAGCCGTTACTATAACTTCTACCTGCACTAAGTTTCTTCTATCCTTATGCATACAAATATTCCCCATAAGGCCTTGCTACGATCAGAATAAAAATTAGTATTAAAATATTAAAATTCTACTAATATAGCTATTGCAGTAATTTAATATATTTTTTTACTATCTGTTCAGCATACTTAAACTGAGATAGTTGTAAGAAATAAGTCCAGCTACAAGCATGACAACTGTGCTACCACTTACACATTTAATTGCTTTCTTCCTGTGCTGTTCTGCAGCTGTACAGAGGGTAGTGGCCAGCTGAGGTCCTTTTCCACACAGCAGATGTAGGTAGGAAAAGAAGACATGTCTACATTAACTGAGGCTCATGCTAATCTTTCCTGTTTCTTACACTGATGAAGTCAAGTTTGTGAATGTTGATATAACTTAAATATTTGTTCAAAAACAAAGCAAAACAATCCAAAACTAATGTGGGAAGGGTAGGCATAGGAACCTCTGGGTGATCCGCCTTTCCCTTGCATCCTCTCCTTGCTGTCCTTCACAGCTCTATTTCAAAGCAAACCCACCAATGCATCTGTTGGCAGGCATCTGGGAAACATGCTGACACCTGCCTGGAAGAGAGCACTGGTGTGAAGGAAAGTGCACCTGTGTGCACCATGGATAGATTTGAATTGGATACAGTTTTTTCCCTTTGAGAGGGGTGGGGGCAGCTCATCTTTTCCAAAAACATTTGTATGAGCATGGAAGAAAAAGAAACTTTTTTCAACCTGGGTAAAGGAAATGCAGTGTGCAGCATTTAGCAGAAATCTCATTAAAGAGAATTCAGTAAAAGGTTAACTTCCAAATTCATTTCAACTCATGAACAGAAGTGGAGAGCCTTTTCTGTTAATCCCCTTACTGCAGCCTAGGTGCTTGCTGATAACCAGAGGAATTTTTGTCCAGATGTTACACAATATCCTGGAGTAAAGCAAGCTTTGTATCATTTTCTCTTCCCAGGCTGGGCTGGTTTTATGATTTTAGGAACAGCTTGAATATGTTTTGTAAAAATGCAGTAACACCTGAAAAGCTGTATCATCATGATTGAGAGGTTTTAAAATACCCTTGTTGTTAATTTATCATAAAATGTCATAGCAACATTTTAATGTGCAGTTTCAATGTTACGTTGGTTTTCAGGAAAGTTTTCCTGCCCTATACTTTTATAGTTCATAGAATGAAGGCACCTGCCCTGAGGCTGTCAGTGTTACTTTCAGAGGCTGAGGACAATTAAAATAATATTTCTTTTCAGTCATATAGTGACTACAGAAATTAGGATTTTCAATTTAAAATACGAAGACCTATTAAAGATTAAATGGTATTTGAATGTCAGTTGGAAGATGTCTTCTGGTACAGAAAAAAAAAAATAAGTACTTTTTGGATAAAATTTAGCCTTACTGAAGCTTAAAATCCAGCGAAGCCATACGCAGTGACTTCAAAAAAAATCTTTTTAGAGCCTTCATTCATGGTGATGCTGGTTATCTTAGAGGAGCTGAACTCCTTCAGTCATGATAGAGTTGAGTGTTTTAACAGCTACTTAAAAATAGCTGTGAGGTTGTTGGTTTTCTTATGGCTGGGTTTGGCCCAAGAAAGGATTCAGTTAATAAGATACAAGATGGCCAATTAAGGAGAAAATAATACAGTTTAGTGGTACAATACATGATTCTCATTTTAATTGTACTTTTCTTTAGTTTTATTCTATGTACACAGTGCTGAATGTTTAAGAGGTTCTAAAATTAAATTATTTCTTTTTCTAAATGAAGGTTTTTAAATATTATATCTATTATTGTATTGTAAAGTGGCATTATTTGTATGGTATTTGCACTTAGTGTGCTTCAACTTGGTTGAGACTTCATTGTAACCATATTTTGTGCAAACATAGAGTCAAAAGTAGTTCTCAGGTTCTATTTTAAATGAGAATTTTAGTTATCCATTGTAGGTGATAGAATAAATTTGCAGTTTGTGGCTTTGCTGCAGGAAAATCACAACTTATTTAAGTGTCTCCTCCATTTTCAAAACTGTTTACCATATAATACCTTGTTCAAGTGCCACCTAAAAGTCAGTAATTTTGTAGTCTTTCTGTGACTAGAAGAGAATGAGAAGTGTCATGCAAAATGTGCTGCAAGTGACACAATATGTGAATGGGAAATTTAATTTTTCCTCATTTTTATTTTTACCTTGGTTTTAAGCTACCGTTTGTCTCTATCTTGCCATATTTACAGAAATTAGTGAGATTGTCTTGCTGAATTTTGTTTAAACAGGACTGACTTTTGAAAAAAAAAACTGATTTAGAAATAATCAGGAAAAAGAAGAGATATAATCAGCCTGCTGGATTTTGAGAAATCTTAAAAATTAATCTGAATTATTTTTTTTTAAGAAATAGTTAGGAATGTTGAGGGCTCCAAAACTGGACACAGTAATTGCCTCAAATTTATATCTGCTTTATCTATAATTATATTCTCACTTCTGATGCAGAAACTCAATACTGTGTATTCTTTGTCCATGAACATTGGACCTCATAAAATGAAGGAAATACATAGTAAATTTTAAAAATCTATTTATACTACACAAAAAGTAAGAAAAGTTCAAAATCTTGAATATGTGTAAAAAATGGGTTGACTACAGGTAATTTACTGTACTCTACCAGTAAACTGTAGACTAACTCAGTAAATTCAGTGGACTAATTCAGTAAACTAGCAGTAAACTCTGGGAAATTCTAGGGAAAAACTCTCTCCCAAGAAATATAATAACCTTCTTCAAGTTGTTGGGTTTTTTTTTTTTTTTGTACCACACTTTACTATTGTTTAAGAGTTTAAAGACTGCTTGTATAAAAATGAAGTTCAGAGAAAATTTATACAAATAAGTATGGGTACTAAATTTACTTATAATTTAATGTTTATATGTATTGAGCTTAGATAACCTTCATTAGCAGTATTTGAAATAGGTAAGTAAGAACAAATTGCATTTATTCATACTGGACATGAATAATATTGTAGAAAAGATCAAGTTACTTAGTGTTTCTAGCTACAAAATGACCATGGCAGAGCCCTGACTGTGCCAGGAGGATTCAATCACCCAGCTCAGCCTCACCTGGGGCTGCAGCCGCACCCTGCCCACTTAAGCACCACTGTGAGGTTTCAGTTCTCTTCCTGAGGAGTAGTCTCCAGTTTGGTACAGAACCTTTTTGTTCCTGATCTCTGGTTTGACTTTTTAACTGGACCTCAGACCTGCCCTGTCACTCTAAAGGTGCCTGATGACCTGGACTCTGGGCAGACTCTGGCTGTTCCCTCTCTGGCCAGCCTGCTCACGATGGGATGAACCCTGGACAGTGAGGCTCCCTGCTCTACCAGGTGGGTTATCACTCTGAGTCCCATGGAGAGCTGCCAGTCATTGATGCTCCCTGGTAGCCTGTAACTGAGATTTGAGTCATCTCAAAACTCGTAAGCTACATGAAATACTAACTGTTGTCCCTCTTTCCTGAATGAGAGCCTTCTTTTAGGGGTAAAGGCTAATATTCACAGAAGAATGGTGAGGTTGGGAGGAGCTTCTGGAGGTTATCTTATCTGCCCCCCCTGCCCAAGCAGGGCACCTAGACCAGGTTGTTCAGGGCCATGTCCAGATAGTTTTTTAATAGCTCCAAAGATGGAGATTCTATGGCTTCTCTGGGCAACCTGTTCCTATCATTAGTAAAAACTGTCTCATTCACTTTATTTATACATTTTTTTAAATTTTTGTTTGAGTTTAAATCCAGATATTGTTGTGTTTAGAGCTTTGATGCTATGGTTACAGTTGCTTGTTGACTTTCATGCTGATATTTCAGAGATTATTAGATATAATTGTAAGAATGTCAATTAGTTGTTGCTATTATCATGTTTCAACATACAGCAATTACATAGTATTAAACTAAATTAGCATTTCTGAACACTTACAAGGTGACCAGGAAATTACTAATTTATAATGGTTTTGTTCATGGTTTGCTCTAAGTTTTTAGTGTTATGTGTAAACTAAATAAGTTTTGGATCATCTATTTATTTTTTTAATAAAAAACTGTCTGGTAGGCACTAGCAAATAAAGCCAATATTCTATGATTATTTATTCTGAAGTAAGGTATGCAAATGTATGTTTAGGGGCAAAAAAATAACAGATTACATGGAACACCACAAAAAACAAGGTTGGAGATTTTTTCTTCCAACAGGTGTGTGGTATTTTCCAGGGTTGAAATTTTAGAACAGGAGTGAAGAGAAGTGATAAAGACTGAGGAAAATCCTGGATAAGATATCACAAAGAATTCCACCAGGACGATAGGGCAGTTGTGGGACTGAACATGCAACTGAGAAAATTATTCACCTATTCTAGAATATAGTTTTTGTATTTTCATTTTGTTTGTAGGGATTTGAAGATTATGTAGTCATTCTGTCTGTATCTATAGGTTCGTTGTCTTCCCACCTTCTTGTCATCCTAATCAATGACATATGAACCCTTAGGCCAAGTTCAAGTATGTTAAGAAACTGTAGGAATTTTGAGTTTCCCCTGATGAACGTTTTGTATGAATAAAAGAAAAGTAAGGTCATCAAACCAGAAGGCTGTAAATTGTTCTTTGTGGAATGACTTATTCCTGCTAAAGAAACATTTTAAAAAATAAAAATGTGTTAGTACAAACAAAACTAATTGAAATAGGCAGTTGAATTTCTGTCACTTGTGCAACTGCTCCTGTTGACCACCAGGCAGCTTAGCTTGTATTAAAATTCAGCTTTCCAGAGATCGTTAATTTGCAGACTGCTATAGCTACTAGTTGCATAATCTTTTCCTTTTGGAAAAAATACTCCTAAAATTTGAAAAATAATCTCAAAGTTGTAGGACTTTCATTTGTTGGAAAATTTTCTTCTTGTAATTTAACACTTAAACAATAACTTAGACGTATACAACAAATTTTATATACTAAGCTACATTAATGCAGTTAAAAGCAATGTGGGCACTGTTTTTTTGGTGAAAACTGTTAATAGCACAGAACAGATTTTAAGCTGTGAAATAGAGAAAGTTAAGTTTTTTTAAACAGGATGAGACAAGTCGTTAACTAGCAGGAAGGAAACATCTACAGTTGATTTCTGAAACTGAGGAGTATAGGAACTTTGCTTTGAGAATTTTTTTTTCTTTTCCTTCTTTCTGATAGACTTTTTTCAGTGCATGGAGAAAATTTCATTGCAAAACTACTTCAGAAGCAAAGATTTTTCCATTTTAGTGGCAGTGAGACTAGCTTTTATTCTATTTGTTTATATATAATAACTGAGAGTAAAATAGTGTTTAACTTGACCAGTTGGCGTCATTATAAGTTTTCTTTGGCTGTGGTCTGTTTGCTCCACCCCTGAATTTAATTTTGAGTTCTTTGTCTATTTTGTGCTTTAGTTTGCTGCTTCTTCAGATTAAAAGATATTATTCAGTGTGATTAAAAAAAAAAACAACCCAAAAAAACCCCAAAAAAACTTATAATGTCACTATATGAATTATATTTTCATGAGGGCATAGAAGGGTGATAACTTACAATATTAAAATTCTGCCTAATTTTTTATATTTTGATGTGATCACATGTGACTACTTATGTCCTACTGTTTGTAACAATGAAATAAATCAACATGATTTTCCACCCTCACTATTTTGCATTAAATAGTGTCAGAAAGAATAGAAGAAAACGTAGGAGATGGAGTAAAGGAACACCTAATAACTGAAATTAAACAAACTAATTAACCTTCTGGACATACAGAATTCCTTTTTAGTAATTATTCTTACTGATTCTTTAAAAACAACTCAATCTGAGAAGAAACTGATAATCAGAAATACTTGGGCACTTTTTTTTTTTTGGTGAGACAGATTTACTGCAGAGGTGATAGCATGTGGATTGCTTTGTCTTAAAAAGATATCTGATGATTGACTAATTCCCCGATACACAAAAGTGCTCAAACAAATTTGAGGCACCATGGCTTCAATTAGGAATGGAGTTTTTGTGCCTGGTTTCAAACAAATCCCTCAGTATTCTCTCCAGTTTCCTGATTTGGGATGTCTTTGCCTTCCACTGTACATACTTGTTTTGTATGAACCCTGTTACTAGAGCTAAGTGAAAAATTAATATTCTATCTCCACAAATATTGCAGTATTTCTGCATTTATTTGTATTCTACATTTTAACAAATGTTGCAGTTAGAATATTTTTATGAATGAAAAGATTTAAATGTCATTTGAAGACCTTAGATATGTTGAACTGCTAAACATACTTTATGAAAAATAAATCTTGTTGTCTGATATTTCTGTAACTATGGTTATTGCGTGTCTTTACTCTTTTTACTTTCTCTGTTGTGTTGCAAAAGGTAACTATTTGTGAAAGAATGAAGGGTGGTTCCAGTTTTAATTTAGAGAGAACTGCCATGACCCTCCTTTGACAAAAGGCAGACCTGTAAGCACTCAAGATTATTTCATTCTTTCAAATCAGCATTACCTGACTCCTTAAGCACCTAACCTTTGCAAGATGCCTGGGAATGCTCAAGTAGCCATATGGTGCCATTTTACATAATCAGCTCAGAGCAGGATTAAACAGTGTCCAACTGTTTAATTTACAATACTTGAATAATTTAGAAGACACTTCAAGCAGTTCTGAAGTTCTAGGTGGTTTTTGATCAACAGTGCCATAGAATTTGAGACTTTTTGGTGGAAAATTGTCTGAATTCAATTCTTGTACTGTAGACAGTTGTGGTCAAGAGTTTCTTGGCTGACCAGTTTATCATAGCAACAGTTCCTGTCTTATTTACAATGGCACTTTTAAACAGTATTTCTTCAAGGTACTATTATAGCTGATAGTCTGCTATTGATCAGTGACTGACATTTACTTAGAGCCATGTGTTCACAGATTCAATAATACTCTATAAACATAAATAACAGTGTGCAGCCAAGTATTTAAAGGTACTGTGCAGTGACCTGATGAAAAAGCCACTTTAGGGATCACCCTAAAGGGATGATAATTAGTTAGCGAAGCTGAGGTGCTGCTGAGAAGGTGTTCTGAAAATCTGCACTTCAAGTAGAAATGGAAACCCATTGAAATAGATGCTGCTGATTATAATCTACAAAGTACAGACAAATTTTACTGCATTGTTTTTATTTTCACAATCTTGCCACAAGCAGTGTTAAATGATGGCAACCCATTGGTAATGCAGTATAATTCAATTATGTCTTTAGTCCTTTGGACTGTCTTTGCTTTGACTGTGTGCTTGCTAGGCTTATTCTGGCAAGTACTGTGTGCTTGCTCTCAGATAGCAGTTGTTTCCTTTTACGTGAAGTCAGGCCACTCGTCACACCTGTGACTAAAGCAAGAAATCTTTGTGCCCTTACCTTGTTAACTGGAGGTCATGTTAATTGTTTGTGCACTGACTTCACCTTTTCTCTATTGTATATTATTTTTATAGAGTTCTTTTTCCATATGAATATTTCATTTTGGATCAGTGTTACTGCTGTTACAATCTTTGCTCTACTTGCTCTAGTGGTGCTCTTGAAAATAAAGCTAAAACTGCAACAGAACAGCATTTCCTAAATGTCAGACTGGTAATATTTTCTGTAGTGTAGCTTCAACAGGATCAAAGGATTGTTGATGCTTAAGCTTCATCCTGAAATCGGTAACTTCATTTATTTATATATGTCTGATTGCTTTGTCAAGGATTTGTTCTGAGGCTTGTAGTTGTCTTGTGTTTTGTCACAGATCTTGGTTATGAGTTAGTCCTTTAAGAATGCCCAGTATCCAAAAGATGACTTAATTATTTTTTGTTGTAAATAGTTCCCTACCTTTTTTAAATTGTGGCTGAAATTTATTTTTTTACATTTATACCACTTGAGTTTTTATAATATGGTTTCATAATTATCCTGCTCTGCTCTAAGTTTATTTAAAAGTAATGACCTTAATATTTACTATTTTCAGTGACAAGGAACCATTTGGACAATTTTATCTTTTTTCCCTGGTATTTACTCTTTACAGATACAGTGTGGCGTGCTATTTAAACCTCTTTCAGTTGTTCAATGTGCTAGTGTTTAAAGTCAGCTATAATTTTTTTAATTCCTTTCTTGTATTTTAATTTATTTGCCAGTATTCTATAGTACAGCATGGCTCAGTGTCACTGTGGAATTGGAGGTTTGCACTTTTCCTAACATGTTATGTAGAGTCTCATGATTCATCCACAGCAAAGACAAGTTTTTGGCTTTGTTATTTTTCTATAGAATAGTCACATCTAACTGAAATACAGATTTCTCATTTCAAAGCTATGTGGACTGCAATATATGCCCCTGTAGCTACATTTTATTTTATTTTCAATTGCATGATGAGTTTTGTGCCAAAAAAAGTGAGTTGTGTAAGATGCAGCCATTTTCCTCTGTCAGGTACTCCATGCAGAGCAATAGAAGGAAAATAAATGCCTATTGGGGAGAGGGTGTTTGGAATTACTGGAACCATTTTAATCCTAGTTGCTTCCTAGCAAAACTAGCACATCTATAATGATAGATCTAACACAATTGGATACAACAACAATAAAACAAGTAATTCCAATCACATAAGGCTGGCAGTAGTTTCGAGGTCATTTTCTTCAAGTTGATCAATATGAAGTTCACATCATATAATCCACATTGAATTTATTCCTGTAATACATCTTAACTTCAAGTGTAGCAGTGGTTAATTGCTAATCCATATTCATTGAACAGAACAAATAAGGACAGCAAGAGTAGACACTTTATGTACCATCACATCAAATGTGTAACTTCTGAGCTGAGATTTTCATCCAGATCATTGTGTTTGTCTGTCTTCTGTCTCCATGACTTCAGAAGGTCTTTAGAGATTATCACAGAATTTGACTGACTACAGTTGGTGCTTTTATTGACAATGCCTAGGATTTGCATAGACATTAATTAGAGCTTTTGAGTTGTATATATCTTCTTGATTGTAGTTATTGTTGATCATCAGAATGTGCTTGCATTTTAAAAGATTGATTGTATTTTAGTAATTACTTCTGCAGAACACCCTTTTAAATCTGTTTTTATTTCATCTGTAACATATTAAAATTCCAGTTGAAGCTCCCGGGTTGTTCTTGGCATAGCATACATTTCATTTTAAGGTTTACCTTTGAGCACAGCGTGTTAGGTTTATCACACAGTTTTAGGGCTTAATCGAAAGCCCATTCAGGTTGACACTTAAAAAAACAGTCTCTCTGACTAGTCAGCTTTGGATAATGCTCCTGGTCTCCTCCCTTGTGTGTATTACTCACAGACTGATCCCAGTTTGGTACAGTTTTATCAAGTATTTGCCAAGTAGTTTATGTATTTAATCAAATAGATTACTTACCATGTATAAGGATACATGAATAATTTTCTGAGATATTTTTTGTTCACTATTGCTGTTGCTTGATTTGTAACTGAAATAAAATCATTTTAGTTTTCTCCTTGATAATGATTTGAGCTTTTAATAGATGAGGAACAAGAAATGAAACATAGTAAGCCATAAGCAAGTAATGAATATTCTTGTCGTTGTAGAAATATTTTTCCTCTGAAGAAAATATGGGTATTTATATGAAGAACTGCATTCTTTGGAATCCATTTAAAAAAAAAAAGACTTATTTATATGAGTTTATGTGGATCTCCAGTACTGATTGTGTTTGTGATCCATGTTTTACACTATTCAGCTTTCATTTTATCAGTATTTCTTTCCATTAATAGAAGTTGAATTAAACGGAATACTGTTAATGCAATTAATTCTATTAAATATATGTAAAATCAATCCATTGAACATATTTTACAATAAAATATGATGTAAACCAGTATTTATATTTAAAATTCAAGACTTGATTCCCAAAAACCTAGTAGGAAAAGATACTTCTTACTTGGGCGAAGAGGTAAAGAGGAGCTGATTTTTTTATGGTCAGATAAATAAGGAGGACAATTGAATGTTTTGGCTGGGGGGATTAGCAGAGGCTTTAAGGATGAGATTTTTATTTCTTTATTTTTAAATAAAACAATGCATTCCCTTCTGAGTTTAAAAGAGCAAACATTTTTCTGTGGAAAATATTTCTCAGATGGTGGTCCCTCTTCTGATACTCTACCATAGTAAGTTAAGAAAGTTTTCTTTCTTTCTATGACAGAAAGTACCTAATAGTTTTAATGATCACAGTATATTTGTACAGTCTGATTAAGGATTAATATTTACCACTACCTACTGTCATCACAAGGGAAATTGCCATGTCCAAACTTGAATTTAGTACCTATTTTGGTATGCAGTATAATTCTATAAATATACTAGCACATGACTAAATTGCAATTTTGTTTATGAATCACACGTAATATCTTCCCTGAGCTGGATATAAAACAAATCTGTAAACAAAAATTAACCAGACTTCATTTAACTATGCACTTGGACTAATGTAATAGGAAGTATAATTACATAATATCTCATCCACATCTGTGACAAGGTACATATGAGTTGGCAAGTGCTAACAGGCTTGATGATAGCAGTGATGCCTGGGAGCAGAGTGCAAATGGACAGGTTCTACTGAAGGAGTCCTTTGAAAGACAGCAAAAGATCTTGGAGAAGTAAGACGATGGATATCTACACATGTGCTATGTTCAGTCCATAAGCAGTACCACAGAAATCAAACTATATTGTTCCTTTGTCTTCAAATCTATAAAAAGATTCATGAATTTGTAATAATACAGTGTTCTGATTAGACTGGAGTTGGCATAACTTGAATTTAGCAAATGGGAAGAACTTGCATCCAGCTTTCTTTGGAGCAGTGACATTATTGCTCACCTTGTGCACAGTTTTGAGGTAAAATGCACAAATATTCTGTGAACATAAAATCTACATTGTCTAGGGATGGAGTACTGCATAGAACAATATTTTCTGTTTCAAAAGGATGTGTTTAATGTCATTACAATCAAGTGGAATCACTGTATAACAGAAGTTTTTGCTTCTGTTTATTATAATTTCCTCCTCCTTGGGGCATGTGAACCCTTCCAATATATATAATAATGGAGCCTGTGTTGAAAAGTTAGTTTTAAATGAATGATAGTTTTAATACTTAACAGAATTTCAAGTTTATTTTACTTTCTTTTGACAATCATTCAGGAATTCCTTGAAAGCAGACAATACAATATGAAGTGAAAGTCTGGTTTATGAAGCTCCGTACAAAAGTTTTTGTTAGACTTCTGCCTTTCTGTGAAGCAAATTATTGCTAACTTCAAAAATTATAACCTAGAGTTCTCAAAATTCCAGTGAATTTCAACTTGGCTATGTTTTGGTTTTGGGCAAAGAGATGGAAACGCATGCTTTATGATTTGAAAATACAACAAATTGTTGCTCACTTTAAGTTGAAGTAATTTTGGGGGCAGGAGACTGATGATATACGCAAGATTCATAATAAGATGCATCTCTCTTTCATGTCTCCTTTTCTTGTTTTAAAAAGCACACTGAATTTACACTTCCACTATAGTGCATGAAAGGAGACTCTTATACTAAGTTATTCATTAAAATATTCCTTGGTTTTTAATGACTATCCATACTGTTAGAAGATACTAAGCATCTAAAAAAAGAAAATGGAAATGACAAATGAAATTGCAGGACTCTAAAAATGTCAATGTAAGACAGTCTGTTGTTAACTTTCTCAGAATATATGAAGCATATATTGCATTATCTGATTTGTTGTGCTCTGCACTAGCTATGAACTTTACCACAGGAAACAGTACAATATAAATTAATCCTTATGGAAATTATAATGAAAATAGAATGTATTACAAAACTTATCCATATTTCCATAAATCTACTATCTAGTATGACTACAATTGACAGAATAATATATTCTTTATAGTCTATTGAAAAGTCTGCTATATATCTTCTGAGTGACTGTATTTGAGAAAATACTGTTATTCGATTAGATACTTTTATTACCACCATTAGTAGGATTCCCCTGAAAACTATCTGCAACACCTGCTTTTCTTGATATGCTCTGGGGCGTTAGTTTTCATATTACACTGCATGTTACACAAAATAATAAAACCCGAACTGCGGTATTTCAAACCCTGCCACGTCCTCTTTGTCTTTTTTCTCTTGCATTGAGATGCAACACGTGGTTTCAGTTTAGCTGAGTGACGTGCTTTGATGCCAGGCTCTGTCCTTGTGAAGTTCTGGTCGCCTTGCTTTTGGAATCTAGCCTGTGCTATATGCTCCAGGGAACAGTGAAAACCACCATAGCTGTGCTTGTAGAATACCTTTCATGATGTGATAATAATAATACAGTGATAAAGGTCCATGTGATGGCCTTGCCCTTTTGAGCATTCTTCAGTGCCAAAATTACATATTTTTTCCTTTCCCAGCAGCTTCCTGTTTGTTTCTAATGTTTTCTTTCAAACTAAAGATAAAAAATTGATTACTGGGCATATCAGACATTGTTTATACCTACTAAAATGGAATATATTCTCAGCTCTTGTCTTTCTCAGAAGACACTTTCATAATGGCATTAAACCCAGCACACACAACAAAGCGTGTGACCTGCATGTAAATTATCCAATGTGAATTAAGAATACAATCAACACTTTGGTGGCTCTGCAAATTAAAAAGTGTAAACTGTCTTCAGACCTTGGCAAAACATTTGTAATGAATTGGGGCCTTGATTTTACTTTGAGACATTCTACATTAAAAGAGGTTGCGTTTTTACTTATAGTTACTCAATGGAGTACAGTGAGATGATCAGCTAAAATTTTGGTTAAAAAAAAAAAGTTTAATGGGTTACTAAATATTTACAATGAGCTTTGAAAATGAGTGTTTGCCTGATTAATTCTGTGAGTAGGAATAAGTACTTTAGGGTTTTTTTTGGTCTGAACCTGCATTTCTGGTGAATGCAATTAAAAACAATGGGCAAAATGGTGTATAACTGGTGTAAAGAGCAGCTTTTACGAATTATGGATTTCTGCTTGAAAAGAAAGTCTTTATGTCAGGTCTGCATGTTAAGCAAAAAAAAGTTTTTAAGATTTTTCATTTTGTCAAAGAAAAAAGCACAGGGAATTTAGTATGATCCAAAACCTCCTTTTCTTGCTCTAATATTTCTTTCCTTTTACAGTGGGCCAATGGAATAAGCATACATCTTTAATGGTAGCTACAGCAGTACTGTTAGCTTCATTTTTGAGAAATGTACTAATTCCTACAGCAGAGTAAGAAATATATTTAGGGTTTAAAGCTAGTGAGAAAGCAAACATCAGTCAGAAAACAGATTCTCAGAATCCAATGCTGGAGCCTGGAACTGTCTTACTCAAAAGGATTTTTGCTGATCTTATGCTATTCCTGTACAGTATTTATAGTACAGGGTATATGAACAAGCTTTTGCAATAGGTTTTATATTACAGAGGCTATGGTTGCCTGAGGTTACTGCCTGTGTTGTATTCTTTCCCAAGTCTTCCTTGTTTTATAGTACATGGATCTTAATGGAGAAGTGAAGGAACAATTGACGGGTTATTCTTAGTCTTATATGGAAACCTAAGGGCATTTGAATTGTTAATACACTAGGAAAAATGAAACTGAGAAGACAGCTGGCACACTTCTAACTGGTGACTCTGAGGTAAATATTTTTTCAGCTTATTTGGAACTATAATGACTAATAAAACCATCAGATTTCTAAAACATATTGATGTATCAGAAGCAAAAGTCTTGGTGATTATTTATGAGAAAAAATTATAGGTATATAAAAGACTGTATACTATTAGCTGTGTTACATTAAGATTTGAAATTTCAGCCCCTATCTTGCATAGAGGATTTTGATGGCAAAGCTAAAAGTGATGTTTTTTCTTCAACTGAAAACAATGACCAATATGATGCTCTTGTAGAATATAATGGATTATAGGAATTATTAGTGTACATAGAAACCAAGATCTCATTTCCCATAGACAGTGAGCCATCAGTTCCTATTCAGAGCTGTTTCAAATGGAGGAACTCGACAAAAGGGAATGAAACTGTAAGCATGTATACATTATAAGCAGCTGATAGAATGATGTACTTGAATGTGTCCTTGTGTGCACCTACATCTTGACATGTGTTATTTTCCAATTGTATGTTTTCAGGGAAATTAATTATTAAAAAAAAAACCAAAAAAAAAAAAACCCAACACAAATAATTAGTCAAAAATTAGCCTAGGCATAACTAGAAAAATAATCTGCTACAATAGCAAAGATTAATCTTATGCATTTGCTTACCTAAATAAATGTTAAATATACATAGTTGGAAGAAAGTTCATGAATTATGTCATCATTAATATGCACAGGTTTTTGACATCTCCTTGGTCTTCTAGAGGGAATATATATACTCTGGCCAACAATATGGGGCTTTTTTTTTTTTTTTTTTTTCCTTATCAATTAAAGGATGTCCTGAATGTCCTTTCTATGATGAAAGAACTTTTCCTCAGATTCTTTTGTCCAGCTTTTTGAGCTTAGTGCTAGTCAGTGTCTCTGTTTTTCTATATTAGCATGTAGTTCTTTGTGACATAGTTTTCTTTTCACTGCAGAATTTCATATACTGTTTTCTACAGTTTTCTAAACAGAAGTCTCATTTAATTAGAGATTTTGAATTATGCTTGACCTTGCTTCACTCTTTCTAAATATTTGATATACTTTTAATAATAATCTTCAAAATGTTCTTAATAGAACACTAAAATCTGAGTAGTAATATAATTCCCTTTGATTTATATTTGCTTTTTTATTACTCTAAATATTTTACAGTCAGGCTTTTGTATATTGTAATGCTTTTACTGCATTTATGCGCTAGGTCAAGAGTCTTTGATTGTTTCTCTATCAGCATAACATAATTATAAGAAGAAGGACTCAAAGGAACTTCATTACGTGATTTAGCAGATCTTTTGTTCCTTAGAGCAGGATCAGCTATACTCAAACCACTTCTGACAGGTGTTTGTACATAATCTGTACCACAAGGTGTATATACTCTCCTCAAGCCCTCAAGCTGTCTGGTTTAGTTCTGCATTACATACTAGAATATTAGAAACTGTGTCTTTTACTTCATTATTAGAAATCTTATTGATTTAAAAAAAAAAAAAAAGTCTTGCTGTAACTTGGTTTTTGCAGGTTTTTTCTTTTTTTTTTCTCCTATAAGTGATGGAGTAGGTATACTTTTCCTGTCCACAGAAATGTTTTCTGCTCATGAACTCTCCTATCAGTCTCCTCCATATCTTGGGTCACTTTTTGTTTGATACAGTCAAAGCTACGGTAAGAAGTTACAATAGTCCCAAAACTACAAAATGGAAAGATTATATCAATCTCTCTAGCATATGATTGAAATTAGTGTTTTGTAAATAGTTCATTTCTTGTTTTGGATCCCAGGATTTGTACTTGTTCATTTCCTTACCCTAAACTGTTTTATCTCAAGAATTTCTGCTGAGCTTTCTCTGTTTCTCCGAGCTGCCGACTCAGTTCACCTTCGGCGGAGTCTGCAGCCCACCCTCCCCGTGCCACTCTGCCCGACCCCTGTTTTCTACAATCAGCAGTTTTTCTTTCTCCTTCTATGTTGTTTCTCTGGGGTCACTGATTAAATAAATCAAACAAAAGTGGTATGGTATTGATCTTTATAGCATGCTGTTAGTATTTTCCCTCTGCTCTGAAGTGAATTCTTTTATAAGCACTTGTCTTTAATAACCGACCCAGTCCATTAGCCACTCAAGCAGCTCAGCAGCGCCAATATTATAATCATTCCCCTTACACACAACATTGTATCAGATTACTCAAAGATCAGGTGAAACATGTCTATGATATTCTCTTGCTTAGTGCTTTTGTCCTTGTTTTACAACCCAGAGAAAAGTCCCTCCTCAAATGAATCCTTGAAGTCACTGCTCTGTGTTTCTTACTGAGTTTATTTTAAAATTCAGAATAAGATTAATAAGCATTTGTTCCTTTAACTTTGCATTGGTTACAGTTTTCTTTCTTCTGTTTCTTGCAAGAGATATTTTACTTAATGCAGAGAAAGAAAAAGAAAAGGATTTGTTTATTTGTTCTTTGAAAGAGTCAAAGTACCACGGAAGCAGCAGCAGTTTCACTGCACATCTC
Organism: Caprimulgus europaeus; assembly: GCA_907165065.1. The sequence goes on from OU015536.1 coordinate 8,788,009, forward strand.
TTTTTTTTTTTTTTAGTATAATGGCTTAGAGGCAGTAGGTAGGAAACAAAAGGTATTGATGTGGAATTCAGATTTGTGCTGCAAAGCTAAAAACACAACTCTTTGGGACGAAATTTTCTGCTAATAGGAAAAGGACTACAAAACCCTTAGAAATTCTTATTTATGACTGTAGTAGACTTCAATTTTGTCTTCCTGATAACAATGGTAGTCTATTATATTTATGTGTGTGTAACAGATATATAACTGCAAAGCTTTAAGTGTAGACTATACATTTAGATAGAAACACTGTAGCTTAATATTTGACAGTCCGCCCACTCAAATTAATTCCTTAATCAGTCCAAGAGCACAATTAAATAATTAAGACTGACATTTCCAAAATAAAAGCAAGCAACTACTAAAACCAAGAGATTAAACAAACTACTTTTCTGCTAGTACCACTTCAATAGATGCATAGGTGTGGATAGTGTTGCAAGGGAAAATTTGCTTTTTGATTTGCCTTAGTGTGCTCTGAATTTTCAGGTGTTACTAATAACTAGATGATATTCCAGTTTGAGATCTCTTGAAGAAGGCTAATTTTTAAGACGTTGTCCTTGTTTTAAGGAGTATTTATCCTTACTGCCTGAATCCAAGCCCTTTCAAAACACCTTCGGTTAGAATATAGAAAGCTGAGCACTGATCCTCAGTAATTACTCACTTAAATTGTGGTACATTAATGGTAATTTTGCACTGGTAAAAAAAGGATTTTACTTCAAACATGTGTTGCAGAGTACTGTGATATAGCTGATGAACAGAATATTCAATATACTTGGTGAACAGAATGTTTTGATTTTAACATATTTTTCCATGATTGTTATATTGCTCTGTAGTGAGCTGAATTACAATGAAACTAACTGGGAAACAAAAATTGAATGCCCGTATATTATTGGTTGTTGAGCGTTAACATTGCTAATACAATTTAACAGTGCAAATTCAGTTTATTAATAGACTAAGGGTAGTATAACATTGGCTAGAATAGTCTTAAATTATTTTCTTTAGCCTGCCTTCTGTGTTCCTTTTCTTTCACTGCATTGATTCTATGAAATGAAGACATTTTATGCGTACTGTTCCAAACCAAATCATATTACAGAAAGCAGAATGCAGTTAAATGAGAGTTAAATTACTCTCAAATGACAAGGAAATGTTCAGCTATAAAACGTGTTCTGAGAGTAATGCATTCTTCCAAGTGTTGGAATTTCCAATGGTGGAAAAAAAAAAATTGGGCTTGTTGAATAGATGTGCAATTGTAATCTCCAGAGAGATAGATTCTAGGAGAATCTGTGAGGAGGGCCCTAGCTGGCAGCATCTGGCAAGTGAAGTTCTAATGGAAGTAATCAGAGTAATTGAATGAACCAAGAGTTGATGGTCAGACTGTTTAATTCATGATCTTCCATGCCCTGTGGCCTGGTTTTTAGCCTGAGGCTCTGCTCCCAGGACCTTCTCACTCGTAATGGCCTCTTTGGGAAAGAGCTCTGTGCAGAATACTAAAGTGGCCTGTGTGTGGTATGTGAGCAGGGCTTTGGAAAGCTCTGAGGTTTTGACATGTTGCCAAAACCAAGTTTAAAAATTGAAATCAGGGATGGGAAATCGTGACTCTCTGTAGTAAATGGCATTTCATGGGACCAGCAAAATACAGTTGTTCAGTGACCCCAAAATTACCTTTAAGCCAAAGTCCAAAGCTTTGTTGGAAACATTCAGTTTTAAAAATCCTGATGTATAAAATTAAATTGAAAATTTTTCTATAATGTGAATCATTAAGTGGCTTTCCTGTCAAGTGCTGCCAGTTCTCAGATTCCCACTTGCATCTTCATGCTTCTCATCACAAGTTTCCTACCTTAAGCATCATAAGACAGGTCAGTATTTAGAAAAGACTTTGTGTATTGGAGATGCAGTGTTTTGCAGAATCTTCCTGTTACATTTCATGATAGCTGGAGGAAGTCCCAGGTCAGGAAGGGTGATTTGGAAGCAAGTGCAGAGATGTGTGAAAAAGCTAATAAATGGTTTGTCCCTGCCAGGCTTACTGGTAGGACAAAGGCTACACAGCAGTGATGTGAAGAGAAGGCAGATTATTGAGCAGGCAGACTACTGTGTTTGCCTCGGAAGAACTGATTCCTGCTGATGAAGTGGAAAAGTAGAGGTCAGGAGAATTACTGAAAGAGGAAGGTTGATAAAAGCTGTGAGGCCAGGAATTGAGCATGATTCTAGAGATCATATTCTTTCAAGTTTTCATGTGGCTATTAATGAATTAGAGAAGGAAATTTAAATAAAAGAAAAATACAAGATTATTTTTGATAATTTCTCTTGAGAAATTTTGTTGAGAGAGAGCATCAAAACTGAGTCAAAACCCAGTTGTATAGGGGGAGACAGGGATGGATCCAGTAGTATATTCTCAGGTATAAAACTTCAGTGATAATGAAAAGTAAGTGGTAAAGTATGGGAGGAGAGAGGAGAGGAGTATTGGTTTGTTCTGGAATTCACTTCCCAAGTTTTAAGTTGATGGAAAGATGTGCCAGAGCATTATGCAGTATATCTGTACAATATAACTAATTTTACATCTTTTTGCTGTAAATTTATTAATATTTATTTTTCTTATCAAAGCAAAATGAATATTATTTCCCTTGAAACCACTATAAACTTTAAAAAGATTGGTCTCTGATTAGCAAAGGACAAGTCTCTCTGATAAATCAATAGTACAGGTCTAATCTAGCATTTTTTGATAAAAATAAGTAGGGTTACTGTTTGATGTTCTAAGGGCTGGAATAGTCACATTTTTTTATATAAATCTTTTTATGCTACAAAGTTTAAACTCTTACCTAGGAAAACAGTAGCTCTTATAGTAATCAGAAGAAAAGGAATTAATTCTTTGGAGGAACATATTTCTTATTCCTAAAATAACGCCCTTTGAATTTCTCTCGAACCTTTGGTTCAACTTTTGATAGCTACTGTCAATCAACATCCATCATCTTGTGGCCAACCTAGCTGGCAAGCAGTTGTGCTTGCATCTGACACAGATGCTACCCATTTCTATTTGGCTTATGTGAAAAGAATACATTAGACATCTGCTACAACATTTGATTGATTTATCATGCAGTGTAAAACTGCTTTAAAAATATGCTGTAATCCTTGGTAATGTTCTGAGAAGTTAAACTTGTATCCTCATTGTTTTTACTTTTCTGAATTACTTACTGAAAATAAAACTGGTTCAGAATATAAATTTTATATATATCCTGAAGAGGAATTATTTTGTTATGTGCTTTATTACTCATTATTAATTAATAAAGGTTTAAATACCTTTAGGTTTACCACCATCATGGTGTCAGATGTAACTTCATGGTGAAAGCTATGAAAAAAGATGTAGACACAGAATCATTTGGCTTTTGAGGCAGTGTTAAAAGATGTGACCTACCCTATTAATTCTTTTTTTAAGAGAGGATTAAGTATTTTGAGACAATAGGTCTTTGGTGTTGGTTGGATAAGAAAAACAGTTACTTCTCTGTATTGTAATTAGAAGGAAAAAGGAATGAATTCTTTAGAGAAGCAGATGTTTCTTATCTGTAGAAAAGCGATGGCACAAACCCCTTCCATTAAACATTAACATAAACTTTACAAATCCTCAATATTGATGTAAATAATTTAAATGATACAATTTACTTCAGTGTAAATTACTGAGCATTTTGAGGTTCTGGGTGGTTTACGTGTGTGCTAATAAAAACACAGTTTAAGTGAAGTCATATCATGCACTTTTACAAACCTATGTATATGCATTTTGAAATGCTATCTAGTACCCTAATATTTATGCATAAATCATATTCCCAATGAAGTGATGAGCTTTCCATAAATTCTGGAATATCTCAGTACCTAAACCCATTGAATGTATTTTGGCACAGTGAAAACTGATCCACTGATTTCTTGCTAGATGATTTCACTTACATTTTTAAGCTGAAAAAAAGCAAACCAAAACAAAAACCCAAATAAACAACCCATGGTCTGTATAAGAAGATATGTCCTAAATCAATGGCCTAAGTTTTTATGAAGTAGTATCTGTTCACTTTGCACTTCTGAAAATTAGACATGTAGAAAGCTATATTAAGTCCAGCATTATAATTTCTATACAGTTTTTACTATCTATACTACCAGTGAAAGACGTTAAAATACTTTATTTTTTCTGACTGATGAAAAAAACAAACAAATAAAAGAACCAATTTTTTTAATGATCTCTTCAAATGAATAATGAACCTGGTTTTCAAGGGCTCTTTTTGTCATGGTTTTGTTTTGCAAAACAATTTGCTTTCCTACTATTTTTACTGCAAGTATTTAATCAATGATGTGATGTCAAAGCAATAGAAAATTTGGAAGAGCATTAGTACTCTAAGAAAATTATTGAGATGCTAATACCTTTGCCAAACGGCTGCTTCTGTGTTGATGCTTTACATGATTTACTAAAAATATCAGCAATTAAGTTGTCCCTGAAACTATTTCCTATCAATATTTTCATATGTTTTTTTTCTAACTAGTAAGCAATAGAACTACCCCTGGGGTTCTTCTGTCACCACAGATGGGATGCTAGGATTTGGTCCAGCCAAAGTAGCAGAACCCTAACATTGCTACAGTTTCCTAGCACTTAAAGGAGAAAGTGTAGATGTCTTTGACTAGACACATGGTGGTGTAGTAATGCATTGTTTTTCTCCTAGATTTGAAGTGAGGAAGTATGTTACTGATCATTTTTGGGGCCAGTTCTGGCCATCAGCTTTTTTCCAATAAGGAATTTAAAGAATTTGTCTAGTGGCTAATTATTTCTTTAACCAACTTCAGTTTAAAACCTTCACTAAAATTCACTAGTAATAAGATTTTTATAACTAAAAGATAGTTAAGATTATTTCAGTGGTTTTTAAATGCATAATCCTGTATTTGTCCAGTAGTGTTAAATGAGAATGTCTGTGATCACTTTTAATCATTATAAATATTTGGTGATTTAGGAGTACATTTATAATCCAGCACATTGGTGGAAACTTGACAGTCCGACCTGACAATTGGTTATATTGAAGGAGCAGATAGACACTTGTGCAGACATTCACACTGTTAGAGCATACAGATAGTCTGTCACAGTACATAAATCAGAACCTTCAGATGAAAGATTGGCCAGCTCTTACACCTGACTTTTGGTGATATATTTAATCTAAAAGATCTTTTTGACACGTAGGAAGATATGAGTTTTTGTTGAGAATTTTAAGAGGAAGAAATGGAAGCCAAGATAACTTTATCAAATTCTGAAGAGGTGGTGGAACTTGCTGCAAGTGCACTCTGTGGTGGAATTAAAATAGGAGAAACATATTATATGAAGGATATGGATATAAACTCGATTTCATAGCTGTAATCTGGTCTTTTGTGTTGATTAATGTAATGGTTGCAATACCTGCTTTGCATTTTACAAATCTATGTATCCTAGCCTCTTCTTTAAATGCTGCTATCATGCTGCTTCTGAATCTGCATGTACTGCTTCTGGTTGGCCTATTTTCATCATCTGCTCTTGAAACCTGTTACAGTCCTAGCAGGTTCTCCCAACAATAACTCCATCTTTTGTTGTTTGCTCTTGAAAGAGACACAATGCTCTTTCTCCACTTACCCAGTCCTCAGATCATTATGGAATATAGGTGGCCTACAATCACTGAAGTGAGAGATGTTGTTTACTATAGTTTCATTTAAATGGTTGTTATATTTCCTGCATTTCTCATGTTGACCAGTAACTATTTTTTGATGCAGCTCTTGGCACTACTAAGTGCAGTAGCTGCTTTTGGGTCACTACTCTTCCTTGAACTTTATGCTGGGTTTCAGATGCACAACTGCTTCCAAGTGTGAAAATACTTTGTAAGGAACCTTTGCCATTACAGTTCACTCCCTGTCTTGGGTTTATATAGCTCAAACGCACTGGTGTTTTGGCAAGTCTGCTGAGTTCAGAGGTGGGGGGGGGTGTGTGTGTGTATACATATTCGTTCATGTAGCATGTGAGGGATTAGGTCTGTTGGACTGTGCTTTGTGGAAGGTATTTATTTGATTTCTGTTATGTTATTCACTAGTGGTTGATGTGCATCTGACAGACAAGAGGGAAATTTGTGACTAAACTGATTTTTAGTAAGGGGAGAGTACTAAGAGAAGGATATAAAACTACACAAGAATTGGAAGAGCTAACAGTGTATTAACATATTTTGTAACACTCTGCCTGAAGAACTGGATGAGACTTCTGCATTTCAAAAGCTTCTGGGATAATTATATATATTTTTTTTTTTTTTTGCTACTATATCATATCAAAGAAACTTTCTGAATTCAGCTGTTTACAAATGTACCCTAAGATGGTTATTTTATCCATGGTTCTCCTAACTTTATGAATCTGTACTTCAGAAGATAGGTCTTAATAGATAAACACTGCCAGCAATCAGTAAATGGAAAAGAGTAACAAAAGCACTGAATGATAAAATTGCAAAGCTGTGTTCCAAAAGCATGTCAGGGAACACAATTAAACATTGGCAACTATCCTACATCTAAGTTGATATTTTTGTTTATATACAGATTGTCATTTGTAGGAATATAAAAAATTAAAGCCAAAATATACAGAGGTTCACATATGTGTATGGAAGACAGTAATTTTCCTATGTACAGCTCTACACTCAATACCACTACAGTAAAAGCTTTTTCAAAGGCCTTTCATATTTCCTGTTATGAATTACTTTGTTTTTCTCCAAACGCAGGCAGAGCAATAGGATGTGCATCTCTAATAGCTGATTTTCACTGTTTATGCTTTTCCCTGACAAGACTGCGCTTTTGGTTCTTTAGAAGAAGAACAGTTACTAATTTTGACTTTTATCTTCAGTTATACAATTACAAAAGTTATCACTGAGTCTACGTCATATGAAAAGTATTGTAGGAAGCTGCTAAGCTACTGAGCATCAGAGACCTGTCATTTGAATCCATTTATTGAGTCATTCTAATCTGAGCAATAGACATTATCTGGGGAAGGTATTAATGGTACTAAAGTGTTTTGAGCTCTGGCTGACCCAAAAATCTCAGAAGACATTTGGAAGGGAAAATGAAAGTTGGTTGTACTTAGGTCTAAATAATGAAAAATTTGCATGGGAAAAAAGCCTCTGAGAATGTGTTAATGGACATTTAACAAATGCCTTTGACTGTTTCAGTGCCATTTAACTGAAATATCTTTATTCAGTCTGTAGTTTTGGAAGTAGCGTTATCAAGACGCTCAGTTGTCCCTGACGTTGGCTGTAAGCGAAGCTAATGGTATTTCAATTTATTGCTTCCTATTACTGGTATATTTCCACCCTGTGTAAGATATGTTGCAGAATTATAGAATATCTCCTTTTTATGCCTCTGAGGCTCAAGCTACTCCATCTTAATTTAGAATATTTGCAATGTACACAATTCAGGAAAAAAGTTTACTGGTAATATGAGTAGTGTCTGAAAGTAAACCTTCACTTAATATACACTTATAATATGCTATATGAGGGAAAACAAAGATAAATTTGTAAGTTCATCAGCTCTGATTTTATAGACAAATATTGACCTTCTATTGCCATTAAAATAAGTCATAGAAAGCTATATTTTAAATACAGTGCAGATATTCCTTTATCAAACATTTGAAAGAAAGCATTTATTGTCTTTCTATTTATTTTATTTAACAATGCTATAGGTCAATGCGAAGATTTGCAGGGACAAGGAGACTGTAATTGTTGTATAAGCTATCTGTTTCCAGGAGTTTTTTCAAATAGATTTTTTTTTTTCCCACTAAGAATATTTTTTCTTACCTTGATGTTTTTATGCTTCTGTTAATCTGTCTTTTTCATTTAAAACCTCTGAGCTGTCCAACAGGCAAGATATTTCTGAGAATGAGACATTAGAGATTGGCAGCTCATTTCAGGTTTCCAGAGCATTCAGAGTCCTTGTTGAGGAGGGCATTTAGTATGAAAAGTTAGTATCTCTTCAAAGCAGAAGTGGAGTATGTTTAGCTTGAAGCATGAAGTTAAACATACATGATCCTGAAGAGCAATCGGTATCTGGCAACAGAGTAATTGTGCCATTAAGACATATCTAAATAAACTACATTTTGTGATTGTTTTAATAAGAATCTATGGGGGGGAAAAAAAGACAACCCAAAACAAACCAAAAACACACATAGGAAAGAAAAATAAAAACCCAAACAAACCCCCCAAAACCAAACCCACAACACCAAAAAAAAAAAAACTCTGAAGCACCCTAAAATGAAGAGGGAATGTGCAGAAACCCTTTGACATTGCAAATGAGCAAGTATATAATTGGAGGGTTTGTGAAAAGTCTGCTGCAAATGGAAATGCAGATCTAGTTGAGCACTTTATGATACAAGATGATACAAGTTTTACCCACTGTAGTTTAAAAGCTAGGAATTGGGCAGCCTCTGATGGAGTTATTTCAGTGCAGTTAATAAGAAATTCAATATTTCAGACACATGCAGTCTGTGAGAGAGCTGCTGGGTCATTGGGCCTACCAAAGAGTAAAGGGAGCACTTAAGGTGAATAAGGTTTATGCTGAAAAGCTAAGTGATTTGTAACTCTCTAAAATTAAAAAAAAAAAAAAAAAGGTAAATTAAAATGTCAGAGGAGGTACTTGAAAAACATTTAGCAGAAATAGAAGAGGTCCAGAGAAGGGTGACAATATAATTATAGACCTGGGATTACTCTGTAAAAGGGTAGATTTGGAACAATTAGAACCCTCTTTGTGGAGCAGAGAGGAGTGAAATGGGACGTAAAAGAAGCATGAAAATAATGAATACACAAAATTGATTTTTATTCCTTTTATAATTGAGTATGTATTTTTTCATCAATACATAAAAATAGTCTGGGCAACTCACTGCCACAAGCTGTAGAATATTGGATGGTTTCTATTTTGGATGCACTATATAATGTTTGTCTCTGCAATAGGTAGAGTCAAAGAGCTGTAGACATTTCACTGCATCAAACATAAGGCAGCAACACGTTAAGCAGAATAATGATGAAAATTTTTGAGTGGCTTATTTTATTACAGAATTTCTAGAAATTTCCCTGAAATACCTACAAGAAACCTGGACAGAAGAACAGATTAGAAGCAATATTAGTTCTAATTAATGTACAAGTTCCCTATGGGAATCTATAATTCAACATAAAAGAAACTGTCAATTTTGTTGCAGTTCAGAAAATCACATTAAGAATTTATATATATGTAGCTTACTAGTATGTTTTCCTAAACTGACTTGCAACATTTTATTACATATTTCTTTTTGTCTGTGATGCAGATCTGCACCAAACAACAAAATGAAATCAATTTTTACTTTAGCTTTTTATATATGTATTATGTTGTATATAAATTTTTACATATATACATTATTGAAGAAAACAGTTGTCATCTGCATGACTGAATCTTTAGTATTCTTCTACTGTTGGTTTCATGTGTGTTATTGGTTTGTAGCCAAGTTTCATCAACTCATTTTGCATTCCATTAAAGTCTAAATTCTAAAGGCCAATGCTTTCCCCTCCTATAGAGTATTAGTTAAAATGGATGCAGAAATGACTAAATTTAATGACGTGTGTGAAAAGCCACTCCTTGGGAACTTACAGGAATGTGAAATACTGTGTACAGAAACAGCGTGACTAACACACAGCACAGTGTTAGGTATAGAAGAGAAAATACTAACACCCTAATGTTTGTTACCTTCTTCACAAGTAATTAAACTATTGCTGTGAATTTACCTTGTGGAAATCAAAATATCTTGGAGGCATCTGGTTAGGATTTTTCCATAAATAGGACTTTTTCCAATCTGATTTATACTTTATAAGCATTTTGGTGTCCTGCTGCAAACACATGTTGACAGTGCAGTTAAAGTTACTTTTACTTACACCAAATTACCTGTTGTCTATATACAATATGCTTCCTGCATCTAGATTTTTAGGAAAAAGTTGTATGCAAAACAAAAGCAAGCTAGGAAAATTCAGGAATGAATAAAGAGCTTGTTTAGTTAACAATAATTTTTGTCCTCTTCAGTTCTGCATCCCATGGAGAGACTAACTGAAACCCTATTTGTATCTGGGTATGTTTGGGTTTTTGTTTTGCTTTGGTTGTTGATTTTTGGGGGTTTTTTTTTACCATTTTCTGCATGTTTTTTACAGAGATATTTTCTTAAGATTGAGCACTGGATTGTTTTGTGATGTAAATGTGAAATATGGCAGTTTAGTCCTGAGCTGGTAATGTGTTCACTTAATTCCTTGCAGAGAGAGAGATATACTTTGGAATAAACCCTTTAGACATTCACTTAAGCAAGCACAATATTATTAACAGCTTACCCATCCAAAATAGAATTGGTTAAAATATGGAAAATAAGTTTTAATATGAAAACAGAAAAAAATGGTAAAACTGAAAGCTGAAGTTGATTTACTATGTCTAATCTGTGTAGAGAAAGGTGAAGTCTTTTGAGTGACTGTAGTTCTAAATGTAGGTCTAAAGTGGTCTGGGTCAGGGCTGTATAATGATTTATTCCTTAGAATAACCTAACACAGACACAATTATGTTGAAGTGTGCTTTCTTAATACTGATGGTGTTCTACTATGCAAATACATGAAGCAGGAATTATTGATATAAATAATATTGTTTAATTATTAATCATTCTTAAAGGATTACTTGCTAAAGATAGGGAATAGAGAAATTCATAGCTTGATTATTTTTTCAACCTTTTTGTGTTTGGAATAAAATCATGCTTGAACCTAAAGCCTTGTGGCTTCTGTTATGATGACAGCTTTTAATCTAACATCTGTATTTTGGCTGCTATGTGCACTTTGTACAGCTGGCTGAGGGTTTAGGCAGGGGATTCCATTTGTATATATCAGCAGATTCATATAAAAGCCACCAGCTTTTCCATCAGATGTTTCTGCCAAACTTTGTGTTCAGTGGCTTCTATCCATGTTCTTCTGTTTCAAATTTAGTACTAACTCTAGCAGAGCATAAAATAGATTTGAAGACAATGAAAAATGTACTACTTTATTTCCCTAAGAGATATGCTATATATAGCTACAGCTAAAACTAGTTTTATAAGGAGAGAGAAACAAAAAGTTAATCTTCAAATGCAACTATTTCTTCTTTGTTCAATTATTTTTTCTAAAAATTATTTCTTACATTTTGGTAGGTGTCCATATATATAATCTCTTTATATATATCTATCTCACAACCACTGTTGTGAGAAGAAATCAAAATTAAAAGGCAATATCAGGTTCAGTGGGTATAAGTGACCTCATTGTTAAAATAATTACTGGATTAACAATTCTAAATCCCTTATTTTAGAAGTCAAAATTTGCAGTATCAGGTGATACCCTTAGGTTGTTACAGCTTTTCATAAACTCTGCTGTAAACACCCAATCTAGAAAATGTGGTGTAAGCAGGCAAGTGCATGTGAAATAGGACACAACTGGCAAATCACTGCACTTTAAGCTAATTGAACTCTGCACATACATAGGTACTTGTACCCTGGACACTTCCAGTGTATCCAAGTATAACTCAAGTGGTGTTTAATGATTTGTTATGTATCAATCTTTTCCTTCTCTGTTGCTTTGATTAGACGTGTTAGACTTCTTGTTTCAGACTTAATCTGCATTTCTGTCATTGGTTTAAGAGGTGCTCTCACTTTGCTTCTGCTTGGTCACCTCCTAAAATGAATGAATAGCTCAAAGAGCACAGAAATAAAGGACTCATTGGTGATTGTTGGACAAATATCCCTTTACTAGCTCTGTAGTTGAACTCTTCCCTTATATTTGAAGTATAAATGTACACATGATCCTGTAATTAGCCTCATCCTGGAAAACAAACATATTTAAGAAACTTAATTTTTACCAATGGGCAAATGAAATAACATAGGCGTAGGCATGTTCAGCTCTAGGGACAGTCTCCAATGTGTACAAGATCGCAGCCTACAGCTGCCCTTAGATCTGAGAATGTTCTTTACAAAGACAGTATTATCTTTGGTTGATGACTGACCTCAGCTCAACTGTTAATGAGTACAGTTGTTTTTTCTCTTTCTTTTCATATAAAAGCTAAGTTCATCCAGTTTGCCTTCTGGGTCAGTTCATTCTCTTCCTTTTCTTGTAGCTAAATAGCACTTACTAATTCCTCTTAACTACTACGTTTTCCAAATCAGTGCCAATTCTTACTTGCTTCTTTGTCTCATGTATTTTGCATATTTTTAATCACACATAATGTGCAAAAAAAGTTCATATTCTTAAACTGCACTTACCTGTCTTTCTACTTCCATGAATTAGAAAGTAGAGCTGAGTGTCACAGTTTGTTTGGGTCCCCCCTGCTCCTTCTCTGGTTCTGAGATCACTCAGAAGGGATAGGAGCTAAGGAGTGCCAACATCGTGGAACGGTTTCTTTCTCTTGCTCCTCCTTTGCTTGATTTAGGGGTTACTCAAAGGAAATCTTGAAGGAAGATGACTAATTTCTTCTTACTGAAAGGATACATGTATAGATACTCAAATCAAGACTATCCTTGTTCTGAAAGTCTTAGCAGTACTCATTAAAAAAAAAAAAAGCACAAAGGAGAATGATCAGATACTACTTCAGGAGATATTTCAATTTCTGATTGTTAACATATTTATTTGAAGGAAACCCAAACAACACCAGTTTTTTTAAAATTACTTATTTCCTAAGAAATGAAATTTGAAAGATGCCTTCTCATGAATGAATTCTTCTACAAATACCCTGGAATCCTAAATGCTCTGTGGTTTATTTGAAAGCAACTTCTTTTCTATGTCATTTATGGATTTGTACTTAAAAATTATGCAAGGCTAGTGAAAACTTACTTCATTCTATTAGGCTGTAATCTGACTATGTTTCTTCTGGTCTTTGTATTTATTACACTGCCATTTTCTTTTGTGATTTCATGATAAATCAAATAAGAGGGCAGAACAAATGCTGGCTAGCCAAAAATGGCATTTCTGCTGTGTAGTTCTGAGAATCTAATTTCAACTTCATAATTAAATTAATGTTTCTCCAGATAGTTGGATCAAGATACTACTTGGCATAGTAGTAAGACAGACAAGTAGTTTTTATGTTTTGGGTTTAGATTTTTTTAATCTGTGTAATGAATCCTTAAGTGGTCTATTAGGACACACTCACATTGATCCAGCACCACGTATTTTTGGATGTTATTTATTTTCTTGCCATGTGTTTTTCTTATTACTTGATTTGTCTTTTTATCTTTTGTAAATCTCTGCTTCTTTTACTTGATGGAATCTTTTTGCAGCTGCTTCTTCTCTTGTCTTAAGATTTGTAGTATATAGCCTTTTTTATCTTGTTTTGAGTAGTTTTAGAACTTTTGTCAGGTATTATTGCTGGTTTTCTACACTACTGTAATATTAGAGGTTGGATAGCTTTGTTCTTTCTCACAATATTTATGTTCCCCTAGCTTCAAATTATTGGAGTCTTTATTTGTAAAAATTTTTCCAGTTTTATTTAATTAGACCATCATTCCTAAAAAAAAAATCAGGCCTCCCTATTAAGCATCTTGCCTTTTCTAATACCACATGAGAAGAAAGCAGACAGCAATGGGAGTAGTTCCAGAGAGAGGATGATCTGAATTAGCTGATCGCTTCCAGTTTAGATAAAGCACCAACTTCCTAAAGTCACAGCATATTTAGTCTGCTTCCCCTTTATTACTAAATTAATGCACTGTATCTCAAAAACTGGACAGCAATTCCTTGACACAATCCAGCCTAAAAAATCTAGTTTGCTGTGAATTCTCCTTAGCTCTTTTTCTCTGCTTTCACTTGAGTTTCACCTCAATTACCACCTGGTATTCAAGCACTATTGAGATTGTCATCAGTTTTATTTTCTTTGAAGTATCATAGATCTGGACTGTGAACCATAGTGTGCTCCTTACTCTATAAATACAATACAAATACAAATTTAAGACCCAAAGAATGAAAGAAGGATTACACATTTCTGTGGTAGAGGGCAAACTAAGTATAGCAGCAACCTTATGGAGGACACTGCATTCATTAAGGCAGCAACTAAAAATAATTTTTAAAAAGCCATGAACCTTTCACATTCATGTGAGGGATGTCTGGTTTTGAAGAAAGAAAATCCTAGTGTGTTGAATTAATTTCTCAGTCATGCTGAGAGTGGGAGATCTGCACAGGGTAAGCAGCAGAAGAAACAATGTTTGAAAAATACATTGCACTGTGGAACCTCAGACTAGTTCATGCAACAGTATAGGCTACTTCCAAACTTACTCAGGGTAAGATGCTACCATAGGGTCTAACATGTTGTGTCTGAAAGTGTTCCAGGGAGAGCAAGAACAGATAACCCAACTGAGGCACCAACTCATGCATTTTGCCCAGGTTCTGCAGATTCTTGGATAGAGCTTAAGTTTACAGTACCTACAGAATCAAAGCCTTGTGGAGATTTGACAGCTGTTATAATACTCCCTTTATCTAGGAGTTAAAAGCCCCTCTTAAGAAAAATCGTGGTTAATGGTCTCTTGATGTCCAAAGGAATGGATAGGATTTAGGATTTACAGTTTCAGGAAGTATGTGTGATGCCAATTTATTTATCTGCACTGAAATTGGGCAATGTCAAATACTTGTTAAAGCTTTATTTAAGTGTATCGTTTTATGTATGCTATGTATCTACAGCTTAGTCTCTGCTTAACTAAAAAGTGAGGATAGCTTTGTTTGGCAGGACAGTAGAGACATTATTTTTCCTGCTTAAAATGATAAAAAAAGTGTGACATGAGTGTGTCCTAGTAACTAATAGGCTAACTTGAAGACAAACTGAAAATCAGAATGAACTAAAGGAAAAAGCTTTGATTTTATTTAGCTTCTACTTTTAATGTTTCTTGATAGATGTTTAATGATATAGAAGAGAGAGAAAAGCCATTAAATTAATCAAGCAAATATAAATTTCCTAAATCAACTAATTATTCTAAAAATATATATTATGTGGTAAACACGGTTAAATTAAAAGATATTTCTGTTTTAATTGAAGTGCAGTTATTTCAGCTTCTAGCATACAAGTAATTTGGAGACATGAATAACCTCAACATAACAAAATACATTGCAACATTCTTTAGCTGCTCCAGTTTCTATATAGTGTTTTGTAGTCAAAGGAGTGACCTTGTTACTAGGGGAATTCACGGTACGTTGAGGAAGTGGTGAGGACCGTAGATGATTTACTCTGATTCTAAGCCTGCTCAAATCAAAGGATATTTTTCTCTTTACTTCAGTGAATTTAGGACCCACTAGGATTTTAAGAATCCTAGTGATACTTTATCAGTACATGTGATGCTTTTCAGTCTTATTTTCTGTGAGAACGCATTTCTGAACTTGAGCTAAATTCTATTTGAAGTTGCATTTGCATGCTTCTGTTAGATGAAGATCTGAGAGGCAATATGTTAATAAAAATAAGATGCTTTATTTAACAGAATAGATATTGAAGCTGTCCTGGTTCTGCTAAGATAGAGTTAATTTTCTCCTTAGTAACTAGAATAGCCTTGTTTTAGTTTCAGTATGGGATTTGTTATGAGAAGGATGTTGATAAAGTACTAACATTATTAGTTGCTGCTGGAGCTCACGGTCATGGTGTTTGGCTGGTTCACAGGTTCATTGGGACTGTGCAGGGTGCATTAGCAAAACCCGTAATTGGCATTTGGATATGCCAACGAGATATTCCATATCATGTCATGTTCAGCATATTAACCAGGGTTGACTGGAAATCGGGGGTATGGTCTTGGGGTTTGCTTGGGCTTGCTCTTCCGGGATTTCGGTTTCAGGACTGTCTGGGATCGCTGGCTGGCACAGGCTGGGCATCGGTCAGCTTGCACTGTGCATCAATCATTTGTATATTCTGTTATTACTGTTATTATCATTATCATTTTATTTTAGTTAGTAAATTGTTTTTATCTCAATCCATGGGTCTCCTTGCCCTTATCCTTCCAATTCTCTCCCTTTCTCCCTGGATGGGGGGAGGTCAGAGTGAGAGAGCGAATGGGTTTGGCCACAAGCCAAAAGGGTTAAACCACCTCAGAAACCTTAATATATAAAGACATACAGTGAGAAAATGTCATTTCAAAGAATGAAAAATAATATCTCCTAATGTTAAATTAGGGGTGTACATTTCATTAAATAGAAAAGGGAAAAATCAGTAACAGACAAGTGTTTAAAAATTACTTTGCTTCTAGTTAAATATATATGATGTAGTTCCCCAGAGATTCCACTAAGCTGAGACAGATTCACATCTTTGACACTTGGGGAACAGAGATACAAAGCTGACTAACTGGGTCAGTGAATGCAGCGTATGGAAAGTGACTGCAACAGATGCTCTGTTTCCAAGGGTGGTATGTAGATAGCTATAGTAGTTAATGACTCAATTCTCTCAATTTAAAGTGCAGGTCTCCAAAGCATTTTTAATCAGATTAACTTCTTCATTTTAGTATTCTTAAAGAAGTGGAGGAGAGAGAAAAGTTGTGGGGACTCAATTTCAATTGACGAACAGGTACACGAGAAAGAAATTACTGTTCCTGGCTGGCCTTTGCACTGACTTTATAGTCCTCTTTTACAATCTCTATTGCATATTCCTACGACCTCTTCTAGATAGAAGAGTTCAATACAGAGTATCTTGGCTTTCCATATGCACAAACTGTGGTCTTTTCCCATCAATCATTACTTAGTCATCTATCATTACTTAAACTATATTGGTTGAAAATTTAAAATGTAATGTATCTAAGTAGAGTTCACTTTTAGAATTCTTTAAACAAGCAACTTCTGAGGGCCAGAGTTATATTAAAGTTGCTGTTTATTTGGTATTCTGCTGTACAGAGGAAATGGTATTACGTACAGTGTAAACCATTGTGAGCAAAGTCAGAAAACAAGGCTCTAAGCTTGCAGTGTATGTCAAGGTTATTCTAATTTACCACTAAAGCTTAGAGACAGGCTTTCGATGTAATAACGCATACTTATTCTCCATGCTTGCTGATCAGGCTTCTTTGCATAATCCACTTTAATTTTTTGGTGAATAAAAGATTTCTTAACGTGTCATGATTGAGAACAGTCTTCTAGATCTCAATGCTATCTCTAGTGTACTTGTCTGAAACACTGAATATTATCATTGTATTTTTTTAATTTGCAGAAATTGCACTTGCAAACAGTGCAGTTAGGATGTTTTGAACCACATCCTCACCTGATGTTGGTTAAGTATTGTCTGGATCAAGGATTATTTTGTTAACACCCAAAGAGGATGTAGCTTATAGATTTTGGCAGCAGCATCCTCAGAATGATGTCACGGTAATTCACTGTAACGGATTCTTAGACAACATAACTTGCCCTACAGTCAGGCAGCAGTGATTTGTGTATTGAGCTATAGTGTATGTGTACCTAGTCCAAGTGATTCTTGGATAGAAGCATAGTGGAAGTAGTATTTGGAACATGGGATGTAAATGTTAGATGTGCTGAAACTTGTATTCAAAGAAGTAGATTTTGGTAGTGCATAAAGCCGAAAGGGGGGCGAGAGGGGTGGGGAAAGTAAAGGTGTGAGAGTTCTTCTGTCTTCAAGGGTGGGGAGGTGGGGAAAGTGGAGGGATATAGCATTTTTAAATAAGCTAATTATTTTTTTTCCTTTATTACAGTTGAATTTTTGCCTAAATTCATATTTAAGTAGGAATTCTTCCTTTGCCTACATGGTGATAAATAGCAGTTTGTTCAACATGAATAGCAACTGTGCCTTAATGAAAACAAACCTTGACAGAAATAGGGAAATCTCTGGACTGCAACAAATGTGCTCCTTCCTAATCAGTTTCCCTTGTCTATAAAATACACCCACATACTAGAAAAAGTTCATAAAGTGAGAGCTGGAAGGCATATATAATGATGCATTTTAGTTGCAAAATTCACTGCAGAGTGGATGTCATACACAACTTTAGTTGTTATCTGAAACCATTAAGCCAAGTCATAATCTGTGTGCTGATGCCAGAGCAATCAGACAGCAGTATTTCACCAGGACCACTTATGAAATCTGTCATATTACTCAGCTGCTGTAAAGATGCCTCAGATTTTCCCCTTGCAGAACAAACTCCTGATGTATCCAGCTTTTGCTAGCAAGTAAGCTAATTCTTTTTATCTCTTGATTCTCCAAAATGGTTCATAACACATAATATTAGTGAATGTAAGCAATGATCAAAGTATGACTGGATTGTGCTTCAGCAACAATCAAAATTGCTTGCAGGATGAAACCAAAGCACATTGGCTGTTAAGGATATTATCTTCAGAGTACCTGGTTGTTTGGGTTTCTTTCATTTGTTATTCTTTATAAGAATACCAGAGATAAGTGGCAATGAGCTACTCATAGATAAAAGAAATTAATAATAAAAAATGAGATTATGTAAAACAAAGGTGGCACGGTATTTTTGCTTTTGTGCTTTGGTGTTGGAAGTTGACTTTTCCCACTATAATGTAGTAATGCACTTGGAACTGATGTTAATACCACTTCTGCAAATTAAGTGCATGAATACACATTTGAATAAAAAGATAAACTTTCCTTACTCACATCTCAGTAATTACAAGTGGTTTTAAGATGGAAATTCATGTCAGATGCCCACTAAATGTCAGATGCCCACTAAAGAGTTAAGAAACTCAGTCCTTTCAGATATTATGAAATTAAACCATCCACTCTGCTTAGAAGTCCATGCAAGATCCTTTCCTATCTGAACCCAGAATCTGTTGAAAGCATGCTCTATGTATATAGTTAAATCCAGGGGTTAAGGGGAACAGTAGTTGCTCTTTCAGACCATAGATAGATAACAGTTGCTAAGATACCATATGGATTATTGAGCATGGAAGGGTCTCTCTCCTACATACTTGCTTGGGCTTTGGTACAGAGAGAAGAAAATTTCACTCATAGTGGTAGGATTGAATAAATCCTTCCTTGATGTACCCTTGCCTAAGATAGGACCTAAATCTGTTCACCCAAATATCTCTCCTAAAGTTTATTATTTCTTGTGTGCCATATTAGAATGTCCTTTGTCTCCTGCAGCACTCACTTCGCCTTTCTTTTCCCCACTGACATTGAATCTCCTGTTTGTAACCATGTGGTTTTCTCCTCCTACTCTCAGCTTCAGATTTCTTTCCCTTGTACCCAGAAAGTGCAGATCTGTGGGAGATGCACCATCTCAAAGTGACAGTATGGTGTGTTTGCTGTCAGTAGCACGTCTTGCTGCAATTTTTGCCACTTGATGTTTTCAGATGACAAGTGCCTTCCAAATTAATCCCCTTCTGTTCCCAAGGCGTAAGTAAAGAGGAACTCCCCAAGTCCTACACGTGCTCTAGCACTTCCTTCTAACAATTTTAGGAGGTATAATAGTTGCATACTGAGGAGCTCTGACTCCTACTTGAGTAGCTGATAGAAGGAGATCCCATTATGTTTAGCTGTTGGTGGGAAGAATATCCTGGTATCCTTCTCTGCAGAAAGGGAGAAATAAAAGAGCAGCTGGATCTCTTTCTGAAATTGAAATTTCTTGGAACCATAAAAGTTAAATCACTATCATATAGTGGGCAAAAAACCTTCAATTTTTATTTCTGACAAAAAAAAAGAAAAATCTCTAGTCCACTGATGATCATGACTAATCAGTTCTATATTCCTTTCACATTTTTCTGAGGAAAAAAGTGTCAGTCAGATGTACCACTAGCATGGACTAATCACTTGGGTTTTTTCTGCTTATATGAAATGTAAATCTAGTCTGTCTTGCAGGGAACTGGCAGATGGAATTGACCTTGTATCTTGTTCTGTGGATTACTCAATGGCCATTTTGTAATCAGTAATAAAAAGGGGCAAATTATTCTCATTCCTGTCTATCTGAAGTTTGTCCAAATACCAGAAGCTTTCTTGAGGAGGAACTGCGTGATTGTGATTTACAGTAAGAGTTATGAGAATAGGGATGAGGGAGAGAATGGAAAAGATCTTAAAATTCTTCATCACAGTGGAATGTTAAGCCCAGTTGTTTTCATCAAAATAGCATAATCAGTGCACAAACCTGAGTAAATAGTGACTAGAACAAGCTCTCTATGAAGAGAGTAAATCTTCATTGTATGTATTAATTGTCAAGCTTAGTATAAGTTAACAGTACATTTTGATTTAATTATTAATATTTTAATGTAAAATATACTTATATTTCAATCGTGCTAATACCAGAAAAGTAACAATGCAGTATGATAAAGCTGGATCAACTTTTTAGTTCAGATACTGGTGATTTTTCAACATTGTGAATATTTTTTTTTTTTAAGATTCAAAACCAGTGAGACAACCTTTGCCCTAATTTTTCATACGACCTATTAAAAAAGTCTTTTGAGGACATTTGGTTGGCTAATGTTTGCACAATACAAGGTCAGCATAAAAGTTAATCATAAAGCAGTAGTAACATTACATATATAAGTTAAAAGGTTGCTATTCTACTTTATTTTTATGTATGTTTAAATACAGAGAGATGATCTCTTTACTATTTTATTTGCTTTTAGTACTCTAAAACTTTACCTATAAGCCTTTGTTTCCTTTTTTTCTGAACAAACCGAATTGAATAATTTTCACATAGCCAAAAAAGATTCCAAAGGAAATGGCCAAAATAATCTCAGAATATAGGTTCCTCTGGTATTTTAAGTACAGCATTTTACAAGTTGATATTTTTAATATGTTGTGCTGTATTAATGTATCGAAGAAACAAATCGAGATCATGAAAAGTCATTGATTTTGGGGGAAATGGGATCTTGGCAAGAGGCTTGAATCAGTATAAGCAATTAATTCAGACAAATTAATGTACTTTTAAATCCTAAACTAAAGTGGAATGAATAAGAACTTCATTCTAATTAGGGTGGTTATTAATTTGTAGAACTAAACATTAGAAGTTAACTCCAAAAGATATTTTAACACATTTAATTACAACTTGCTTATATTTTCTTAAAGTTCTAATTAACTTGAATTAAATGAAACTTGGATGGTTTTTAAAGAAATACAAAGCTCAAATCAATTCAAGCCTGAAGTAAAACAGTTTAGAAATTTAAGTTTAAACATTTTGGGGTGAAATAACTGCATAGTATAGCCAAGGTCACTTAATTAATATTTTCACCACGTAATCATGAAATTGTAGTTTTTCTGTAATATATGTGCAGTATCATTTCCAAGGCTCATACCTAAAATCACAATTGAGATTATATGGTTGTTAATGACAGGTACATGTCCTAGATAGTAATTGTCTGACTAAAAAAGCCTCTGCAAACCTAAAGCTGTCTCATTAACAAGTGGAGCTTGTCTGAATCATTTTCCTTATTCTTATCCTGAGGAAAGCTGTCTACCAGACAAGACAAAAAAAATTAAAGAAAGAATATTCTTTGTACCTAACCAAAAACTTTCAAGTGAAAATAATATTTGTAATTTAAAAGTGATACAAATTTTAATCATTTTTGAACAAAATTAAAACTCCGCGGTTCTTCTACAATAAAAATCAAAGTAAACTTTCCTTGGTTTTACAGACAGACATATTTAGATAATGAGCAATTTAATTTTATTTTTTTTTTTACAATTGTTAAAACATTTACCATTTGTCATTTTGTTTTTTGGGTTTTTTGTTGGTTTGTGTTTTTTTTTTTAATGGGTACAGTGAAAGGTATTTCATGTAAGAAACTTTATTCAAGGACAAAAGCAGATGAAGCAAATACTAGAATTAAAGCTCTTGGAGATATTGCTGCATTGGGGAGAAAATGGCAGTAAAGATGGGGATAGCTGGGCTCCCCTTCTGTAAGTTTTATCATAAACAAAACTATTTTATTTATGTGAATTAAGTTTGCAGTTTCAGTTGTGTGGCTCTGCCTTACGGCTGTTTATTAATGTATATTATATACATGCAGGTTCTTGCATATGTGTGATAGGCAAAAAAAAACTTGCTAAAGTCTATACCTTCAGTGAAAGTCCATTCATAATTATTGAGAGGTGAAGATGGACTACTAAATTAGGTAGCAAAGCCATTAGAAAAAGAATTTAGAGGAAAAAAGACTACCCTAATTATTGGAATGGATCTTAGAGGAGTTCAGCTGCTTGTGTAATTTTGGGCCAGTTTTCTTGCTTTCTGGGCTCTGGTTACTCCTCCTGCAAAATTAGAACAAAATGTTTTGCTGCTTTGGAGTTGTAAAGATTAGTGCATGCTAATCCTTATGTTTTTGGGCACCTTCACATGTCTGAGCATATGCTTATAATCGTTCTCTTCTCTTGAAGCATTAGAAGTGACTATTTCAGCCAGACAGTAGTTAGCAGGGCTAGCTGTGCCTATCTTTTGCGGTTTTGCATAGTGGTGTTCTTTTTTCCTTCTTACAAAACCATAAAACTACACTCTAGTCAGTGCCTCAGACCTTCAACTGGTGATGTATCCAGGGAAAACAGTCTTGTTCATCTTGAGTTGCTTCTTGCTCAAATTATGAATGCTCAGTGGATTGGGGCTATTGTTTCACCTTTTCTGCTCCCTGTAGAAGGGGAATTTGCTATTGAGTCATGGTGAGGAATAGACAGCAGGTCCATAAACTCCTGGAAGGTCCATGATCTCTATAGGTAGCTTGCTGGCAATTTCTAATCACTTCTTTCACAGAAATATTTACAAAACTAACAGGATGAGAATGTCACCAGGAGTTTCTGTAGAAAGGCAGAATCACTTTTTTTGCTCTAACTTAAGCTAACATTTTCCCTGCCTTCAGGCTTTTTCTGCCCCTTTAATGGTTTGCTGCACTCTGGTAAAGCCTCAGTGGAGAAATTCCTACACATAATTGATGGAACACCAGAGACTCTGTGTTTGTATCAGTGAGATTAGAGAATATAAACTTCAGTAACAAGGAGAAAGCATGTGGATAGCAGATGAAGCTCCAGTTTTCTCTATTTTTTTAACCCGTGCATTTTTAATACTTTGAGGCCAAAAAGAGCTCCAAGTGGGGAACAAAAAAACCAAACCACAAAATCAACAGAAAAGCTGAGGGGTTTTTTCTGCTCACTTACAGTTCCTGTACTCTGACAGGTTGTTCTGCCTTCCTCATTCAGTCATCTGAGATAGCTACTTAACTAGTATTTGCTGTTGATACTTGTTAAAGCATATCTCATAAAAAAGGTACCAGACCACTCCAAATGAAATGGATCAAACTATGGATCTAACTTGCAGGACCTAAGCAGCTAGCCATTGAGATTTTGACAGTATTGCTCTACTGTACATGCCTTTTATGGGGGACAACTCATTATTGCAGACTTATACTGTCCTGCATGGAAGACACTGACATAGAAAACACTGACATCTTGTAGCATATTTTGTGCTGCTGTTTTGGATTAGACAGGTTACTGTCATGTGTTGCTGATTGTAGATTTAAATAGTGCAGGAACTAAAATTTGTTCAGCAGGGAAGTGAAGAACATCAGCATAAGAAAGTTGTCATCCCTGGGCATCCTTTTCCTGAAATTAAAATAAATAAATAAATAAATTTGCTAATGGCATGAACTGACTTGTGGAAAGCAGCTAACAACATGAAGTTGGCAACTATTGGTTAACAAACTCACAATACAACTGAAATTACATTCACAAGCCTTAGGTGCCAAAGGGAATAGACATGGAGAAAGATGTAATGAAATGTAAGTTCCCACAAACTAGGATACTAGCTACTAGTAGCTACCAGGGCTACTGTATCATTGCCCTCAAGAAAAGTGCAATACTGATGTGTTCAACATTTTACATAAAGTTCCGTTTTCTTAGGAATTAGTCCAGATAACTGGGGGGAGGAGGGGAGTTTAGCTCTGGCACAGAAACAGGAAACTTGGCAATGAAAAAGACACCTTAGGTTACCTTGTCATTCTTCTTGACAGGACAGTATGATTATTTATGATATAGCTATGCATTTGCCTAGGTTCTTTTAAATCTCCTGTAACACTGTGTTGCTCCAAGAACAGTGTGTATTTTTAAGTCTCTCTCTCTCTCTACCTTCCCCACTTATGTCTATGTCAGATTTTGTATGAAGTCTAATAACCCAAAACATGTCTGAATTCTGAATTCCTACCTCAAATATAATTAATACAGATATTTCCTGCATTTTTACGTTTTTCCACCTGTGCTAAACAAAGTAGGTCTTAACATGCCTGAAAACAAGAGGCAAAGAAAAACTATTAAATGAAGTTGATGTTACTTCAACTTTGTTTAGTTCATATTCTGTTCAGAGTTTAACTCCGTCAGAGTCAACCTAGCAGTTATCAAATGCAATACCTGTCACAAGACTAATTGTTCTTTCACTTAAGATTGGAAATGTTTTGTTTGTTCTTACTGAGCACATTTAAAATTTGAATAACTTATGCAAAGTACTGTAGTCTTAAAACTGTTTGGATTATTGAAAATGATTTGAACAAATAGCTGAAGTTGTTTGTTTGTGAGATTTTCATATTTAGCCTGTGATGCTTGTCACAGTCACTGTCCAAACATCTTTTCCCCAGATCATCTATTTTTCAATTACATATTTCCAGCAACATGAAAAGTTTCTTTTGATTTAGAAGAGGAATTTGATGAATTTATGTGAAATGCATAGAGACACCAAATCAACCACCTGTGGTTCTAAAATCTGTTACCTTTTGTGTGTGCAAATTAAAATGCTGACTTTAGACATCTGTGCCCTTGGTGATCTATCTGGAGTAGTTTAAGAAATTAAATTGCAACAACTCTTTATTTCCATCTTCACATAATTTACATGTTTCCTTTTCTTGTCAGATTGAAGTGAAATAGATTAGTGTAAACCCACCCTGAAATACCAACTGTGTTGGAGTGGAAATGCTCACATGGTAAAAATGTCATTATTTTTGTATCTCTTTCATTATATAAGAGGTAGAGAAATTAGCTTACAACTAATAAAGTTTCCAACAGGTGTATGTGTAAAAGAAATAGAATATTGTGTTTCTGTTGCAGTGCTGTTTTGCAGCTATGATTTTTCAGCCTTTTGCTAATATATGTAATAGAGTGAAAAAAAAACCCACTATGGCGAGGTTGACTGACTATTTATCCTGACTTCATCATCCCAACAAGAATCTGCAGTTTATATCTCATTTGCAGTGAAATGTAAAGAGTTTAAAATCTGTATTTAATCATGAATTTGACTTGCTACAGAGAGGGACAAATTATAAAGCATAGAGAGGATGACTGTATTTATTGACTTAATTCATATACTCTGTTTCACTTTCAGGTCTTCTTAAGTTCAATAAACAGTCAGGTTTATTAACTATTAAAACATTAAGCTTTTTTATGGTGTTCAGCAGCCTCATGGAGTATAAAATAGCTTAGCTCTCCAAACAGCTTTTGCTGCAAAGCTCCAACAGAATTCTGAAGGTTAATATCTTTGGTCACCTTACAAGGGAGAAAGCACAGAAACCAGATGACTTGTGCAAGATCACCTGCTTGTATCTGCCTTCAGGGACATTGACATTGGCTAGTCTATTTTTACTTTGTATTTTATTCTCTGTCTGTGATTATCAAGGGGAAAAGGATGAGTGTACCAACTTCAGATGACAGCTAAACCCAGTCAAATTCAGCTACTCTCTTTTTGTGTCCTTAAGCTTTGTTTTGAGTTAGGCAGTACACACGTTATGTCAGAGATCAGAAATCAGACAGTAGTGAAACAGTATGTTCTGGGACAGCATTAGCAGCAAACATCCAGTTACTCTTTATAGCACTGAAAGCCAGGTTTCTGAGACAGAAGGAGGACTTAAAGATGCTAAGTGAAATGCATCCCAAGCTTATGATTTCACTTCTTGAGACAATGTGTGCTGAAGCTGAATCAAACCAGAGTAGAAGAAAATAGCAAATTTTGTAACTGTCATCTCGTTCAGGTAGAAGAAAAGTGCTTAAATCATTTTTTGGGGAAAAAAAAAAAAACCAACAAAACCAAACAACAACCAAAACCCACCCTTCACATTGCTGAAGAGAGTGTACTTGACTCTAGATGCAAACATATTACCATGCAAGGTACCTATATCTTACAGTTCACAGGCTTGGTTCACCTGTGAACCAAGACAAAGATTTGTTTGGTTTGCTTTGTTTTGAAGAGGACACTACAAACAGCATGACAAAGCAGTACAATTCTAGACAGTATTTGTCTAATTTGAGTTCACCACATTTTGCTTATTTGGACATGCATGCCTACCTGTAAATTGCCACAATTTGTCTAGAACATGTAGTCACTTTAGGATTTACAAGCAGAAAGCAAGTATGCTGCATATTTTCTAAATGGAGTGCATCATCAGGGCATCAAAGAGCATGCAACTTCCAAATCTGAATCCGAAAAAATTGCAGTTTCCTGAACTGAAAGACATTAAATAGAGCATACCTTTATCAGACTCTACTGACATCAGCCAACATTAAATTATATGTTTTAATTTTTACCTAATTTTTCTGGAGGTAAAATTAGGGCCAGAAGAATAACATATCTTTTTAGTGCTGAAAACATTATACTGGGAGGCACATTTATAAAATAAACAGCATTTTGTATAATGAGCTTAAGACAGTATGACCTGAATATGTTTTTAAAGTGACAATTAAAAAAAAAAAAAATCTTTTTCTTCTATATACATTTACCAAGGAAGCATTTACCTTTTTTAAAAAACAAACAAACCAAACCCCAGATATTTCAAGCTATTACTGTTGAGTTACTATTGCCTTTTTGTGTGCTACAAAGTACCCAGATGATACTGATGTTTTTCATGTCAGCCTCTGTATAGTTAATCCCTCTTCTTTTTATGCTGTGATCTAGGAGTTCAGCCAATTTTTAAGATTTTTGAGATAAAAATCCTTCAGTGTATCATATTTAGATGTCATGATCATAAATCATAAAATGCCCATGTAATCCTCCTGTGTCAGTGTTACAGAACATGTTAGCTTTATTACATAATGAAAATTTTATAGGGCACAAGCTTAAAAAGCTTCCTCCTAAACATGAGGAAGTTAACTCTGATTTTTGCCTCATTTTGAAAGGCTGTACACCAGTTACATTGGTATTAAATGCACTGGACAAAGTGCAACTATCATAAAACTTTATGTTTCAGCTTCTCTGTCATCCTCCTAAGTTTGAGGGTGGTTTTTTTTTTTTCAGTAAACCAGGATATCCCTATTGGTCTCTTCATCATCCAGAAAATTGTAGATTTCAGCTGTTTAGGTTTTTTTTCCTCTTTTAGAACCACAAGTTAGTTAAAAAAAAAATAAATATTGGTAATATATGGGAACGTGATTAGGTCCATTCCTGTGCTCAAGACTGTTATCAGTAACTGGCAAATGTTTGTTTCATATTTCATATTTTTTAAAAAACTTCTATATTTTTATTTTTTAAAAAAAATCACCAGTGGTGATTGTTCCATACCTTTACATATAAATATTACCAATATTTGACTATCCTGATGCTTACGGTTTTTTCCCTCTAACATACACTTTTATTCTTCCTTATTGTAATTTATGAATGTTGCTACTTCTCTTAAACCTGTGTGGATTGAAAAAATCCATGGTTTATCTTTGTTTTTTGCAACTGCCTTCTACATATGTGAAGATTTTCTTAATGTCTGATCTCAGTATTTGTTTCTCTGCACTAACAGAGTTACTATTTCAGTACTTCCCCAAGATTAACAAATGATTATTTTCTAGACCTCCAATCATTCTTACTGTCTCCTCTAGATTATTTCCAGTTGATTAACTTGTCTTTTCACAGGATGTTAAGAGTGCTGAATGAAGTAAAAGGATTGCTTCAAGTGACTTGCATAAAATCTTTCCCATCTAGTAAGATACTACTCTATTAAAAAAAAAAACAAAAAAACTGATTCTTTATTAGCTTGTGGACTGCTGTAAACCCAGATTTTATTTAATGCTGCTTACCTGGTTGTTCCTGAAGCTCTGTGTAGCAGATTATTCCTTCTTAAATTCAATACTTTCGTACTTTTCCATATAATATTATACCTTATGGGTTTACGTCTATTTCTTCAGTTTATCATGATAATCTTGCCCTCTGAAATGTTTGCAATCCTGTATCACCTTATCATGTTTTAGGAGTAAGTAGTGTATTTTTTTTTATACCTGTTTCAAACACTCTACGTATCCTTCATTCCAGTATTTATAGGTGCTCTTGAAAATGTGTCCCCTGTGTGAAGTTGCTCACTGGGGAAGTATTTCTTATTTGACAAATGCTCCTGCAATTTTGTAATCCTCTGTTGACATGTGGGTGGTGTTTTGCACAGTGGATTCTGTAATGTAGCTTCCAATGATTTGTAGTCTGCTTCTTTACTGACCAATTTTGGCTTTTTTGTATTCATGAAAGTGCTCAAAACTTTTCAGAATTTCGTTTTCAGCCTGAACACAGTTTCTTGGGCTCCAGTCAGCCCTTAAATATACAGCTGGTTTATCGTCTTGCAGAAACATAATTCCCCAAGTATTTTATGATTGATCAACAAAGTCCTTAGAACCTTTTTTAATGTTTCCAGTGTCAGGTCCTAAAAGCTGTCTGGGAAATGTTCCAGTGCTATTATATATTCTCCATAAAAAAACCCAAAACCTAAGCTGATGGTTTAGTTATGACAAACCAGAATATGTTCTTGCACGTGTAAATACAGCTATGAATTTTTGCAAGAATCCTTCCAACAATTCTTCTTTCTTCACTACTTCAAACTTTTATAACTTTCAGTAGTTTTTCCTATTGAATATACATTCTACATGGCTGACTACCACATTCAGCTGTCCCGCTTTGAGCATGTGGTTGTATGCACGCTGGATTTGGACAACCTCTAATTAGAAAGCTGAATGTTTTTGTATCATGTCAGCAAATCATTAAAAAGTATTGCTTTTACAGCTATGTTTCCAAAGATCTAGGACATGGTATTGAGACAATCCTAAAGAGTATTTTGCCAAAAAGGGAGATGGATGTGCTTAACTTCCTTTTTTACTACAAAAAAGTGGTACTTAAAAAGCAGCCAAGCATCATAGCCATCAACAGAAATATTTGATTCACAATGAAAATTAGGATACTTCTCTGTTTTAGTATCTATCCATCTCTTCCAAAAAGTGCATAAATATGTTTGAAGAATAGAAGAAATACTTATAGAGCAGACTTTAATATCTTTAACTGTGAATTTCAGTATTTTTATGATTTTGTAAAACACTAACTTTGTTGCAAATTTTATCTTTAGGTCTACAGCATAATATATCTGACTGGCCAATGAATATTTACTGATGGAGCAATATACT
The DNA here is from genome assembly GCA_907165065.1 of Caprimulgus europaeus. The sequence continues at coordinate 8,817,364 of OU015536.1, forward strand.
GATTTTTGTTTATGTGTGAGTTTCTTAATTCTTAGTCTTTCCCTGATGTTACATTCTCTTGGGGTTTTTTTTTGTTTTGTTTTGGTGGGTTTGTTTTGGGGTTTTTTTGTTTGTTTTTTTGAGCCATTGATGGCCACCATGATAGTTGATTTGGGATGCATGGACATAATTGTGCTAGAGAAACCTGGCGAGTTACTTCCTCAGTTCAGTGATATATGCAGGTCATGCTGTTTTAATGCAGAATGCAGGATGAGCAAGGATACCAATTTTGCAGATGATTAGCTGTTTGTATGTATAGGAAAGATTCATAGTTGGGAGGTACATAGTGGAATAGATGACAGCTTGGTAGAAATGAGTGCTGTGTAGAAAATAACTTATATTGGCAGTGCTTTATTTTCAGGAGTCTACATGGAAATATATTTCCTACCTTTTAAGCTACTTTGAGGTGTGTTGGTATAATAATGCATTGTGTAAGCATAGTCCATGAATCTAAAAACAATGTTTAGACAGGAATAAAGAAACATGTGTCTTTTCCACATATAAAAGGGCATAAGAAGGAAATAACTTGTTTCTAACCTTTCATTGTTTTCTTTTCAAATGTTTGATAATAATCTCTTGCTTTTTAAAGTTCCCAGAGGCCTTGTTTCAATTATTATTTTTCTCTCTGTATTTCCATAATTCCCTATCAAAGCCTCATTTATTTGAAGAGACAAATGTGACCATCATTGCAAATTCAAATCTCATTATGCCAGCTCAATGGTGTTCAGCCCAAACTTACTTAGCACTGGGCGATACAGACAACTGATAATCATCTTGCATTCCTACTGATTTATAATGGTTAAAACTCTCTAAGTCAATTATAATAATTAAAAGACTTCTCTTTTTTTTTTTTTTATGTTGAATGGCAGACAACTTAGGCAGTTGAGAAGAGTTGTCCTTGTTATTGCATAAGCTTGAAAGGTTGTGTTGGAATAGCAGAAATCCCACTCATACCAAACATTTCTGAAACTTCCCAGTCAATCCTACACTTGTGATATCTTACAGTGCCATGATTGCCTAGGTAGTAATTTATAGGGAAGTTTTATGTCATGGTAGGTTTGTTGTGGTGTCTGTGCAGTGATTGCTGATGGTAGTTATTGTACCCAAAGGCAGAGTCTCTTGACAAAATCTTTCCAAAAGAAACCAGGTTTGGAATTGGACAGACACTTTAAATCACTCACTGGAGCAGGAATACCGTCTTACCTCTTGTGCTTTTCTACTTCCAGCTGTAATTCTTCACTCCTTCTGCAGCTGAAAACCCACTTGGCATCTGTGACTGAGTCAGTTTTGTGTATGCAGCGAGTCCCAGCTGCAGGGAGCAGACCTCAGCCATACCCTGTAATTACAGTGTGGCTTAGGGCTGTCAGCCACCTGAGGGCCCATTCAGTCTGGGTAAAACTGGTCTGTCCTCAGGTTTTTCAGAAGAAAACAATACTTTTTCTTGGGGATGGGGAGGAGGTTGGATGTGTGCGGAGAGGGAAGAGGACTGAGAGAATGAAACCATGATGTGATAAACAGTTTAACATACAATGAGTGAGAGATGACTCCTGATTCCAAGCTGAGTTCAGAATCTGCTCAGTCCTGATTACAATTTACCTTTTTAAAACCTTAAATCCTTTCAAATTAGACAATTAATCCCAAGGTGCTATAGAGCTCCAGGGACTCAAACAGGATTGCAAATAAATTTGTATATATTTTTAAAAATCAAGTAAAGCAACAATTTGTCATTGGGACCACCAGTCTTCTGAATACTTGCTCGTGTTCTGGGATTTTGGAATGTGTTTTTGAAAACTGAGTTTGTGCCAGGACATAAGATGACTGTAAAGAAGCAATAGTTTATTAACTCTCATGTTGTATTCTGATTTATTATGATAATATTTTTCAGTTCTAGGTTGTCACATATTGATGTGTCAAGTGTCATACTGCATCCAATTTATGAAAATCAAAACAATTCTGCAGTTAAAACAGACATGTTATTTTGATAATAAAACTGCATAGTATAGAAGATATAATATCTTGATCATATAGAAATTGATTGAAATATACCTTGAAAGTATGTATATGAGTTCTCAGGAAGGTTGACATAAATATGAGTTTATTCTTTTTATTGGAAGAGGCTTGCAAAAAACCCTGAAAGAGTGTATTTTAAACTTGAACTGTTCTGCCTATAATACTCTGCATTCCTTTAACAAAGTATTTGTTTTCCTGTCCACCTAGCTGTTATTTTACAATTTGTTTTGTGTTCTGTCAAAAATAAAAAATATAATACATTTAATAAAGCAAAACAACCTTGAAAAATTTGGCAAGCAGATGTGGCTTGCAGCAAATAATTTAATCCTGTTTTGTTCAACATAAAATCAATTGGTTATGTGTTTTGCTGAGTACAATTAAAAGCTACCACACCTCCTGAGAAATGGAATAGGAGGAAGAAGGTCATGCTGGAGAATTTTAAGAATTCTATTTCTATTCATGTTAGTAGGCATGTTGCTTGTGGTGAATAGACCATACCACATAACAGCAAATAATTAGAAAGAGCACTCACTGCAAGCTTTGCAAATAAGAATTATAGTTAACTTTCATCTAGAGAAGAAAGCAGAAATGACAGAACACAAAGTAAATGTTTTCAGAACCAGCATATACCTGAGGAGAAACTGCAGTAAGAATGTTCTTTGCTTCACTGTGGCATTATCCCATTGTGCGTGGTATCTTCCATTACTTTTATCCTCTGCTGCTCTAACAGCACATCCAAATGAGGAAATGCTTGCCATGCAAATGGGATCCACACCTTTGGGAGGCAGTGGCTGGAGCACACTGAAGCAAAGGAGCAACACTGAGAGCTATGTACTACCGCAGGCTTTCCATCTGAGGTTACAAATTAAGCTAAGCTGGGTGAGAGACTGCTTTATCTCAGCAGTGCCCTGAGAACTTAATGATCATTGCTGGCCCAACTGCTCAGTCACTGCGACCTAGTATCCAGAGATGTCATTAGAAGTTTTTTAGATTAGTCAAGAAATTTTAGCTCTGCTGGCTCTCATATAAAATGTCTAGGGCACAGTCTTTTGAAATGAAATTCTAATATTGATTGCTTATTTTCTTACAAATGGTTACACATCACCTTAAGGTCCATCAAGTTGTTGGGTTTTTAGAGTCTGTCAGACTATAGGGCAAATATTGATCAGGAGAATTGTAGGTATATTGCCATTAAGAGAGTTTTATAATCCTCTGCTTATCTTCTGTTGCCTGGAAAAAATTGTAGAGGGCAGTCAGGGACCTATAGATGTCTATGCAGAGTTATTTCCTTACTTTTTGTTAAAATAAGAGGTTTTTAAAGGATAGTTTGCATGGTCATGCCTGAGAATATTTCATGCTATCTTTAGTAACCTGAGGACAAACAATAGGCAAATATGTGTTCTCTCAACATTAAAATAAGTTTTCAGTTCTACTGAAATTCACAGTACCTAGATGTATTGTACTGCAGATATTTGGGTAGTGTGATAACTGGTTTTAGATTAAAACTAGGTTTTTAGAAAGAGTTATAACTTGAGAAAGTGCAAAAGGAGATATTGTTGGGGTACAGGAAAGGTGAATAGCTGTGTTGACAGAAATATGAATAGAGACAAAGTAAGGGACTTGCTAGATAGCAAGGCATGAAACAGTTTAAGATCCATGCAGCCAATTCACCACCATGGGCAGCTGCAGACCAGCAGTGTGGGGCACTGGGTGATCTGAGTGAAACTGCCATGTGGGAGTGCTGCTGTAGCAAGGGGTGGCAAAAAGGTGACCATGGGGTTTGAGCTTTCTTTAACCTCTTTATTGTAGTAACTCAACCTCGCTTAGAGATTTGCTTTCCTGAGGCAAGGGATACAAATGCTGCCTGAAGGGAACCAGCTAAACCCCTCCTGCATGGGCTGTTTCTCCTGGAGTCATACACTCAATATTACACTCTTCAAAATCCACAAGATTACTCAATACCTAAAATCATGTATATACATAATGACTTACAGAAGTTTGCTGCTCTGCTAGTTGCTTGGAAATGGATGAGCCCAATACCAGACAACCACCTGGCCCTGAAACCTGTGCAGCCTGTCACGCTCCTGTGCCTTGCCTCTCTGCACATCCCTCTTCCCAGATCCATCATCTCGAGGTAGGTCAGGCGGTTACATAAAGTTGCCTGAGGCATGGCCCCTGACTAAAGGGCCACGTAAGCCAAGCACACAAGTGGAGAGAAGGTGGAGATTGTTGTATTCAAGCAGCTCTGTGTTACGCTCCCTTAGTCAGCAGCTCAGGAGGAGGAAGGTGGCTCTTTCCTGAGGGAAATCCTGAGCACTGGTGAGGAGCTGAGCAAGCCGGGGGCCTGCACGCAGCCAGACAAGATGCAGGCACAAAGTATGGAGGGGGAAGGTGTGTGTAAGTAAGTGTGTGCATATGCAGGTGTGTAAAAGAGCTCTCTCGCACCTGAATATATTTTCTGCTAATTGGGGAAATAACTGAGTTGCCAGTGATCATGGTGCAGGAGCCTGGTGAGTGGAGTTGTGTATATACCCGCTTCTAGCTGGGCTTCCCTGGTTGTCTTGAGTTTCTTTCTTAGATAATCTTGTTTATGCTGCTGTTCAGATGGACTTTCCAGAGGTGGAAAGTGTCTTTGTGTGGGGTTACGCAGTGGGAGGAGGTGTGGATGGCCTCCCTTAGGGCGGTGAGGCAGCTGAGGCCTCCGCAGGCCCCAGCACTCAGAGGCACGGCACCTTTTCAAGCTTCTACCCCATGCCCTGAGTTAGTGTTTAAATCAGTGTGGTGTTTTCAGTCGTGTTTTTAGGGTTGTTGGAGGTGCTGGGTATTTTGTAGAATGGTTTGGGTTGGAAGGGACCTTAAAGCTCATCCAGTTCCAACCCCCCTGCCATCAGCAGGGACACCTTCCACTAGACCGGGTTGCTCAAAGCCTCATCCACCCTGGCCTTGAACACTTCCAGGGAGGGGGCAACCACAATTTCTCTGAGCAACCTGTTCCAGTGTCTGACCACCCTCACAGCAAAGAATTTATTCCTAATGTCTAATCTAAACTTACTCTCTTCCAGTTTGAAGCCATTACCCCTCGTCCTGTCACTGCCTGCCCTTGTAAAAAGCCCCTCCCCAGCTTTCTTGTAGGCTCTCTAAGTTGTCTTGAAAGGTTCCCCCTTTATAGGAGAACTAGCATTTATTTGCTACAATGAAATCTTAAGGGGCTCTTCACTGAACAAAAACGTGCTAGTATGATGAACAGCTTAAAGGAGGAATATAGGAAACCATAGATGTTGTTAAAACATATTGGGATAAAAGCACCAGATAAGATCTGGTTACAGTCAAATTTGATTGGTAACTGTAGTTTCACATTGATAAACACTTAATAAGCAATAAATTCCTTTCAAGACTGTTTCTTTTTCTCAAATTGAACGCTAACATGCTTTTTCTAGTATAAAATGCACTGCAGGCTTATTTTTGGTTTTGAACATCTATTATCAATATAATGTAAATGCTCAGAACTTAAATTCTTCATGTTTTTTCTAAACTTTTACTTTCTGATAAAAAGTAATAATATGCTGATTAATGTTGAGCTTCAAAAGTTATGAAAGCTAGAGCAGTAATTGTTTTAAATCCAGTTATAGTATCTGCTTAAGTGAAACTCTTAGCACATCCCACCTATTACTTTCCAAAAGGTAGACTAATAGAATATATTGCTTGATAGTGCCTGCATGGCTTGGAAGAAGATGAAATACAAAATAATAAGAAAGATGGTCATCTTTTCCTCCTTTGATATCCAGGAATAATAGGCATTTGCACTAATGCTCACAGGACTCTGTGATTCCATATAACTAAAAAAGTTGAATTTGCACTTCTTTCAGTGGGTCTAGCAGTAGAACACATTGCATGTTGAAAGCTGAGAGCTGGGCATTTGGCAGCTACCACACTTAGTCCTGTGAGTAATGTGGGACTGATTATATGATGTATGCAGTTATACAGCATAATTACATGATTAAATTTCACAAGGAGAGAATGTTTGTATCAGAGCACTGTAACAGGACAGGAATGTTTGGTGAGCCACGGATACTTATACCTTACCATCCTCAGCCATGGTTAAGTCCCTCTACATAAATAAAAATAAATATATATTCCCTGTGCCTCCTGATACGGGAGTTCAATTTAGAACTTCCAATTTTTTTTTTCCAAGGCAATCTAATTGTACTGCACAGCTTTTCTTTCAAAATGGATATCAAAGAAATTTAATTAATAGTTTTTAGTTTCTAGCTTCTAATAATTGGCTGTGTTATTACATCAGAAATCTTATCAATACCAAGCAAGCTGCATACTCATTGTCTTAGTGTAGTTTAACACCGACCTACCAGACCCACCTGTTCCCTACAGTGCTTGATCTGGAGTGCCTAGCCTGATTATCTTGAATCTTAACATGAATCTCTGGAGTTATCTTGAGTTCTGGCTTTCTCGGCTATCACTTCATGGAAACACAACTGCATGGCCTCTGACATTCGTTGACAATTATGATACGTATCTCAGTGGCATAATGTAGTCTAAAACCAAGCTACTGCTAAAGGGAGTTGTTCTGCTCCCTTTTGCCCATGACAACATGGAGCAGGTGCTACTGTTCCTGTTCACATTTGGATTGGTAGCAGAAATAACAAACATTGTTGAAAACAGAATGATGTATAAACTGAAAATATACAGAGTAACAAAGCTATAGTGTATATTCCAGAAGAAATGAGGTACTTTTATTTGCTTAATTAAGGTATAAGGCAATATGCAAACTTGATGCAACACAATACTGTACTGAAATGTGGAGGCTATTTCCAAAATTTAAGGGATTCATATCATGGCCATACATAGGCAAGACATGAATGCTTTCTATCTACCTGCATGCTGTGGTTTCCACAGGAAGAAAATCTAGGTGCATGGTGTGGAGGGAGCCTTCTTGCTTTCTAATGAGATCTCTGGAGATGCTTCTGGAGACATGGCATGATATACAACTGCCCTGCAGCCTATGAGCCCAGAAAGACTGGTAAGTTTGAAAGATGGAATTAGTTGGAATTGATAATATACATCAAGTGTCAAAACTATATCTGTTCACTTTTTTCTACAGTATGCCTCCATGGCCAGAGGTAAATCATATTGTGCTACCAGATGCATGGTTCTGTCTGCAGCCTTTTACTTGGACTGCTCAGGTTCATCTATTAACTGCACAATGTAACCCACACTTTCTGTTGTATCCTGCAGTTAAGCTTGTGGGTTTTGGGTTTTTTTCATTACTCTTGTGCCTTTTAAAAGATGGTGAAAAGTCAGTGAAAGGTCAGATCATATCCGTGTTGAACCATAGAGTAGTTCTATATTTGGTCTACTAGTGACTCTTCAAAAATGTTTAGAGAAGCAGAGAAGTGCAGATGGATGAAATAAGCCCCTTGATACCTTAATTTAGCTGTGACCTGACCCCTAACTTCTTCTGTGTATCATAATCAACAGGACTGACAAACAATAGACTGTAGAAAAATTGTGGTATTGGGCTTTGTCTATGCCATAAAAGGTATCTGCACTCTGGTTAAAAAAAAAGGGGTAGTAAAAAGTGGATCTCAGTTCAAAGTAGTGAGAATTTGGTCTATACAGTAACTGAGAAAGTTACAGCAGAGTAACTGAAATAAATGTTAGATATAAGTAATTCTGAAGGAGTAGAAAATGGAATAGCAATTAAAGTGGAAGCTAGCATATAAGGTCTGGCTGCATTTCCAGTATATATAACTGGAGGGATCACTGGTCATTGATCATTGATTTAGTTCTGTTTTCTTTGTGGTTGATCCGTTTCTATAAAAACTTAATAGAATCTTTAAATACACCCAAGGAAGATGACTCTTTTTCCCTGCTGTTTTGGAGAAAATCAGTGAATCAAGACCAAAATAGTGTCTTAGTATTTTTTTTTTTTTTTTTTCCTGTTTCACACATAGTGTTTCATCACAGTACTAACATGTTCTTTGGTTTTCTTTCCTTCTGCTGTATGTGAAATTAAATGAATGGTAGGGTTATATATTCAGTGGTAATAGAAAGATTTCTGCAAGCTGATTTAAATTCACTGGAGAGGGAAAAAGTGGCAAAGATATAAAATGATATTTGAATGATACATTGGGCTATGGTGGATTTAAACAGTGCTTACACACAGCACAAACAAGCAGGTTCTGTGAATACCTTTTTTAAATTAAAGAGCACATTCTTTCAGCCTTCGTTGTAGAATTCCTTCCTAAATTACCAGTAATTTTCTGCACTCAGAGAGCTATATAATCATACATGGTCAAAACATTATTGTACTGGGAAGCCTAATAAAAAATAAATTCAACAAAACTATGTCTCCATGAACCCAAAACTGTAGCATGAGGTCAAGAATGAAAATGACAAATTTATGAGATAGTATTTGTCTAATTTTGGAAAAAGGAAAGGTTTTTCTATGCTGGCTAATAGTAAACCATTTTGTTTAATGTCTTGAAGGTCCTCTTTTGCCATAAAGAGGAAGATCTTGATCTCCTAATTAAATTCTTATTCCTATTATACAAAAAAAACAACCTTAGTTCAAAATAAAGAATGAACTCTTGTGAGCACAAGGGGGTTGAATTTGCCTATGACTTCTGCAGTGCTCTCCTTTTTGAACAGGCGATTTCTTAAACAGTTCCTCATCAGAATGCTTCCTAACCTTTTGCTGGCTGTGCAAAGGATAAGTCATCTTTAAGTCATCCTTTTGTCATTATCACTATATCTGAGAGAGAGAAATAGACAATTTGCTGCATTTCTGAGGTTTTGTCGACACAAGAAGGGTTTATTGTTTCCTTTTTTTCATTCAGGAAATAATTATAGCTTATTAAAAATCAGTCAAAGATCTTAAGATATAAAGACATTTTCTAAGTGTTTTTCATGTGCATATGGCATTTTACAGAATTACAGTACAACGCTTTAAACTGACAACAATTCCTGAAAATGTAATTTTAACAAAGATTTTCAAAAAATCTGAAAATCACCTAGAAGAAACCCAGAATCTATCTACAATGGTTTTTTTTGTGGTTTTTCTTTCAGAGTAATATTTCATTTCCAAAGGCATTTACTGCTTCTAAAGACTTGAAAAGTAGAATTTTTGTATAATTATTGTATTCTGCTTTTTTCAAATCTAGACTATTTTAGCTCTAAATATTTTTAATGTTAAATTTATTCCTGTTATGACTTATTTTGGTTTATAGCAGTCATAATTGAAACATTTGTCCCCTTATCTTTTGAGTTTGAAACTTGAAAATGTTAAAAATTAGTGGTGAGACTAAACAAAAATAATTCCATGATCTACAGTGATGCTAGTTTCATTTTAGGATGCTTAATTTTCAGTTAAAGAACTGCATTTTAGGCATGTTAAAAGCAATCTAACTGGGAAACTTCTGCTTTAAGCATGTTTTGTGTTTCATAAAAGGGCTGGTCTGTACTTAGTGACTAACTGCAACTTCTAAGCATTGTTTTAGTGAATAAAAACAGAGTAAAGCAACATATTGAGAAGTAGCTGTTCATTAATATGCTGTACTATTCTAATATGGGATGAGTCGAGATACTGCAGAAAAATCGCAAACTATTTCACTTCATTAAAATATTAGAAGCTAATATATTCTAGTGCTGTTTGACTGCAGAGTCAAAAAAGTCCTTCAGAAATCAATGTTTTTCATTTTCCTCCTGACTTGTCAAGGTGTCATTAACATGAGAGCAATGATAACCATGTTGAAGATGATTTTGATTGCTTTTAGCTAGATAAAAAATGTGGAAACTCAACAATTCAGTCATTTACATTTTGGTATCTTTTATGTTTTCCTCTGTAACTTTTAGGTAAACACAAATCTTTGGTTTTTTAAAATATTTTTTAACTTTTAAGTTGTTGAAGTTTCAAACAAAAAAGTAGACGTAGATGAGTGAGATTAAAAGATGAAATAAGCACCCAGGGATTTATTACTCTACTGCACAAGTTTTTTCTACAGATGCAGAAAACGAAATATCATCCCACGATCTATGAACATAAAGTTGACATGAGTCATCACTGGAAAGATTTAATTCAAGTACACTAAATTTGTGTGTCTTTGTGATCTGTCAGTTTATCTCTAATCATTGAGCTTGATTCATTTTCCCATTTTCTTTGTCTTCCCTGAATAAATCTGTGGTTTAAGTTTCTGAATTTCCATACTAGGCAGATGCACGTTTTTCAGAGTATTTCAGGAGATATCTCGGGTTGCATTACACGTGATTATATGTTCTTCTCTTCGTGGAAGTCTAGCTCTGTCCAGTTCTAAGTAGGTCATAAACACTTGTTTAAATTACAATGACATAGGTCCTTTCATGAATTTTCTTCCATTTCAGCACTCGAGTGTTTCCACTAACACAAAGTACAACCTGGACTGGTATTTTTCTAAATAACGTGGGTTTTTTTAATATTTCCAAGTTTTTAGTAAATGTCCTTTTCTAATCCCAGACTCTGCAGGGAGCAGGAAATTTAATGACATATAGGATGTATGCAGGTTTTTTAACTGTTATTTCACTGAAGTATTTAGAGAATAAATGCAAGTTTAAATAATTGAACTTTTTGACTTTGAAAGTAGTCCTGCATGAGGCTGGGTTCTTGTGTAGGTAATTTAAAAGATAGGAGTATTGAAATGTAATACTTCTATACTACATTTTCTAGGATGAACAAGTAAAAATTTAGGAGATTAATTCTCCCGTGATGTTCTAAAATCATCAAGGATTCATGATCTTTCATAAGACTCATGTGGAAATGGATTAAGCTTTGTTTTTTTCTGAAGTAAGACTACTTTAGAACAACTGAAATACTTATTGAAATTTTTTTGCCAGCTTTTTTTAGATAGCATCTCTTTAGTGAGTGGCAAAAACAGACTGAATATTAACTGTTCCTAAAACTTTTACCCTAGTCAGTTTGAAGCATCATCAGTTGAGCTTGGATCTGTTGTATTATTAGTGGTATTTAAATATATATGAAAATATTTGCAATAGGAGCAGTTCGTTTTTATAGTGGCATGAACAGTCTTTGTCACTGATGGTGTGTGCAAAATGTTTTGCTGTCACTGCATTTTATAGAGATAACCTTATCTTACAGAACTATTAAAATTATGAAGTAACTTGATAAACCAAGCTCTGCTATACTATTAAATATTGCTTGTCTTGTTGCTAGTAAGTTCTATCAAAAATAGTTACCGCAGTTTCAAAGAATGGAATTAGAAGAATATGCATGAGGTTCATACAGCAATAACCTTCTTTTATCACATTTTACTTTTTTTTTTAGTTATTTTTCCTTTCATATTACTTAACTGTTTTAGCTATTTCTGTAAGGCAAATTACCAAAGAAGGGTTTTGTATTTGTTTAATAAAGGTCTGGTTTCAACAAAAATCTGGAAAGCTTTATGTATCTTTAAGAACCCCGAACTATCTAGGAAATATTAGGAGATAAATAGTTTAGAAGTTGCCCTGAGAGCTTTTCTATTTATGTTCCCATCTTTCCATGTAGAAATCTTGCTGCTTGTGGTTTGTGACATAGTAGGTAAAGTTCTCAGAGGAAAACAAAGGCTAAAGCAACAACAATGTGCCTTTGTGACTTAAAATCATAAGTACTATGATCAGGCAATGGTGAATGGTTCTGGCTACAAGAGGAGCTAAAGAATTAGAGGAATGACAAAAATACCCCACCCAAAATCATGAAAGCTTGTACAAAAACAAGTGATGTAGAATATGATGATGACATTCAGAATCTTTAATCAGCAAGATTAGGAGTGCAACCTTTATGTGGGGCAAGGACATCTGACACTGTGGAGTTTCTTGCTTTGACAGCCAAGAAGGGGCATCAGATTAGTGGTCTAATCATTAGTAACTTCTACTGCTAAAAAGAGTGAGAGGTGAGAGTAGTTATTACTACTTTGTTTCGGAAAGAGAATGACAGGGGAAGACATAAAGCTTCTAACATGAATTCCTATTGGAAAATTATGAAATGGGGCAAGAAAAAAAAATGAGTAAAGTAGTGTGGCAGCCAAAATCACTTAACCTCTAAACAAGAAAGGATGTACGTAGCTCAGTATGTGTTAATGTTTTTTAATTATTATGATTTAATCATGTATATTTGTAGTTAATGCTTGGTATTTACAAATGCATTTCTTATGCTTAGGACTGTTTGACAGTAGGGCAGTTGATATTGCTTAATGTAACTGTTTCCTAGTTGTCACGCAATGAACAGTAGGTTTGATTAATGAGCAGTTCAGGTGGGCCGGGTCTCATTGCTGAGCAATCTGTCTAGCCCAGTGGCTCTAAGATTGGTCTTGCAGAATAACTGTGCAATGTAACTTGGGATATATTCTAAATAGTAGTAGTATAATAGTATAGTGGAACAGGCCATGCTGTTTGAAGCTGTGAGAGTCTGAATTGTACACAGTATTGCTTTCTTAAGAATCCATAAATGGATACTGTTCTCTTGATCTTTTTCTTTCCTGATGTATTTATTCAGGATGCAGAAAATGCTTGCAGGTGACAAGCATTTTGTAAAACCTCTCCATCTCTCTATACTATTTATCCAACTATCCAAGTTTGAGAAATGGTTGGTGGCTGGAGAAATTACTTTAACCAAGTCTAGATGATGCATTTGGCCTTGAATTCATTAATCCAAACTATTCTCACTTGGATTTCCTTACAGTGCATCACTGAAAAATTCACCATCTATTTTTAATAATCTATTTTATTAATCAAACAATAACATACAACGATAAGTTAGTTAATTCAAAGAAAGCCACAAAAAGTTGAGATTAATGAAGAATGACATTGTAGTACATTTTTAATTTCATAGGAAGATTTACTTATTTTTGGAGCAATAGGATATCATTTCTGTAAAACCTCCATTAAAATAAGTTAAATTAGATTTATGAAGAAATCATTAAGCAGGACTTTTACAGGCTATTCTTTAGCTTGGTACATCTGAATGTCATGGCAAATGAAAAAGTGGAAACTGGCTTATTTACCTTCAATGGGAAAATAAATAAAAATTTTTAGCAAATAAATCTGAAAACTGCTTTTGAGCTGCAGAAAAATCCAATTCAGCTCTAATTGATCAGATGCTTGATGACCTAGTTTCAAACTAACACACTGCTGTGCCCAAAGAAATCTAAGTCTGTAAAATTAATTAGCAAGGTTGATCAACCCTTTTCTTTTGTTTTTTAACTCCAGGCCATTTGTTTTGAAGGATGTCTACAGAAGGGGAAGTGTTACTACTCTCTGTTATGACAGGCACAGACAAAATAAATTTCACCATTTAAATAAAACAGCTTTTAAAACTTGATGTCAAACAGCAAATATATGAGAAGGGACAGGGCCACAGGGACACATGAAAATAGTAAATGGAAAGGATAAATGTAGTAAATACAAATTAAGTAATTATTGTGAAGGCAAAATATTGTATTTCAACATGTTGTGACTTATTGGGGAGGAAAAGTAGAAAGAATAGTTTTATAAATTTGAAATATCAAAGCATTGTTAGAAATTGAAGACATCACTTGAATTTTTATTTTTATAAGTGACATGTATGTTAAGAGCATTCAGACTTGTAAAGGATAAATACTTACTTGAACTAGCTTGGAAGTGTGGGATGTACTTTGAAGGTTTCAAGACAAATCTAAAACATCCATCAAATAAAAAGTTCCATGTGAAATAATAATAAACATTCACAGGTATTCTAACTCATGAAATCTGTGGAAAGGCTTCATAACCAGTTTCAGATAACATTTGGTTTTAAGAGAACACTATAGGGTCTATTGAGACCACGATAGTAGTTATTATTTTATATCAGGAATTTACTTTTGAGTCAAATGTCATTACTGTCCCTGTTTACTACACTTTAATTCACACTGCAGAGCATGATCTGGGCTTCCTTCAGATGAAACAAAACTGAAAGGTATGCTCCAGCGGCAGATCCAAGGTGCTGTACTCACTAATGGGCAGTTTGTCCACACAACTTGAGCTACTTGGAATAAAATGCCAAAAAAGCATGTAATTCACTTCTTCAGACTGTAGATTTTTTTTTTTTTTCCTACTGGTCTAGACATCAAAGTTTTATTCTATTGGCTTTTTATTATTTTTACATTTGTATGTACTGGTATTTTGTGTCCAGAACAATAACTTTTGCACAGACTTTTGTTTTAGAAAATCCTGAAGCTTAATTGCAAGAGCAGATACTTCTGAAATTACTGTAAAGCAGGACTGCATCAGCAGAGAATGCTAGTAAGGAGTGTAACAGAAGGTATTGCCCCCTGAAATATTTATCAGAGCTCCTGCATAGGTGTTAAGTGTTGACTTTTTCTACCAAAGTGTCCCCCTCTGTCACCCACAGCTGATATGGATTCCAGGGTGAAACCATCAGTCTCTGGTCGTAGACATTCCAGCGTTTGTTGCAGTCCTTCCCACTGTTGAGGATAACTTTTATAGACTCATTTAAAGATTAGATTTACTTCTTTGAAACACTTTTGGTGTTCAGTTTTGATGTTCACTTTTGATGCCAAGTGCATTTTTTGTCACTTGTATGAATACCAAAGTGGAATCCAACATCTAGATTGATGTTTATTTGCACTGTGTAATTAGCTACAACATATGATCTGAACTTGACAGAGAAATTTAAAAAAGTAAAATACATGCTATGACATAAAAACCATATGAAGTTATGACTTACCTTTAATTTTATTTATGTTTAAAAAAAATTCCAGAATTGCCTAGATCCAAACTATTTTTTTGTTTGAGAGTGGAATAAATTGAAATACAGGTATGTGAGAAAAAACACTTCCCAAAGAGTAACACTGAAAACAAAGAAAAATATTGCCTAGAAACAAGGAAGGTGACCTGGAATGCTTTTATATTGATCTTGATTAAGTTTTTAAACTTGTGATCATAGTTACAGCAGTGAAGACAATTTTCAAAATTACCAAAATCTCGTGGAAAAGCAGCAGAAGATTGGACCATCGCTCATCTTCAGTAGCATACAAGACCATATGTTAAACTTGCTTTTCCCTTAAAACATACATTTATTTTTTTTTATTGGAACCTTTAATCTTTTAACTTTCAGTTTATACCTGTAATCTGGAAAATTGTTTTGGGTAGTGCTTTTATTAGACCGAATGATAGAAACTGTTAGTACACTCAAAAGAAAATATCCACTGAGGTGAAGGTATCTCCTGAACTACATAAACCAAAAAGATTAAAGTCGACATAATAAATATAGGTCACAATGCTGATGAGGGATAATGTTCTTAGCGTATTCTTCTCTCCTTTTTAATAAAACTATTCCTGAGTTAATGCTATTGAGTAGAATCTTTCAACAGAGTTCAACTTAAATTAATGAGTCAGATTCATGCCATCTTGCTTCTATAAGAAGAGTAAGGATGATTAAAGTTAATACTTAATTTTAATCATTACTATTAGTAATCTTTTCTGACTATTTAAGATATGTAACCGTCATCATGTGGCAATATAGTGCCTATGTATATCTTTATGCATAAAAAAAATTATATTATTTTCTTTGCTGTATATACATCTAATAATATTAAGTAATTGCACTTATGTTTAAGGAAGTAGGTTTAGGGTACTTACTAACTCAAGGCATGAATCTAGGTAGTAAGAGAATAATTACTTGCTAATTGATATGTGATTACTTTTACATTGGCCTGTCCCAACTATAAACTAATTGCATCTCAAAATAATGGTGTTACTCCATCAAGTTACCTTCTGCTTAACAGAATGGAAAATAAAACTATTTAATTACTTTGAAATATGATCCTCAGATTATGGATATTAAAGAAGTTTGGGGATTTTTTTGTTTTGGTCGTTTTTGGATTTTCTTGGGTTTTTTTTCTGAAGAAACTATTGTATTCAAACTAAGTTTGATGAAAACCCATATAGCACAATGAGAGCCTGAAATTAAGCTCCTAATTGCAGGATATTTCTGAACTCTTCATTGTATACCATCAGACTATTAAAGGTAATATCTTTTACATAATGATAGCAATTTAGTGAACATTTATCATTGAATATTTCAACTTACAATGTTTTAAGCTATACTACTAGTCAATTTTAGAATCTAAAAATGGTGCTTCATAGCCCCAGGGAAAACACTTAAGTTAACCTAATGGCATACGGTAGCATCTTGGGGAGGTTGCAAAATGTACACTAGGTGTTTCCCACCTGTGTTCTCCACACAAGGAAGCAAATTGGAAAGATAAGCAATTCTCTGAGGAGATGCTCTCATGCCCAGAATCTGACCTTCACAGCTGCTTTCATCTGTAGATTCAAGACTAATGGACTTCTCAATTCCAAATGCTGTTGGGGGATACCTGTTTTGCAAAAATGGATGTACTGATGTGTACAGTTTTTAAAGCTGAAGCTTAGAAATTTTAACCGCTCCTGAATGTCCATGTGTGGAAATCATGTTTTTGTTTCCAACACTGAGCTGTGGGAGACATTCAAATGGCATTTAAAAGCCTTTATTAAAGTAAAAGCGTAGTCCTATTAATCAATAAAAAAACTAGATAAAAACCCATGTTTCTTTGTATTCTTATGATACATAAAAATATAGAAATAAGTAAATTGACTTTCATGTTACTAAACCCAATATAGACTGCCAGACTAAAACTAGATCATAGAAGAAAAGCTAAAATAGGTGGGGGGATGGGAGTAACATCTGATAGACCCGAAAAATTTTGCAGAGGTGTGGAATCAGTGCTGCTGTTTTAATAATCTTTTAGTTGCCATGATTGAAAGCAAATATGGAAAGAAGAAAAATGCTTTTTTCTTTTTCATTTCTTTCAAATAACATACATAGAGCCTGGTAGATGCTTCATGCACATTGTGTTTGAGAATAGGCTTGCTTGGAGCAGTACAGTTTATATGTTTGATTAATCTCAGTAATTTAGGAAACACAAAGGGATTAGTACCCTGTGTCCTTTTATTTCTGTTTCATCCATTAGTTCATAAAATATACTTGCAGTATAAGATCACTATCATATTGAGAGTTGGTGTTCATATACACTTCACAAATAATTAGAAATTTCTAAATTGCTCAGAAACCAGCTGTTTTAAAATCCTTTAAGTTAAACAGAGAAGGAACTATGTGTTCCAGTTAAAAATATATTCAAAACTTTATTTACATTAATCTGAGTCAACTCTTATCTAAATAGGTTGTGTGTTATGAGATTTTTATAAGCTAGGCTATTGGCTTGATTAGTGTCAGCAATGCTTATGATATACCAGTTCTTTTCCTCTGAGATACCAAGAAGAAATTGTTTTTTCTATCCCAATGTATTATAGAGAAACAT
This sequence comes from Caprimulgus europaeus, assembly GCA_907165065.1. The sequence continues at coordinate 8,834,796 of OU015536.1, forward strand.
ACAGCTCATCATAAAAATCTCCTCCCCTTGGAAAGAAGACAGAATAATTTGGTGGGTATTGCTACAAGACATTGGACTAGTCTGCTTAATTGTGCTTAGAAGAGGCACAAGTTCATTAGGATTTTTGCTGCCACCAGCGTGGTCAACAAAAGTATTATTTCAGTAAATAGTTGCCCCTGTGGTCTGTGTATGCTCTAGCTGACTGGCAATCAAGTGTGTACAGAAGGATGCTAGAAGGGTAGAGTCTAATATTAAGGAACCTGAGATAATAGCAAACACTGAGGTCTTCCAAAACCTGGACTCCATCCATGAGTATATTGTGTTGCACTGTGCTATCGTTACTTTCAATTGCAAACAAATGTTGCAAACAGGTTGTTGCACTGTAAACGGCATTGCTGTCATCTAGCACACATTCCAATACAATTTTCCCTACCTTCCTCAGTGATTCCTCCTGCCATTTAACTGTATCCTCATTTCTCTCTCCACTGCATCTCTGTGTTCATTCAAGACTCTCAGACACTTTATCCTTCATTATCTGTAAACACACGGAGAAAATTTTTCGTGCTCTCAGACACAACCAGACAAATTATTTCATACTGCAGTGTATTTGCAGCCTCATGGACTGTCTGAGGGTAGGGTATGGGAAAGTTATTTTTATTTTTCACTTTTTCCCACTGAAATTCTCCACATTTATTTTTTATTTTAAAACCCTTAATTGAGACATTATGCTCTAGTGTTTCAATTTTTGTTATAGTGTGTATGATGCTGCACATCTCTCTTCTAAACATCAGTTAATTGCTTTAAATAGGTGTAATAAAAAGCTTATGAAACCTTAAACATCACTGTAAAGTCTTATTCAAGTACAAAAATGTTAGACTTGCTGAATCTGGTGCTTAATTCAAGTCTCACTATATCAAGGTACCTTTTTGAACAATTTTAACTTTTTTTTTTTTTTAGATAATAGCTTTAGAAGTTTTCAGACTTCTTCCGTTTTTAAATCTGCTGCTGAAACACATATTTCTCTCTCATCTGTTCTGACTCACCTCTTTCCAATCCCTAATGGCTTCCCCCTGCCTGCCCTTGAGTTATAGACCATTTCTGAAATGCTGTATGACAGCACTTTCTTGTAGTGTTTTCAAAAAAGAAAAATTGGCTGTTTATCTCTCAAAGTCCTGAAAAAGAACTTTTGCTCTTAGCGTTTTTGTGTGGTAGAGGGCCAAGGTTGGTTTCTCATTCCATAGGATCAGATGGAAGAGAGTATAGGGAAAAGTAATATGCATTACACTTTAATCAAGGTCCCAGTCTTGCAAAGAAATAATCTTTTCTTAAGGTTACTAAGTGTTCTCAGTTCCCACATGTATGCCAAGCACACTCAGCAGTATCCTCAAGATCTGAAATGTAATGTTGTTTAGTCTGAACTGGTACATATATACTAAAAAAAAAAATCACTATTTGGAAATCAAGACAGCAGGAGGTAGGTGATCCAGCTTGGTGAAATAATAATTAATTAATTTCCTTGTTTCTTACATAAACAATACCCAGCAATAGAACTCGCACATTTTCACTGCTTATTGTGAACGTCTTTAGTAGCATAGAGCTTTTCTCTGTGAAGGGAAATAGTTGAATCAGTGCAACCAAATCACCTTTAATCTCAGTGTAAGCTCAATATGATGACCTGTGTAAGTCCATCACTATTAAGAAATTTTCTGTCTTGAATAGATACATTTTTACTGTCTTTGGCATATGATCTTTTAAAATATTTTAAATATTTTTTTAAAAATATGGGCATTAGCAATTGTTATGTTATTATAACTGACTTTGACAGTGTTATGCAAAGCTGTCTGCCTACCTTTCTTGAATGGTTTAGTTTAAAAAGCCAAGGATTTTTAAAAATTTTGTTTATCCCTTCTTTCTTCTAAACAAAAACAGAGTACAGTTGCGGGGTTTTTAAATTCTGACAGAACACTGTGTACAGTACTTTTTCACTAATTGCTCATCCCTTTAGCTAAATGTCATAGGATAGTTCTGTCTGGTGACTGATTCTCTGTATCTCTCAGATCCTTCTAAAAGAAGTTATTAATCTGAGAGTGGAGAAAGACAAACTATATTATAGTGAGTGAGTGTTAAAGTAAAAGCAAGCTCGGTTAGGGAGAAAAAAGGTGAATGTGAAGAGGATGAGAAAAACGCTCCTTTAGTGCCTCTTAATCAGTGATCTCCAAATGCTTTGCAAAGCTTCACAGTGCTCTGCAGGGTACAGAAATGTTACGCACTGGAAAGCTGAGTCACAAGGAGGGGATTTGAGTATGGGCTACTAGTAAAGACTGCAGCCAGTCTGTGGTGCCATCAAACCAGTTGCTCCATTAGAACAGTCTGCAAGTGCTATTTTTGTGTTTTTAATCTATGGTTTCCGACTTCTCTTTATGCACGAAGACCTGCTGTGAAAATAGTGATGAGAAAGGGACGCTATGAAAAGGGTGTGAAATTTAAGCTAAAAACTAGTACTTTTTCATGAGCTGTGGGCTCCTCTCACATGGCACTGGCAAAAGCAGAGGTTTCTTGCTGCCTTATAGTAACCATTGAGACGATACAGCTCGTACTGATTTGTTTTACACAGATCCAAGTAATAAAGCTGCCGTTTGAGTTAGGCCAAGAGTTTATTACTTAATGGTGGTGACATTAACAAGCAAGTAAGCAAGGATCCCATCAGCATTCCACCTCTTCCTGTAAGGTGCTGAACAGAGAACTCTGCTTACTGTCTTTTCCTGTAACACCCAAAGTTTCTAAAGGAGCAAATACAGTTTTCTGCAGTAACAAAACACAATAGTTTTCTTCAGGAGCTTTGGCTGAAATAGAACTGCAGTGTTTAGCCTTAGCAAAGTTAAGTAAGAACTGGAAGACCCATGTCTAACAATGAAGAGACAGGAATATGGAGTAGCTCTGCTTCCAGATTATAAGAATATCTTCTTTTTGGTGACCTAGTCAAAATGGAAACTTAGTATTTGTAAAATGTAAAGTGAAATTTTGAAGAAAATATTGTAGTGTTTTGTAAAGCAAAGATACAGCTGTGCCTAGTCTAAACGTAATATATAGTGGAAGACCTTGAGAATGTACCTGCCCTTAGACATTGCTTCTAAACAAGATGTATCTGCATATTACTTCAGAAGTAAATATTTAAAAATAAGAGAGACAGAAATCTTAGAAGTTTTGTTTGATTATATATACTTACACCTTCACCAAAAGATTATCGATCTTTGAGGAGATGTCCATATTTGTTGTTTGATTGCTCTCAAATGGATTACTGGCACTTCATCGACAACTTGCAGTTTAAACATCTATTAAATATTTTATATGCATCACAAATAACCATAGTTAATGCTTATGCATACATTTTCCAAAATATACCTTTAAGACACAGTATAGTAAATTTAAAGTGGAACAGTAACTGTAAAAGCTGCATTCCAGTCTGAGTGTTCAACTGGGCATTTTATGACTAAAGCTGTTACTTCTTTAACACTTGATGTTTATCATTGGATAAAGACCTTTACAATCCCTGCCTCCCCTCATCCCCCCAAAACCAAACCAAAACAAACGAAAAACCCCAACAACAAAAAAAACCCCACCACCAAAACAGAAGCACCTGGACTTTCTGTAATTAATCTAATCTAAACATCCCATTTTAAAAACATATATATATATATATGAATGGGATATTATATAGGACAGCCACTGTAGGAATAAAGATTATTGTTGGTATATCTGAAAATTCTGTAAAAGTACAAATAAGTTTGTAATAGATAAATGAGTCTGAGTTTATTGCTAGCAGTTTTTATTTTAGTATTAAAATTTTCCTGCTGAAATCTCAAAGGAATACTGATGCTGGGGAAGACACCTTTATAAAGTACTTTATGAATCTTTATTTACAATCTGCAAGAGAAATAACACCTAAATTGAAACTTGTGTGTGGATATATGAGCTCTTCAATATGAATTTTAGCGGTTATTCTGGACTTGTGTTTTTATAATATAGAGCAAATTCTATCCCTTCAGCTCCTTGGATGAGAATCCAGATGCCAAACTTCTGTCATAAACCTTTTTTATACCCTAGTAAAAGCTTTGTAGGTCCAGAGAGCTAGTTCTCCTGGGACTATCTTTTTCTTGGAGGAGGGAGAGAAGAGGATTTTTCAGTTCTCACTTTGTCCAAGTCAAAAAGACAGTGAAGGTAAATACAAAGTTAAAGTAACTGAGTATAAATAATAAATGTACAGATACTAGGATGGCTGTCTTTTTTCCCTTACTTTGGGTTTGTATTATATCAGTACTATCAATGCACTAAAGATGGTTTATCCTAAGGATGGATTTATATTAAAAATTCTCATTTTTTAATGAAGTAGCAATCCCAGATGTGTCAACTTAGGCAAGAAACATAGTACAGTAAACTGGTATTTGAAAATACAGCTGTTCTTGTTTGTCAATTATAAAATACAATCAACTAAAAAATCTTTATTGTAGCATATACCATAGCTCATATCGCTGTTTTTGCATAATCATAAATCACTTTTTTCACTAAACAAATATTGGTACATTTGAACTTTATTTACTGATGACAATCTAATGCTATTCTATTTTATTCTGATTTTGTGACAGCTTTGGACACTTAAGTGAGTTGTTTTCTTGAAGTTAAACAAATTTCTCACAAAGTCTTTCTGACTTAGGCATTAGTGTTGCCTGGATACAGCTGGTGTTATTCAAATGGTCTGCTGCAATACTGTCAGCATAGCCATTCTGTTACATTGATTTATATATGCATTATCTGTAAAAGCAGCTCATCCTTTTACATGAGCAAAGTATAGGAGCCAATAGAGTGTAATTTAACATTTTACAAGAGGTATTGGTTTCCCAGTGTCTTACAGAAAAGTCAGATACTTGACAACAGATGAAGGTTGAATGCTAACAATGTTTATTTACCTTTTAACTGTCCTAGGAGGCATCTTTCAAATATCTGTATCATTCACTAATTTAAATTCTGCAAGCTAAAAAGTTTAAAATTACAATGGTAATTATCAAATCAGTTGAGAGATGTTGGCATTTTACAGTTTGCATTTTTGCAACTCTTATTTAAGTTTTCCTAGATCCTTTTGTATATACCTTATTTTCAATATTTATCATGACAACACCTTGAGAGCTTTGGAGTTTTACAATTACAGTGCACGTTACTAAAATAACCTTAATCACAATGATCCAGATTGTCTTCATATACCATTTTAATATCTTTGTGAGAGCTGAAAATTAAAACCTTAAAAGAGTTAATTTCATTTGTATAAAATATGACTTTGCCATTTTTTCCACAGTTCAACTCCTGCACTGAGTAGCTCTCTTAGTAGTGTCACTGTCAGGAATATCAATGAATGGCAATGTCTGGGTGAGCACCTAGAGGGGGAGATATAAGTTGCTGTAGGAGCGGTCACAGCAAACCTTACAGCAGTACACACGAGCTGCACTACACAGTTTTAAACAGGATGTAATTAACATACAAAAGTCACTGTTGAAAAGAATTTTTGAAGCTAAGAAGCAGATTTTTATAAATCTTAGTGTTTCATTATTTGTTCTCTGAAGCATGTTACTCATGATTTTTTGAGGCAGGATTTTAGGAATAACCTTAGTCTGCTTTATAATAGCCTGAATTTAATTTATAATTTACCATTGAATTTCTTAACATAGTGCACACTATGCTGCATTGCAAAAACCGCAGTATTTAGCCTGCACTAAGGAACTTAGACCAGGACCATGATGATTAAGCAGATTTGCAGGTGTCATAATGGTCATTTATACTAGGAATTGATTAAGGCATCTCTGAAGTGCTTCTCTATTCAGGTAAGAGACCATGTTAACTCTCTGCTTACCCAGCACTAGGTGAGCACATGGATGATGTTGGATCAGCTTTTCCCCTGGTTTGTACTGGAGAACTGAGATACTGAGTTCCAGTAGATTCTATAGCCAAAACTATAATTTTATTAAGAGTTTTTATTGAGTTAAAGAAATTATTCCATTGGTTCATTAAAGAAATATGGCCTCATAGGGGCAGAACCTATTAACAAGTATTAAGACTCCAGCGTTTACTGGTATTTCTAGAAATGACACCTGGATATTTGGAATCTTTTTTCAAAATGACAAGATTTTTCATAACAAGAGTCAATGCCAGCAAGGTGAACAAAATTTCAGAGAAAAAACACTGGGATCATCTAGAAAGAGGTTACTTGAAGAGAAAGCAGGTTGTTAATGTGACTTATTTTATTTAATAATAGTGACACCTACTATTTATCAAATGCATGCAGTGTTCCTTACATAGTGTCTAATAATGCATTGTATATTGACAAAAAGGAGATTGTTCTCTTATTGCTCTGGGGAGCTGGGTTTTATTTAGTCATTGTAACTGACCAGAATAATCAAGTACTCTTCTGTGTAGTGCAAGAAAGTTGGATACAAATGCACATTGTGTATAGGTCTTTGTTTTAGCATAACATATCACACTTTGTAACTACTCACGTTAAATTATACACTAAAATCTACTGTACTTTTTAAATGAACTGCATTTAAATTCTCTGGAGACATCTGCAGCTGAGTGATTTGGGGCAGGTGCTGTATTTGTGTTCTATGTGTTCAATTCAGAGCACAGTGGGACACTTAATTCCCAGACAGATCATCTAGGTCCTATTGCAATAATAAAGTAATAATGGTGATAATCAAATTAACAGCTATAGTTAGCTGTGACAATCTGAACTTTTTTTTTCACCTCCAGCTGATAGGAAATTACAGTACATATTTTTCTCCAGACATAGTCTTATGCTTTGACTTTCCATTAGATAGAAAAGGATCCCTGTATTTTCTTGTTCACTTTGTCTGTTCATCTGCTACAGTGACCTTACTGATAGGGAATGTTGTAAAGTAGTGAACTAACACTGGCAGACACAGGAGGTCAGACACATGTATTTGCTGTAATGAGTGATGCTTATATGCTTATATTAGCATCAGTGTTATTACCAGACTGTTAGATAAACAGGTATCAAGGTTGAGTTTGAAATCATTATTGGAGATGCTTTCATGTCTCTGCTTTTTCTGGCTTTATCACTGTAGAAGAAACAATTTTTGTATTTCAAAAAATTCTAGACTTTAGATCAAAGCAAAGTGCAAATTCTCTAGGTTTCTTACTCTGATGGAAATGATTCCTTGTCTGACTCTTCATGAGACATTTTGCTGTAGTATGATTGTATTCTGGCTGTTGCCATTCATGGAGCTGCAAGTCTTTTCTTCACAGACATAACAAACTGTTATGTATACTACTACTGCTACATGTTTATTTAAAAAGACAACCAAATATCTTTGCTTGGAATATTTGAATTCAAGTCTTTGGTATTTTGGTAGTTGCTATATATAGAAACATGAGAAGGATATTTTTAACATTTAGACGAGAGGCCTACATTGGCCATCAGCTATATTAAAACAACTGAAAGGAGGGGCAACTTGAATCTCCTCAGAACTGAAGAAGGGCGATGTCAACAGAGGAAATCAACAGTGTTTTATGAATGAAAGACTAAAAGACATGACCAGAACTACGGCGTATTCTTGTATCATAAACTGTGAAAAGAGTGCAACAGTTCTCATGTTGTGATGTCTAAGTCCAGGTGTAGGCAGAAGAAAGGATTATTAGTTTGTCAATGATTTTCTTAGACACATTTAGGAATTTAAAAAGAAATACAGCAAATGCTTCCTATAAAAGTCAGTATTTTATATAATGTTTCCTAGACCTGACATATTCAATATGAAAACAAATATAGAGCACAATAAATTAAAAGGTGCAGAAGTTTAGAAAAAAATAAATTAAACTTACAATCTTCGGTCTCAAAAGGTTAGAATAAAATAAAAAGAATATAGGGTCAACTGCTCAGTGCTATGCAAGATTTAATTAAAAACTACCCTACTGCTAGCAAAACTATTTTGTTTTCATTTCACCATCTTCAGGAAAAAAAATACAGTAACTTCCAGTTATCTCCCACAATTTAAGGATCTTTTTGGTTATGTTTTTTAAAATAAGGATAAATGGAATATGATTGATCTGAAATTAGTAGTAACTTTCTATGGATATACACTGAAAAAATAGATTCTTATCAGAGTTTTAGTATCTTTAATGTAAGTGGTAAGGATAAACTAATATCTAATGGTATCTAATACTATATATTTGGAGCAATGTTTACTTATTTGACAGAAGTGGTTAGGGTGGCCATTATACATGTAGGCATCCTGTTTCATTAGTTTAATGTCCTACCTAAAGTACTCCTGATACTGCTTCATTCACAGTTTAAACTACTTCACATTGAGTGCAAGTCACTTGCCCAACTTAATTACAGGTTTTGGTAGCTTTTTGTGTCCTATCTTGGCTGGATTTGAGTAGGGCAAATAGATTCGCACCCCACTCTACTCATCATTGCACTCCTACCCATGGACAGTGATGTCTTAAATAGGCTATCTGAGCTGCTTTTGTGGTCACTTACTAATTCTTATCAATCTTATTAGGATGAGTTGATTAAAACAGTATGTCAAGGAGTGATGAAGCAAGGAGTTCAGCTTCCAGTAAAGTAGATGCAGCAAATTCCAGCAGGGAAGCTGTAAGAAGTAGCAATAATCTCTAACAATAGTCTCTTCAACAGCGTACTTGTAGCCAGAAGAGGACAGGTGTCTCCAGCCTAATTCACTCTGAAATCTCCCTCAGCCTATAATAAGTAGTTAACATATACTTGCTTTTTCCTCTGGCCTCTCAGCTTGAACTGAGCTTTCACAAACTACACAAACTACCTGATTTGCTTTGAAGTACTTTTTTTTTTTTTAACAGTCGCTCACATCCTTCCCTGTTCTCTGTATTTGCAGAATCACCTCATTTCACAGCTCTTAATTAGTTGCAAAACCAGTGGCAGCCCTACCACTGTGCAACCTAACCCTCTCACTTATGTTGCTTTCTTCTCCAGACAACACATAACAACAGCTCTATTCCCATCTATGAGCTCCTGTCATTTGTGATTTTTTTATTGCTTCACACTTAAATGAAAGGTGTTAATTTGTAAATAAAAAAAATAGAAGAAAAACATGAAAGCTAGAGGGAGAAGCCACTGCCAACTAAAAAGAAGATCAAGGAATTAGAGAACCAACTCAGCTTGCTGCAGTGCTTGCTGGCTGCATTGATTCGTTGATTGATTCGGTTAGTAGCTGTGACTCCAGAGTCACGTATTACTAACTGGGTACTTTTAATGTTATCACTTACACCATCCACGTCTCTTGGTACTGAGTTCATCAATATTGCATTACTTGAAGAGGAGGAGGTAGAAATAAGGTGTTTTCAGTCATGATGACCATCTCAGATGAGATCAACTGAGATTCATCTTACTTGCGACCTCAATTTTGATTGTGAACTCTGTTAGATTAGAAAAAACCTCTGAGTTTGTATCTTCCTCATTTCATTCTTTGGAGCCTTCAGAGTTTTGCTGAAATTTCTTCAGCTCAGTTAATCTAACTAATCCAAACATTGTTTGCAAATCTAGCTAATTTTAAGAATTTTGCAGTTGTGGGTAAATTTTGAGGTAGCTCTTATTTGGTAAAACCCTACTTCCTCAACATAAAAATTGTCACATTGAATTTGATAAATAAAACAAGTAACACCACAATGTGTAACCCTAAATGGTTTCTTAATCCACAATAAATAATCTCTCTATAGGGACTCTTCTATTCAAACCCTGTGTAGACAGCCTGAGACTGAGGTATGAATCTATCAGTATGAGTTTGTGAGTATTTTTCTAATCTTGTTTATATTCTCTAGTAAAATAATACAACTCAAATATGCTACAAAACTTGAACTCTCTTAAACTTAAAAATACTTTATGAAATGTAAGAACTGAACCTACAATTCATTTTTGTAATTTCTGTAAAACTACAATGGTTTAAAGAACATAATGCCTGTATGACTGAGAATATTGGTATTACATATGATTGGAAAAATAATAGAGATACAAGACTAAAAGAAAAAATAAGAAAAATAAGATTAGTAAAAACACACCATTTATGCCTTATATGACTTATTTTATGTATGCTTACAACCGCCATCTGATTCTGTTTTATACAAACCAAAGAATTGAAACATTCCTAACACTTTGATGGGAAAATCCTAACAACTTGTAATCTATGTGTGCATGTGCATTCACATATGTAGGGTTACAATTTCAGGCATATATAATATGTATATTATATAGAGAGAGTACATAATATCATATGCATTGTTCTGGCAACTTTAATGATTTTGATGCATCTTTTTTGAATAGCAAAAATTAATATAAAATAGAAAATATTAATTTCAAATGAAGCTTTCTTTCTACATTATAGCAGAAGCTAGCATTCAGTAAAGGGTTCAAGAACTCCACTACTGATTTGGGTTATAAAATGAGGTCTGAAATCAGGTATGTTTCAAGTGGTTTGAGGCTTCTGTTACCAATCTCTAGTGCTAAGCAGTTTCACCTTATAACTCTGGCAAGGAATTTGCACATAATCGTCTGACAGAAATATCATCATCTAAAGACACAGAAAGTTTCTGAGTGCCTGAGGTCAATCAGCATTTAGCAAACTGTGCATGAGGACACCTCTATGGATTATGCCGGATATTGTTTTGCATTATTCATTCGTGTACTTGAAACAGTATGAATTTAGATGTGACGGAGACATGTAATTTGAGGTGAAACCTTCATATTAATGTATTTAATATTTGATACACATTTGCAATAATTTAATTTATCCATATGCAAATAATCTAAAGAAGATAGTTATAGAGTAAGTTTAGGAAATTGTTCAAGTTACAGACCAAATAGTTCTCCTGACCTTGATAGAACTGTCTAAGTATTTACATTTAAAATACCACTATATTTTTTCTTAGCTTATTTGTACTTTCTTAGTATTTAGAGTTCCTTGATAGTATTTTGGTAGAAACGTCACACTGGGGTAGATCATACAAGAGTAGAGACAGATTGCTGTTTTATTTCAATAAATACATGCTTTGTGTTCTTTGTAGCATGCTGGTTTTAAAGAATAGCTTCACCTATGAGAAGAGAAGCAGTGTGCCAGGACGAGTGAGATCTGAGTTTTCTTTACATTTCTGCCCTAGATTGCTTAACAGTCTCATGAAAATCACTGCTGCTTCTCTCTTTCTGAGCTTTACCAGTAATAAAATAGTGATTCTGATATTTGTATTCTTTGAAGTGTGCTGAGAACTGCTGATTAAATGTACTGTGAGAGATGCATGTTGCTGTCACTGTTCTGATTCTTTTGAGAAATATTCCCTGATGTTTGCATATTCAGTTTTATATCTGTATTGGGTTTGCATGGCAAGGTTTTGGTAGGTGGGGGTGGTATAGGGTTGGCTTCTGTGAGAAGCTGTCAGAAGCTTCCCCCATCTCTGACACAGCTAATGCCAGCCAGCTCCAAGATGGGCCCACCACTGGCCAAGGCCGAGCCAATCAGTAACACCTCTGTGATAACATAATTAAGAACAAAAAAAAAAAGAGGCGGGGGGAGAGAAAAAAAAAAAGCTGCACACTTTGCAGCTAGGGAGAGAGAAGTGAGAAGATATGAGAGAAACAACTCTGCAGACACCAAAGTCAGTGAAAGGGGTGGAGGGGGAGGAGGTGTTCCAGGCATCGGAGCAGAGATTCCCCTTCAGCCTGTGGTGAAGACCATGGTGTGGCAGGCTGTCCCCCTGCAGCCCATGGAAGTCCATGGTGGAGCAGATGACCACCTGTAGCCCGTGGAGGAGCCCACCCTGGAGCAGGTGGATGCCTGAAGGAGGCTGTGACCCCATGGGAAACCTGCACTGGAGCAGGTTTGCTGTCAGGACTTGTGACCCTGTGGGGGACCTGCACTGGAGCAGTCTGTTCCTGAAGGACTGCACCCCATAGAAAGGACCCATGCTAAAGCAGTTCGTGAAGAACTGTCATTCATGGGAAAGACTTGTGTTGGAGAAGATCGTGGAGGACTGTCTCCCGTGAGAGGGACCCACACTGGTGCGGGGGAAGGAGTCCTTCCCCTGAGGAGGAAGAAGAAGCAGAAACAATGTGTGATGAACTGACCCCAACCCCCATTCCCTGTCCCCCTGTCAGGGAGGAGGTGGAAATCAGGAGAGAATTAAGCCTGGGAAGCAGGGAGGGCTGGGGGGAATTGTTTTAAGATTTGTTTTTATTTCTCATTATCCTCGTCTGATTGGTTATAAATTAAAATTCATTTTTTTCCCCCAAGCCGAGTCTGTTTTGCCCGTGCCAGTAACTGGTGAGTGATCTCTCTCTGTCCTTATCTCAACCACTGAACCTTTTGTTATATTTTCCTCTCGCCTGTCCAGTTGAGAAGGGGGAGTGATAGAGTGGGCTTTGGTGGGTATCTGGCATCCAGCCAGGGTCAACCCACCACACCATCCAAACAGAACAAGTTGTTGACTGATTCCGGTGGATTTGGAGTTTCTGTTGTTTATGAGATGTACTCCATGCACCAGAACATTTACTGCCCCATGGCAAATGCATCTGGATTGCTGCCTTTTCTTGTTCAAGTGTGAGAAGATACGGTTGTGACTACGCTGTCACATCACCTGTAAGTCCTTGAATTCTGCTGGGTTTTGTCTGCTTCAGTAGATGTGTGCCTCAGTACTTAGTATTCCTACCTTGCAGTCTAACCCTCTATATGTATTTTATGTACGATTTTGTTAAATTCTACTAGTATTTAAAATAATTAGGATATACAATGCAGTACCAGAAACATCTCAGCTGTTATATTAATATTTCTTTTCCTAGTTTCTTTTAGTATTATTGTTACCAACATTGAAAGAAACAGTGAAAACATTGTAGATATACAGACAGAAATGCAACAGAAGGAATTTTTTATATCTGATCTATTTCTTTGACCATTTCTTTCAAGTATGTAGGTCTTTAGCAAATCAGAGGACAGAGCCTATAGTGTCAGAAAGAAAAGAAAAAAAAATGTCTTTAGGCAATAGAAAATGGAAACTTGTTTAAAGGCTTCCAGATTCTATTTTCAGGTATAATCTTGTCTGGAAATGAAGAAAAAAAAAAAAAAAAAAGCAAGCAACCAAAAAGCCCTTGCCAATAGCTAGACAAGCTGAAAATGGAGGATTTAATGAATAAAAGTGATAATTCTAGATCTGTATTACATAAGATTTTAATAAGAGACCATGTTATGACGAGCCTGAGGCTGCAGCACAGCACGGGTCTCAGTTTTTTATATAAAGAATCCATGTAGTTATCTACGTTATCCAAGAGAGGCAAGCTAGTAGAACTGATTCCTGCCTCCACTAAAAGCTGTTTACATTGCACATGGTAGTTGGAAGGGGACATAATTGCATTTGCATGTATTTTCTGTCCTGTTTTTCTGAGAACACTTGCTATGTATTTATATTTTCATGGAACATAAAGTCCCAACATTTCACACAAGCGAAAGGACAGAACAAGAAAAGAAATGCCAAACATTTTAAGAACATTCTCTTTATATAATCAATTTACAATCCAAATGTGTGCCCACATTTTTGCATGCAGCTACAGCTCTATCTGCTTAACGTTAGAAGTTCAGCTGCTTACTTTACTTTTGATGAATCTTACTGCTTGTGGAAAAAATCAGAATTTTACGGAAGTATAGTCAGCCTTCACCATTAATGATGGATCATTGTAGGAAAAAAAAAAAAAATTACAAATCCTTAAAAAATTGTTAAACTTTCTATTTGTGAGTTTACTTCCATTTATAAATATAACTAAACAAATAGAACAGGAAATGTCAGTTCTTCTTTATAAAAATAAATTACAAAATGAAACAAAAACATTCACAAATTTTCTAGCAAAAGAATATCATTGGAGAGAATGAAAGCATCTCACAGAGAATGGAACTAATTTTCCATATACTTGTAGAACCATCTGATTGCTCTCATTTGATATCATAGATTGCAAAAGATTATCTATAACTGTGCTGTATTGTCAGAAAGATATTTCTGGAGAATCCACAGATGATGGCAGTCTAGAAAAGTTTTCCTCATGTTTAAATAGAATTTCCCACATTGCAATTTGTGTCCAGTCACTGAGCATCACCTATTGTCCTGTCACTGAGCATCACCAAGAATAGTCTGGCTCCATCCCACCCCCGTACTAGATATTTTTACATGTCAATAAGAGTTTTTTACACCTGATCTTTCTCTTCTCTAGGCTAACTAATCCCAGCTCTTTCAGCTGGCATATAATGTAACCTGGTTAGCTTTTAAAGAAGGAAAATTAAAATATTGGGAGAAAATGAAATGAAACCATGAGGAAAAATTTGGCATCAATTTTGGGGATGTTTTTCAGTTGGCTAATTGTTCTATACTATTCATGAGTGTGTATATTTGTAATTCTTCAATCAGCATTCAGATAGAGAAATTACCCTCTGTTTTCACAATAGTAGACACTAAATACAGAAGAATCCTTTTATCAAACATGGATGCATGAGAGACAAGGATGTTTTACTTATGTATTTTCACAATTTTGAAATTTTTCATACCTCTTTAAGATTGTTCATGTCACATTTTGCCACACAGGTCTTGATATCCTACTGTGACTTGAAAGCAGTCTATTACCAAAAATGAAATCTATCTAGTCTTATAGTAATCTTATATCTTATAATATCTTATTATAGAGAACTTCTGTCTGTTCCAGATTTACTGAAATTTAAAATTGTTTCAAAAATCTTGTTAGACAGAAGTATTATTACTTTACAATTTTATTATTTTGTAAATCAAGATTCAATACCACTAGCATTTCAAATTTTATAACGTGTATATATGTTCAAAATAATAATAAAATGTGTAAAGAAAATCACAAATAAATGAAAGCAATAAATGGCTTAATTTTGAAAATTAATTTTCAGAATTGTTTGTAAAATCAACTGTTGGCACACTGATATCTTGTGTGAAGGATGTTCTTAAAGGTCTTTTCCAACCTAAATGATTCTGTGATTGATTGAAAGTACATATGAAATCAGATCAGGCAGAAGATTCCATTGCGTGCCATTTCTATCTTTTTAGCAACTGCACTAATGAATCCAACCCCAAAAACCTGATGTCTCCTCAGAAAAGAGATTATATACTGCTTATGGTTTGAAAGCAAGTTTCAACTCAATGTTTAAGCTACCCTAAACAAAGAGAGCTACTTTTGAAAGACTAAGGTACTGAAAATAAGTGTATGGATCATATTCCTGAGCAGAACAGTCTTTTTAAAACTTCCTGCTGACCGAGGTGCCTTTAATCCTTCTGACTCTGCAGTATTTTGACAAATGAATCTTTTTAATTCTGGGAATTCAAGAATAAATTGTTAATGAGACAACAACAATGGTACTGCTTATGTAATTGCTTAACAAGAAACTTGAGAGTGAAATGTGTGTTGAGGATTCTAGCTTCAGAGTCTGACTCCCATGGGATAAGAAATCTTCTCTGTTGCCATGTATTTCTTCTGACTGCTAGCCTCTTGAATGATTTAAACCAGAAGCAATGATGTTTCTGAAAGGACACTATGAACCCTCTTGTATTACACTGAGCAGATTTATGAAAAAAAAGAAGAGTTGCAGTGCTGCAAATTCATAAAACTTAGATCCCTTCTCAGAAATGCTGCTTGCACTACTTTTCACCATAAAGAGAATTAGTGTCCTTCAGTATCAGTCTTATTAAAGCATGCTTGTGCAGTAATAATCATTGCGTTAAGAATGTTTTCATTTATTTTTATATTGCTACAACAATGCAGGTTACATAATTATTCTGAAGTAGAAAATATGTGTAGGCTTAATTTACATCGTCTTTAAACTGTTATTCTCTGAACTAACTTGTAAAATGAAATAAAAAGGTAGAGATGACATTTACAGTTGATTTGTAAAATGGGGTAGATCTTTGATGAAATCTACTTTGAATAAATGTGGTCTTTGTGTGCCTTTTAGGAATGTGGATTTTGCAAGGAGTATCAAGTGGTAAATTATTCTGTATAGCCCGGGCTTCGGTGCTCAACATATTGATGGCCTTTTAAAAGGTAGAACAATTCAGTAGCATAAGTAATAGGGCATCTGTGAAAAGAAACAAAATGTAATTGAGATGACATATTTTACTCTACCAGCAGAACATCAGCTATGCTTGTGAGAAAGAGTGCAATAGGAAGGCAGGCTATGCTGTGTGCTTCAGTGAGGTAAGTGGTTGTCATTATGCTCTTCTGCTGTAGGGCAGGATAGGGTCTGTTTTCAGTGAATTCTCACAGGCTGTGAATGTGTTGCATGCACCATTTTTACATGGTTCTTTTAACACATCACTGGCTTGCATCAACAATTTTAGGAGTTGCTATAATAAAGCCAGATGAATTGCATAACTAAGCAAATTCTGACTGCAATGTGTATCCAATGGGCACAAAGCATGAAACTTCATTAGGTAGTCAGTCTCTGTGTAAGAAGCACAAATGTAATCCTCCAGGGACATTGATTTTGTCCCTGGCTCTTGAAAAAGACTCTATAATTTTGTCCTCCTTACCCTTTTCTAGGACTTTATGGGTAATGATATCTGTAAGGTGTCTTGTAATGAATATTTAAAAACATGTATATGAGTCTTGATCCAGGTAGCAGTGTCCACACCCTAATCCCTTTCAACCCTCAAAATTTAACTGTGCAGTTTCAGGACTGAAGCCTTAGACTCTAACCTTGATAAGGCATAATTCAGGTTATCTTCATCTAAACTGAAAGTGAATCCTTTGGCAATGAAGGAGGAAAAATTACACTATGCATCTGCCTCTGGGATTGCTATCTCCATGGCCTTCTTTTGCTAAATGCCTTTTAATGAGAGACTTTAAAAAATACAATCCATATACTTGAATTATGTTTTCAAGTATCTGACTCAAGATTTTGATTGACATTTTGATATATGTTTATGTGTGTGTTAAAAATCTATGAAGAAATTCTGGAAGATAAGTAAGGGTTAATTTGATTGCAGGTACTCTTATTTGAATGATACTCCCTAAAAGAAAGGTAATAAAAATCTATTGCGACTGTAATCTGATGGGAATACAGAGGTGGCAGTGACACATTTATTGCCTCTAAAATGACCTTTGCGTCAAACCTCATGCATTGATTAATTTTTAGGCAAAATTGTTTGGTTTAATTTACTAGTTCACCAAAGAGCTTCACTTACACTTTGCCATTCATTTTCTCTTCTGTTCAATCAAACTGACAATCAAAGAGTTGTTTTAGTTCTGTGTGGCTTTTACCTTTTAAATGTAAATGCGAAGCAAAATCCAGCAAACTTAAAAAGTTGTAGTAGCAGATGGACTTATCAACATCCCTTTGCCTTTTGTAATTTGAACTGTGACAACAACCATCTAAATTGAGGCCAATTAAACACAATATTTCTACATAATTGTATGATAAAGTTTTCTAGTGCTAGAGTCTGCAGTTTTTTATGGTAGTCTTGGTTAAGAGAGTAATTTATTCTCAATGCTAATTGATGACAAACAGATTATTAAAGTGGGATTGTAGTAGTGCAATACAAATACTTTATTCTCTTTCATTTTGAATAAGATTGGAGTAATTCTAAGTAGGAAGTTGGTGCCAGCGTTATGAAAGGATGGTGTATAAAACTGAAGACCTTTTCTTACACTGTTGATTGATAACTACTGAGGAAATTATGGTAGTGCCATAAACATTTTGGTGTGCATCATAAAAATTCTTCATGTATAGATTAGCCTCATGGTATAGCTACTTTAAGCTTGTAGTTTCAAAACCAGTCATCGGAAATTAACTTTCATAATAAGTTCTAAATATTTTAAAAGCTAAAACTAATGAAAGTTACAATGTTATCCATTTATATTCTTTAATAAATTCTTTTAAGATTTTCTGACTTGTCCTTTATTTTATGACAAGATATCTGAAAGGTTGATTTGTATGAGTCATAGCTATAATTATTATACTGTATGAAAAAAAAAAAAGAAGTTAATGGGTTTTCAGAGCTCTTTTGATTTAAAAAAAAATTAAGAATATTTAAACAAAACTTTATATTTCACTATCTAAAATGTGTCTTACCAGGTCAGCCACTCTATCAATCTACACTTTAAAATTAATTTTAAAAGAAGTGTAGAATAAATGTATGTTTGCTGAGTATACTGCGAGTATAAGCCTCAAGCTGCAATTTAACGTGTTATAATTTAGGTGTATAGTGGAGATCCATAATAACCATATGAATTGAGCACGTTTACCTAAGTATGAAACATAGATACATACATTATTGTTAAAAAGTTGACATTAATGAGATTTCTGGTTGACTATACAAAATGTGTCTGCATTACTCTAATCCTAAAGTGCACACAACCTTATTCAGTACTTTTGCATGGTACAGGATTCCAAGCATTTGATGGATGAAAGAGCTCTGATAAAGAAACATGTTATTATTTATGCTGTGTTCTTCTCTTGAGAATTTTGATTTGGATTTTCAAAGGAACATAACTGAGTTACTCTTTCTCCCACTGAAAGCTTAAGAATTTTATTCTTATTTGCACTAAAAGACTACAGACTGTCCTTGCAGTAGAATGGAACGTTAATTTATGTGTGAATCTTACCCAGTAGATTTTGTATCCCTGTGTTATTTAGGCTCCTTTGAAAAGTCAGCCTAATGCAAGCAATCTTATTTACACAAAGAGAATTCCCATTAAAGAAGGCAAGGCTGCTGAAATAAACTAGGTCTATTCATGTAGAATCAGATTCTATCTGTCCCTCTAGGTTTATAATTTACAGACTTTTAGCTCTTGCCTTTGAAGACTAAATGTCTTGCTCTTCTCATTTTCTTCTCAATATACTTAACAGTTAAGCCAGCTTGTTGTTTTGGATTCAAAGGAGGAAAGTTGATTTACAGATGAATCAAGATGGTTCTTAGCTGCTGTTATTTCTACAAGCACTGTTGTTTGGTTAAGTTTCTAGGAAAGTTGTCGTTAGTTTTCCCATGAAGCCCTGCAATTCAGTGCACTCCTAAAATAAGGGCCTACTCAGAGAGGAAGTTGTCCATTTGTGGTATGTCTAATGTCAGGCTCATTACACTTCTGTGATTGATCTGTGCAAGTGAAGAAAGTCTTCTTCACATGCATGCATACTGGTTACACATGGTTAAGATGGCCTTGATTCATAATGATGTGTGTGGAGTAAAAATTCTGAATTTACTTATCCCATTACCTTCTGTGAAGATATTGCTAAAGCAAGGAAAATATAGGGCAAACAAGTTATGGTCTGCTTTGCATTTGGTGAGTTGTAAAGAACATTAAAAAAAATAGAAGTAATTACGTATTTAACAATAGAGACTAAAAAATTCTTATTAGAAATAGTGATATTATTTATGTTGTGATTCCTGAAAGGTTGTAAGCATGTGTTTGCATTGAGGATATATTTCTGACTGAGAAATTTGGACCATTACTGTCTTAAAGGACTTTTGGATCCTTTTAACATGACCATATATGTGTGTGGATATGTATTTTTGTCCGATTTTCAGGAGCCCAAATGTTTAGAGCACTGCTATTAACTATTCATGCTTTGGCTCTGTTGCAGTTTAAACAAGACCAAGACTAGCAGCAGTGGTTTTCTTATTTTATAAAATCATTTTGTGAAATAAATCAGTCAAGGCTTGAGGTTTTTTTTATACTGCATTTCGTCCCTTAGGGAACCTTTCATACACACTTTATAACTTCCTGAAAATAGGGAGATTATACACAGAATAAATAGCAGACAGCTTTGAGCTATGAGTCTATAATGCCAGTAAAGGGATTTGGTGATCTCATAAACGAGAAAAGCAAAGTTTGAGCATCTTGAACACTATTCAGACCCTCAGAATGGAATGACTATTCTGTAATTCAACTCAATTTTTATTTGGTATAACATATGGATCTGAGTAAATGATTCATATTGACAGGATGGAGCCTTGTGATCTTACAACAGCTCCCATATCATCTCTAGGCTAGAAGCATGAACCATTTCATTTCTATTTTCCCCTTCATTCTTTCTCCTCTTTTACTTGCCCTTCACACTATGATACTGCTCTGTCATACAGTCCTTGATTTATTTCTTTTTCAGATACACTTCAAATGTTGGTGCTGAACTGGAGCATGCATGCCTAGCCATCCCTACACTAACAGTGCAGGAACACTTTGAATTTCTCCACAATGTGCTTACCATTAGTCTGGGTTCTAAGAAGGCATGATGGCTACAGATTTCATGCAGCTAGCTTGGTCTGAACACGTGATCTAACTGAATTAATAGACTTCCATGGGATCCAAAGTGCTTTAGAGCATGGTAAAGATGCTTTCATAGCCCTGTTAGGCCCAGCTGACAACCACTCGCATTTATTAGCACCAGCTCAACCCTGTGATGTGGCCTGTGCCGGAACCGGATTTTTCTGCACTATGCTTCCCGTGAACTATGAGAGTCAGGTTTTCCCATTTTCATTTTTTTCAGAGTCTCTTGAGTGTCACTGAAGCAGCTAAAATTATGGACATCCCATTTTTCCAAAACGATGCAAAAACAAGTCTCTGATGTACGTTACAGTAATAGTTTTAGTAAGTCTAGAAATGATAAAAGCTATGTGGTGTTACAGTAATACTTCATTTCCCAAATGCAAATTATTTCAATCTGAATTTTTGTTTGTATCTTCATGTTGTAAATGTTTGGGAAATTATATTACCAAACAGTAAATAAGTATCATGGAAATCCTGGAGAGAACAGGCTTTTTAATCTTTTGAGTGAGTTAATAAAGACTTTGATAGTAAAAGGCATAAATAAATACTGAATTGTAATTCCCATTAGTGGCAATTCAGACAGACAGTTACTTGATACGATGTTAAGTAGTGTCTTGGCTATAATTTGCTATCTTGGATGAGGTATTTGCATAGTATTGTTTCATGCTTCTAAAACTAAAATTGCTTCTAACTGTAAGAACTTATTCAGAGTAATGCCGCAGCAGTACTTGTCACTTCAGGTGAGGGCACAAAGGTTTTTTTTTTCTCCAAAGCTTTCCCAAATTTCTCTGAAGTTTAGTACATTCAACCGTAATTCTAAGATAAGAAAGGTGTTTTTAAATAAAATGTCTTAATGTATTGTACATCTTAGTTTATCCTTCTATGGATATGATCTGGAATATCCAACGGACCTAACCAAACAAAACATGCTCAGCTTCAGGCAGAATGATGGATTTCAGCTTATTTTTATGAAGCTGGAATTTTAATAATTTAGGGTAACATTTGATCAACATTTTAAAAATTTCTATCAAAGGTGTTCAATATGGTTTCTCACACAAACTTGAACTCAAATCCACTTTTTAGTCAGCTGGGCTCTTGGAAAAAGACAATTGCTTATTGAACCATTATAGTAAAAACTGATCTTCTGACAGCTGCACAGAGAAATCATGTTTTGCTCTTAAAACAGTTATAAGTAGTACTGGCTGGAGATTTTCCAAAAGAACAATTTTTTACCTCAAAATACTGATCTCTTGAAATACTTCTGAGCATGCATGTTGATTTCTGACAAGCAGAATAGCAAAGTACTAGAATTGTGCTTGTTAAGAGAGTCTCAATCAACTGTCTGGTTGATTCAGTAACGCTAGCAGGTTTGTGAAAATTCATGAAACTAGTGAGAATTTAATTAATTTCAGCTAGCAGCCACCAGATATTCCCAGGAACATATTCTCAATAAAAACACTATTGTTTTTAATTGTTTTTGAAACAATTTAATTTTGGCAGTTTAGAGAAAACCATCTTAATTAGGAGTGGGGTTTTTTTCATACTTCGATGCCAGCAAAAAAACCCCATCACTGAGCAAACCTTTTCCTGGAAATTTTTGCCATCAATCTTTTCATGTCTAAAACTACAATTTTGTATGTTACGTCCTTTGAAAAAAAATATAATAATCTCCCTAATCCTCTCAGTGTAAACAAGGATAAGGCAAATATATCCTCGAGTATTATTTTGAAATTCTTTTTTTCTGGTCAAGGTGTTCTATGAATCATGTTTTGTTGGTGTCAACACCAATTGCAGCATTCCCCAGGCATCTCAGGGTTTTGACTTTAATACATGAGCTTTGGAGACAAGCATGCTGCCTAGATTATAGAGTGGTGCTGTAATGCCACAGAGGTAAGCATCATGACCTCAACTTCATATTCTCTCAGGCATGAACACTCTGCTGACCCACAGCATCAGCAGATCATGGAACGGAGAAGGCCTTAAAATATTAGTGTATAAGAAGAGAGATCTAATTCATAAATAGCATTTTGCACATACTATGATGGCATAGCTCCAATGAAGTCAGTGATAGATAGCAAGGGTCACACTGAAATACCTTCAGGTCTTCCAGGGAAGAGTCACTCATCCAAACATTTTTAGGAAAGGCTTATTTCTTGTATGAGATGAAAGAGGGAGAGCTCAACTCATAAGACATGGGATTCTGAATCTAGGAATTATTTCTGGGTTGTAAGGTGGAAGATCCAACTTGTTAAGGGTATAGAAAACACAGAGCTACATTATTTAAAGTAGACTGTGCCAATATGAGAAAGATGAAATTATGCTAATCTTCCAGTTACAGTGTATAAAATTATATGCTGTTTGAGAAACATTGCATTCTCAGCAGGGGTTTCAGCAAGTTGGTGGCCAAAAGCTATCTTAATGAGACAGCTGGCTTGAAAAATACACTAAAAATGACAAGGGAAATAAATGAACGATTAAATAAAATTAAACTTGGATGAAAGCATAAAATGAACTTACCCAAACTGAATCCTGAGGACAGTGTTAAAACCCATTTTAAAGGCACAAATTCAAGAGAGTTATAATTTCTCAAAGAATCCTTATCTGTGGCCTTTTTGGCAACACAAAATAAGGTTCTTCTATTCTGTTACAACTGTATACAACTTTTTGGCTAACGAAATAAAAAATATCTGGGAAAGAAATTTGAAACTTATTTACTGGATTATGTCTAGATGAGAATTCATGCTTGAAGTTTACCTGTCTCTTGCATGTGTGTATTTTAGGTGGGACAAAGCAGTTTGTTGCTGTCCATGTGGAAGAATTACTTTGTCCTATTATTTTTAAAATTTTACAGACAAATACTCTGCTCAAAACATCAAGACTTTGGAAGAGCCTACTCAGAAATTTAAGTCTGACCATAGGTATTTTTTTACCTCCCAGTATAATTATACCATATTTACTTTACTTTGAATGTTTGCACCCATGTATGTATGAATAGAACTTTTCTGTACAAAAATTCCAACACATTCAGAGTCAGATCCAAGATTTCTGTTGATTTCAGTGAACTTTGACTCCATTTGTTGCTTAATAGCTGTTGGCATTACTTTTGACAAAGGTGAGTGAGATGGCAGGTTGATGTTTGTTATACGCATACCTGTGTTTCTATTCATTCCTTTTATGAAGGAGTCTCTCTCCAAGAATGTGAGTGAGTGTATGGTAAGAACTTCAACTGACAAGGTGGACCAAAAGAATGACAGTAGAATTATTTTAAAAGAAAAAGTAAAACTTGTCTTTTATCTGTTCAGTTCAGTTGTCACTGATGAGATTTTATATATTATTACTGTATCAGTTCATTAATAGCTGCACATTGGTATAAATATTCAAGGTTAATAATTAAGATATGTAAGCAAATTGGAGACAGTGGGAGCAGATTTTTAAAATTGATCATACTTTTTATAGTGCAAAAATGTAATTGTCTGCAGTGTGGAAATAATTGAGTAGTCAGACATCTTTATTGAAAATTGCTGCTGCAAAAAATTATGAAGCATAATAAAAAAAAATTAAAAAGGAAAGAGATTTTAGGCACTGAAACTCTCAGATGATAAAGAAGTGACAGAAAAAAAAATATATGGTGGTACTCTAAAAATGTTGCCGATTAGGACGTGCAGTGAACCTTAGGAAGATCTGACTGAAGAGCTGTCCTCTTTATAAATAATGTTACTATGTAGATACAGATTTGTAACAGACCTGAATCCTTCCTGCTCTCTCACCATGAAGCGGTGGAATTCTCTTGGCACATGAATATTGTGGTCAGAGATCTTTGATCTGATGAGCATACTGTACCAGATGCTAATATTTGGGGGCTGGGGGGACAGTCTGTGTCAGGGAAGTCTGCTAATAATGAATTACAGCATAGAATCATAGTAACACCAGGCATAAAATTCTCAAGTATGCCAGTGAGGCAGCATGAGTTACAGCATAAAAAGCTTTGAAATGGTAGGAGGACAGGTTCACCATCTGATTTATTTTAACCTTTAAACAAAGCTCATGGACAAAAATGACAGGCCAAATTCAGAAGTGACTTGTACCTTAATGTAACTTACACAACAAAGTAGCAAAATTTAGAGCAGTTCAAAAGCAGTGACTGGACAAAGCAGAATTTTTCTGCTTTCTGATTATCAGTTGCTGCTTTTTAAACACAGAAAACCTTTTTCTTCCATCATGCAAGTTACATTTATTTTGCAATGTCACACTGTTTCACAACATCTTTGATGGCTGCAAAGGGGAAAAAATAGAAAAATGAATAAAAGAGTAGGAAAACCAGCTACTGGAAAGAGAAACCACAATAAAGAAGAAAGACAGGGGAGAAAAAGAAAGACTCAGCAAGAAATTATACTCTTATAAAATAATAATGCTGTGCCTTTGAATTTATGAAGTTTTTTCTTTCAAAGTACCTTAAATTCAAAGGTATTTTGCTAACCTCTGTATTACAATTGGAGAAATTAAAAATCCAAGAAAGAATGTAGCCATAATCTTTGAAATGTAGTGATTAAATTTTTTAATGCTTCAATCATGCTGTTCCAGCTTGAAAGAATGCCCAGTTTTAAAGAGGATTTTAGATACTTGATTTCAGTTTATAGTAAAGCATATTTATTGTTGCTGAGTTTCAAAATGCTGGCTGTTATTCATTAAGTCTCAAGACTTCCCTCAGTACAAGAATGGAATGCACTGTAAAGCTAAAGATGACTTAAAAAAAAAGAAAAAAAAGCTTTACAAGGCAATTTATATTGGACAGCATTTCAGAAATCCTGGACAAAGGGAGTTTAGGGGCTGAATTTATTCTCTAACTCTGCTGTGGTCTGAGAGAGGAATTTGTACATGCAAAAATGAAACTTTGCATTCTGTTATTCTACAGAGAATTAGAAATGTTAAGATAAAAGATAAAATCTTCCTTCTTATCCAAAGTGGATCTGTACAGCATATCTATTACATATTTTGTACTTGTCCCAAATACAGAGTTCTTTTAGAAGAAAAAATACAGCTTGGACTTCCAAAACTGGAACAAGTACTCATTTGGGACTTAGAAGGATATGGAGCAGTATCTCACTTGGGACACCAGTGGAAGTTCTGTGTTTGAAAAAGCTTAAACTATGCAGACACAAATGTGCATTCCGGAGTCACATCTGAGTGACTGTAAAATCAAGAGAAAACGGTCTCAGCTGAAAAAGTGTTTGCTTGGTTTTAAAGATTGATTCTTAAGCGTATTGTTATAGAAACTGTCAACATTTTGACGTGGTTCTAAATTTTCATTGAGAAGTGCCTTCAGCGTACAAATGTTTGTTTTGATTTTTAATACAGTATTCTATGAAGTCATTAATGTGGGTATTAAAATCAAGGAGTTGGATATGTAAACAGGTTTTTAGCGTATTTTAAAATGTACTGCTCAACATTTAAAATCTATTAAATTAAAACAAAAGCCTGAATACAGGGTTTATCAATTACTTAATTTAGTGCATTAATAGTTTATATTAACATTATGTCATTTGTATGTGAAAAGATACCCAACACTAGGAGGTAGGACCTTAGAATCTTATATTCCATAAACTTTAATCAGTTCATCAAACACACACTCTTTCAGAACCTGAATCCTAATAGACAGCTAAACACATAAATAAAGTTAATAATAAGTTCTAGAAGTAAAAATACTGGTATCAAATGCATTTTTCAGCTTCACTGTGGGTGTGCAGTTGAGGGGTGGATGGAAGAGGCATTTCATAATATATTTCTCCGCAGTGAGGATCCAGAAATGGAGAATTGTCGTTCTTATAGCCAGAGTATCTTAAGTGCAACATATTTCCTCTCACTCTTAACCTATCTATTTTAGACTAATTAATTAAATATATTAGATGCTACATAAGAGTAGCTCTTAAATTTGCTCATCTCAAGATGAATTTTCTGCCTTATTTGTTCTTTTCGGTGATGATTCTATGTCAAAATCCATCATTTTTTTATAATTTCAGATTTATCTAGAGTTTGACCTTCAGGTATTGAATACCTTTAATATCAGTGATAGTGCATCTGGCATCATAAAATAAATTATGTTAAATCAAAAGAAAGAGTTATGCACAATGAAATGTATCTCTAATTGCTGTGAGCTACTTATTCAATTATGTATTTCTCTAATGCCTTGAAAACAAGTCCATACCCTTTAAGCATCCATCCCAAAATGGCCAAGGTAAATGGCAAATTAGATGGGGCTTTTCATGCCTTTAATTTCCTTAGACAAAAACACATTTCCTGTACTCAGTAAGAATGAGAGCAGATTTTTTTTAGTAGGTCAGTGATATTAGAATGAAATGCAAATGCACAACTAAACTACATAACACAAATCCTGCTGTTTCCTCTCTTGGGCATTACTCTGTATTTGGTGTAATGTTTTTCTAACGTTTTATGAAGTTTTCCAATTAAATATTAATGCAGCTTCTTCAAAGAGAAACAAAGATTTATAACCCCGAAGTGAAAGAGAGAGAATGATAAAATTGATAGTGCAGTGCAGTTGGGCAGGAGAATTCTGCATGAATTCTGAAGACTCTTTTCTCATTTATTTGAGAAGCTAAATATACCATATAAAACAAAATATGTATATGTATAAGCTATACTGTAATTGCATGTGTGTATGATCATATGTGGTAAATTAGGAGCTTTCCACTCCAGCAACAAACAGTCTGCTGTATCACTGTTTTATTTTTAAATACTTCTTCAATATTCTTTTTGATTTCTTACATTTTAAACACCTTAAACATTTAGGGAAAAAAACCCACAATTAAATCAGAATCTAAAGTTAAGGCAACTTATATATTTTTGTATTTTAAAACTCAATTGAACTTGTAATACATAATTTACTTAAGCAGTGTGAAAAGGAAGTGATAACTACTCTTGCCTTTTGGCAAGAGCAGGGATGTGGTATGCCTGATTCATCAGCACTAGACAGCAGTAACTCATGTATATGGAACAGACTGTAACATTTTCCAGTTTACTTGAGGAAATGAGAAATGTTTAAGATTCTGCATACTCCTAGATATTCTTCAAGGTTACCAGAAGTCATAAAGACATGTTCTGAACCTGAGGTCAAATTCATAGGAAAAAAATGCTGAGAGAAAGACCTATTATTTATAAACTCCTTGTGTATTCCATTGTTAAGAGAGGAAGGGCAGAATTCTGCAATTGTAAGTCTGGACTTCTTAAATATTTTGCTTTTTCTGCCCTCTTAAAAAATATCAACCTAGGAAAAATGTGTCAGGACAACACAAAGGTATTAGTCAGCAGGACTGTTGCTTAAGATTGTGAAAAATGTCTCATTGCTGAAGATCAGATTGAGGCATTGCATAGGGAAGTCATAGAAGCTTTGCTAATGAGCAGCACTTCTGTTTTACTTCCTAGATTTCTTTATGTTTATAATTGTTATCTATTTATGCACATTTCTTATATTCTACAGTTCTCCTGTCAGACACAGGGATGAACACAGAAGTAAAATTATATTAATTCACAACCACACATCACCTGCTCTACCCTCAAGGTAACAGGAAAAGGATGAGCCCTTGCCTGTCTTGTATCTCTTAGATCATGATTTACTTTCACTTATTTACTGTTGACCTGGATAGGAATGATCAATGAGAAGTGGTGTTTGCTCCTTGAGATGTATGTACCATACGAGAAGGATAGAACCTGAACTGATCTGATTAAAATCCATTTTAATAAGAAATTGCTTATGCCTGAATCAGCACGTTCCCGTGGCTTATAAGAAGAAACTACTAGAAGTAAAAAATTTTATAGATACTTATGTTCAGATATGTTCCAATAAATAGTGGCAATCATGAGATTTGTGCATTTTATTATTGTTTGCAAAAGTTTTAATACTAAATTAATTATTTCCTTGAGTAAAACCACAGGATGAAAAGAATGGGTGATTACATTACCTTCTGTCTATCCCCCCAAAAAAGAAGAAACCTTCTGAAAAATAGAGTATAAAACTGCTAATTAAAATGTCAGGAGAGCATCACTGTATGATCAATTCAGGTACAAAGTAGAGGAAGGGAATTATACACTGAGTCTATGTGGAAAGTTATCATTAAATGGAATCGAATTCTCTTAAAGAATAGGCTATACTCAAAAACATGAGAAGAATGGAGCTGAAAATATAACTGTTTCTCCATCCAGTGATTTCTCTGTAAGTCTTTTAATGATGTTGGAAAAGCAAAACTTATTGAAGACTTATTAAAAATAAGTCTTCATGAGATAGCAAAGTGTTTGAGACAATGCTTTCTTCAGAGCAGAACGTCAGGAAGATAAAAAGCTAGCAAGCTGGCAACTAGTGAAACAAGCAGCAGCAGTTTCTAACACACTAAAAAAAGCCATTCACTCCTCTGCCTTTGCTGAAAAATATCAGAGGAGCATCAGCCACACCACATGCTAGGGAGTCATGCCCAGATCCAGTCCAAGGCTTGGAATGGAAACAAGATTGCTTCCAGGGATGAGGAGATGGTTCACTTGTTAGTATCTCTTTAACATTATGACCTTTATGGGCAAAGCCTATTATTGTAAAGGTTATTTTTTGCTTCTGTAGAGGGGGAAAAAAATTGGTTGAGCAGCATTGCTGACAGCAAGACTGTCATTGTAAAAATTAGGTTATAATGAATATGAGTTTTAGAAGAAGACTGCAGAGTAGGTCCCATCTGCTTCCCTCTGGACTGCAGCATAAAAGGGAACAGATGGGCATGAATTATGCCAAAAATGACTGGGAGAAGCTAGACAACTCCATAGTCTTATTCTATGTTACAATCAGCCACTCCAAGATCCCATTCCTATACACATGTCAGAACGCTGCTGCTGCTGTTGGAGGAATGAGGGAGGGGTGGATACGATTGGAAGGAGAAAAAACTTGGAACAGGTCATGTTACAAATATAATCCTGCATCTTTCAGATATAGCTCAGGTGCTAATTTGTTTGCTAATTCTAGTTCCCCCTCTTGTGTTGCCCTGGACTTTGCATGAGCACCCTTACATTCTGAATAGTCATGAGAAAGCGATACCTTTTATTTCCTGCACAGCTACGCAAAAACTAAGTGCTCTAGAATAAGATTTTAGCCTCCAAAATCAATGTAATCTGGATGTGTACTCAGATTAAGTCAGGATTTTACTATTTGCAGTTGTCTTCAGATACACAGGGTTTGTCATACCCAGTTCTGGGATGGAGTGAAATTGCAGACTTGGGAAGATGTGCCTTCTCAAAAGCCCTTGCAGATGAGGAGCACAATTTAGTTATTTGCCAGCTCAGACACAGACAGCCTCAAAAGTCTTTTAAATTTTTTCATATGGTCTCAGATATTGTCTGTTGCATACTTTCAAAAGCTCTGTTATAGTAATTTTGTGTAATATCAAATGTCTATGTCTGAAATTTCATTGAAATGTGGCGTGGGGAAGCAGAAAGATTGGAACTCCCATTAAAACTTTGCTTTAATCGAAATACACTGTTCATCACAGTTGGCTGCTGTTTGAACTTGCAGTATTTAGCCTTTCTTAACAATGATTGGTGATTGGTAGCCATTTATTAAAGTGTCAGAGACAGCCTTCCACAGTGGTCACACCTTCCTTTTGAAACCAGGCATTTACTCTTTTCTATCATCATTTTGTAGTCCATAGTATACAAAAGATTGTCATTATTTTGACATATATTTTTTCTGTATTTAAAAAACATCTCATAAATCTTTTGCATTTCTTGTTCTTTTCTGGCTATGTGCAGCATAAAGTGGCTAGAGCATAGCTTTAAGTTAGATTGTTTGGTACTGGCGAGCCTGGCTACAGCATGATGGTGTCCAGGCTGGTCTTTTTTTATCCTGTTCTTTAATGTTTGTACCCCAGTTAGTATTTCACTCAATACTTGATTTAAAACTAGCAATTTAAACTGTTGGTACTGTTCATTACAATGTGGGCAAACTCCTTGTTAACCACTGCAAGCCAAGCCTGACAAATTAAAGTCTGTTCTAGGGCTATTAAGTATGTTTTTATTCTCTGTGTTTGCTTTCTTATTATCTTTATATTCAGAAATTCATGGTAAGACTATTTGTCTACATGGTAGTAGACCATACTAGTGTTTGCATGGTAAGTGTTGTAAAGTGTCAGAAAATTCTCTCTATATTCCATTTTTTAAAATAAAACTCTTCCATCTTTTGACAGAACATATGGATACATCCTATAGTGATTTCAATACTCAGTAAAACAATAGTTTGAGCTATAATTTATTCTATGAAAAAAGGAGGAAAAATATCAATATTTAATGTAATGCTTTGTCGGTTGTTTCACAATACATGTTTTCAAAAACCTATTGTAATCTCAGATGGAAAAAGCAAGAGTTGGGACAGAAATCTTATCTAGCACTTAACAAGCGAGGTCTATGTTCTATATTTCTATATCTGCATATGTGAGAAGTTGATTACTTTCTCAAAAAATTAGTATTGTATCAGTGTACCTTACTATTTGGAAAAAAAATGTAAATGGGAGACTATAGGAACCAATAAGCAGCTACAATCATTAATCAGTGTTCTTGTTTCTTGTCTTCTGTGTGTTGTGAAGTCAATATTTTACACTTTGGCTGCCTCAAGGTCTACATATACTTCAGGGCTTCATTGAACTAGTAGTACACTAGTCTAGAAAAATAACCCATTTGGGTTTTTGCCATGAAAAATGTGAAGTCAGTCTTTGAACACTGACTAAAATCTCATTACTTTGGTAGCAAATGAGGCATGAAACATATTGTCAAAAATATAGAGCCCAAAATATAGTGTCACTAAATATTTTATCTTCATGGAATGTACTACAAAAGGTTTGAACTCTAAATCAGACAGTGCACTTAGGCGCACAGCATCATTCATCAAGTGCGCAGTCTTCGTTGCAAAATTTGTCCATGATGGCAGCTTTAATGAAGTTCCATAATTTCTCTCAACCTCAGAAAACTATTATTTCAGCTGTATGAAGGCATAAATCTACCACCAACACTTCAACTCTGGCCTTGCTCAAGGCTTATGTTATTGACTTTATGGTGAGGATTTCATGACAATCTTTCATGTCCTCCTCATTCTTGTCTTAATGTTAGATGTGTAATATCAACTTGCTGTATACAGACATGGGTGATTGGAAGGAAGTGCAGTTGCAGAAGTGGAACTGAAAAGATAGTTTTGGTTATTTGAGACTTCATGACATGGCTTTCTGAAGTATTCTTAAGGTATCTGTACTTGTGTTCCCTTTGATCGCCATAGTAGCACAGAATTCTTTTACTACATGGCTGAACTAACTTAAGACAACTTTATTATATCAAATATTTAAGAGTTGTGTATCTGGGAAACAAGTAGTAGTCAGACAATACAATGGACAACTGATAAGCATAAAGAATGGTAAAGCATTCATTATCTATGGACAGTGCACTTTGAAGAATCATGTTTGATTTATACAAAGCACCCCTCATCTCTGTAGGTGACTGACGAGACTTACTTCAGTCATGTACCTGTAGAACTCAACATGTGGCAGTTCATAGAAAATCATATCATCTCACAAGCATAGTACTGTTGGCTTTTTTGCTATGTTGAAATTAGGTATGCTGTGTCATGGGAACCAGAAATCAATGTAAAATATGTATGCTTTGGAGAGGGGGAAAATGACATTCTGAACCTCCTGAATTATAATGAATGTACAACACATAAAGCCATTTTGCTGTCATGATAAGGAAATAATCTCTTTAACTGTCTTGAAATATGTGTTGTTATTTCCCTGTACTGTTTGTACTCTTCATACTGTGTAGA
Organism: Caprimulgus europaeus; assembly: GCA_907165065.1. The sequence continues at coordinate 8,866,991 of OU015536.1, forward strand.
TACTTGTCGTCAACCATCATGCATTAAATTTTAAGGGGAAATAGTCTTGGTACCAGGCAAAGTGCTTGAAGCCAGCATACATTGAAATGATTTAGTAAAACTACAAAATTGACTGCAGTTGGATGAAATAAAAGGATTTCATTATGAATAGAAAGTTGCAATTTTGCAATTTTTTTTTGTTGTAAGAATTGCAAAATTTGACAGTGGTATACAATGAATAAGTGAACCCACCATTGTTTAAAATTCAAAGCCAGAAAAAAAAAGTCCCCTATGCTATAGGACAGACTTCATGCCTCATAATTTAAGGAATGCTTAATTAAAATATATCTGCTTCCATTTTAAACAGGGACTGATCTGAAAGCTACAAAACAGATTAAACAAATCATCATAACCTGAAAAAGAAACTTGCACTGCTTGTATAACAATATAGCTTTGTAGAGGAATTTATTATGCTTTTAAGAACTGGTGTTGTCCAAATGCTGGATTTATTCCATTTCTCCTTATCTGTGTAAAGATTCAGGATCATCATTTAGATCTTGACTGTTTTACAAACCTGTTCTATATATTTTCATAGTACGTCATAAGCAGCAGTTGTGTTGGGCTTCATTACACTCATTTTTAGAACTGATTGTGAAGAGTTGAGACAATTCTAGCACTACTTAATGTTAGATCCCTAGCTAATTGATTTGGTTTCTCCTGCTGTTTCATTTTGTCCTCCTGTGTCATTTAAGTATGAGGAACAAAAGTTAATTTGAAGTAAGAACTAATGCAAGTAATTTGGAATTTTTCATTTGTCCATGGGCAGCTAGAATGTTAAGAGACAAAATTAGCGTCTTCATATTTGTGTGAATTCTTGCATAAAATACTTAGTTTTACTCTACTCTTCTGGTATAAGTCAAAGCTGCCCTGAATAATCAAGACAAACATGCTCAGGTTCATTTCATCTACTGAAGCGTCTTCATGGAGACTCCTAAGGTGAAATCTTACTCAACTTGTGACATTTTCAAAGGCAATGAAGAAGTATTAGCACTTCCAGAAAACATTCACAGTTTATGTGGGCTGAAAGAGTTTTTACAGGTAGTTGTGTTACTCCATTTGCTGCAAAGAGAGGTTATCAAACTATTTTGAGACTAAAGTAATCTAAAATTAGGAGGTACAAATTTGGTCTAATGTAGCCATTTATACAAATAACAGATAACCAGTTGTGTGGTTAGGCCTCACATATTCACTCTTTACAGTGAAACAAATGTATTTGCCTTTCCACATCTAAAAATATAGCTTCAAGTTTCCAAATACAAAATGCACATGTGTGGTGGGTTGACTCTGGCTGGAAGTTGGGTTCCCACTAAAGCCGCTCTATCACTCCCCCACCTCAGCTGGACAAGGGGGGATAAAATATAATAAAAGACTCATGGGTTGAGATAAGGACAGGGAGATCACTCAGCGATTGCTGTCACAGACTAAAAAGACTCAACTTAGGGAAAAATTAATTTAATTTACTACCAATCAAATCAGAGTAGGATAATGAGAAATAAAAACTAAATGTTAATACACCTTCCCTCTACCCCTACCTTCTTCCTTTGCTAACTTGTGATTTTCTCTACCTTCTCCTTGCCAAGGTGACAGAGAATGGGGGTTTCAGTCAGTTCATCACATGTTGGCTCTGCTGCTCCTTCCTCCTCAGGGAGGACTCCTCACACTCTTCCCCTGCTCCAGTGTGGAGTACCTCCCATGGGAAACAGTCCTCCACAAACTTCTCCAATGTGAGTCCTTCCCATGGGCTGCAGTTCTTCATGAACTGCTCCAGCATGGGTCCCTTCCATTGAGTGCAGTCCTTCAGGAACAGACAGCTCCAGCACAGGTCCCTCACGGAGTCACAAAGTCCTGCTAACAAACCTGCTCCAGCACGGGCTCCTCTCTCAATGGATCCACATGTCCTGCCAGGAGCTTGCTCCAGCACTGGCTTCCCATGGGGTCACAGCATCCTTCAGGCATCCACCTGCTCCAGCATGGGGTCCTCCACGGGCTACAGATGGATATCTGCTCCACAGTGAAGCTCCATGGGCTGCAGGGGGACAGCCTGCCTCATTATGGTCTTCACCACAGGCTGCAGGGGATTCTCTGCTCCAACACCTGGAGCACCTCCTCCCCCTCCTTCTTCACTGACCTTGGTGTCTGCAGAGTTGTTTCTCTCACGTCTTCACACTCTTCTCTCCCCCCACAGTTGCTGTGGTGCAGGGTTTTTTTCCTCTTCTTAAATATATTATCACAGAGGTACGTCCACTCTCACTGATGGACTTGGTTTTGTCCAGCAGTGGGTCTGTCTTGGAGCCGGCTGGCATTGGCTCTGTTGGACATAAGGGAAGCTTCTGGCAGCTTCTCACAGAAACCACCCCATGTAGCTTCCCTGCTACCATAACCTTGCCGTGCAAACCCAATACAAGAGGCAATTTGGAAAGGTCATTCTTGAATTGAAGAGCACTTCATTTATACATTGTCCAACTTTGTTTTCAGGAAAGGTGTATGTAGATGTCTTGTTTTGATTCAGCTTAATCAAATCTATGTAGGGAATAAAAAGGAACAATCGAATGTAAACGAAAATTGCAGAAGGAAAACCTTGGTGCTGTTTTGGAAAGTTAAATTTAACTTCTGCAATAAATTGCTGCTGAGATTTCTCAGTAACTATTGTAAAAGAGATAAAGCTGTACAAATGGTACATGTTGTATCCAATATTAGCTGAATTGAAAAGATGATGGGGTAAACAGAAATCAGAAATAAATATCACCACTGAAATATTCTCAGCAGAACAGAAGCCCTGCCATTTATGTTCCCCTGAGAAGCTAATGGAATGATCCAAGTAATCCAAGTGTCCTGGTTTGATTCCCATAAAGGTAGGATAGTTTCAAGTTACTCCAAGTCCCATTTTCTATGATTTGTGTGATCATACTATGACAAGGGTAGTTCACATGCATCAAAAAAAGACACTTTATGCATGAAGTAGAGTCCTCCTTAGCTGGTAGGTTTTCAGTTGGTCCTGATTTTTTTATGTTATGTTCTGCATCTAGTTCCACTACATATTGCTTAAACTCAAACTCACCTAGAAGTAAATATAAATGCCATATTATAAATTAAATATTGAAGACCATATTTTTAAAAAGATGCCTTAAAACCAGTTACTCCAGAACTACAGTTTTCTGTTGCTAGATTTTGTGCTGAGATACATAGTTTGATATTTTCTTGCATGTGTGAGCGTCTGTATAAGATGGAGAAAGAAGGAGCTTTTATACACAATTTCTCCCGTTCATTGACAATATTCCATGTCTGCTGCTACAATGTAGGTGTAAAAATAGCCTGAAAAACCTAGAAAGGCACAAGCTGGAGTTCTTGACCCTCTTAGATCCAGTGCTTCATTCCTGCTGGTACCTCTTATGGTGTAAAAGCCCACAAGAATGAAAGTTCTTTTTCTGACATTTGTAGTGATTGTACCGTCTATGTTCCCTTCTGCCACGACAATTATTAATTAATTTAAACCTTAAATAGCTGTAAACAAGTTTTGCATGATTTCATTCCCTTTTCTCTTGCTTTTTCAAATGCTGGAAATATACTTAAAATACTTTATCAGGTAATGTGCTATTTTGAACCCTGAACAATTAATTATGAATGTCTGGGAAAATGTACAGGATGAAAGAATTTTATGACACAAATAACCTGGCACAGGTCATAGCTCAACTCTTGACAAACAGTAATACCTTGTTAAGCCTTAATGTAGCGCCATTTAAATTAGACATTGCAGTAAATGTTAAATGTACTCACTTTTGAAACAGAAATAATTTGAAGCTAAGTCGATTTTTCAGGCTAAAACTTTGAGAATTTATTTTTCCCCTTCTGAGCAATGTAAAATAACAGTATAGGGCATGTGAATATAAATATTGTAATTAATTATAAGCATAGGCAAGGATCTCTATGTGATACAAACTTTAACTCTTGTTTTTAATTTGCTTTTATCTCTGCCTAATTATATGTAGTAAAAAGGTTGTTGCATAAATCAATGTATGACCCCAATGCAGTCTTGCTAATATCCCTATATCCAATAGATCTTGTTCTGTAATTCCCCTGGAAGAAGTGGGGCATGTCAGATAAATTAAATGAAAAGAACAGATGTAGATTAAGAGTGATGTAAATTTCAAGCCTGCACTTTTAATTTCACTAAATATTATTTTCCATCTTCATGATCACATTACACTGAAATGTGGAACTTCAATTTCCTCTACTATTTCATTTAATAAAACCTTTGTCTCATCTGAGTTCTTGAAGAGATGTTAGCTTTAAATCACATTGACTTCACCCTATCCAATTTACATATGCTGAAGAAATAAAAGTCTTTTCAAGAGTTGCCATGGGGCTTCAGAAGCCTCAAAGGAGTATTAAGACCTTGAGTTTAATGTGAACTGCCTCCAACACAAAACACAAATCTTCCCAACAGAATACTAATGGTTTAGTGTACAGTTACATTTTCTGTGGAAGTTTGTAAAGTAAATAAACAATCCACATATAGGAGAAAAATAACTAAATTATGTCTGAGCATTTGAATTTAGAAGTATGCCAGCTAGAAATAAAAAAATGTTTTCTATAGGGCTGTATTACATAAGAAATGTTGTGTGGTTTGACAGATGCACAGAATAGAACATAGGATAGATTAAAGGGGGAATTTGGAACTCCTCCTTTTTTTCTCTAAGGACTGTGTACCTGCAGAGTAGCATTAAGAGTTTCTCAAAGTCACAGCAAGAACATAAAATGTTTTGCCTTAATCTATGTGTACAGAAATGCTTCCACACTAGATTTACTTTGCTTACTTGCCTAAACGTTTTATATTTATTTTGTTTTTTTTAGAAACCTTAGTCTGTTTTAAAAGATCAATGGACTTCATTGCATGCAATAACAAAGAGGGGAAATGTTTTCCTAATATGACCTCAATCTCATCTCTATAATGGATTTCTCATTATAATAATTATATCCCATTAAAATGTCAGCACTAGTTTAAAAGATATCTAAGAAGACATGTCTGTTTGAGCAAAATAGCAGACAGAAACCTTGATGTTAATTTACTTGGCAACATTTAAGGGAAGTGGGGAAGTACAGTACATAAAATGAGAATCCTTGTGTGACACAAAATTTGAGCAGATTGACTATATACAGTATTAACACTTAAATAATTGGTCAGTCATAAGTAATTAGGGAGCATTACAATTACACAAAGAAAAGGTTTGTTTCAAGCGGAGAGCAGAGTGAATGATTCAAAGTGAATGCTACATGACAAATCTAGCCCTGTTTGCTGCTCAGGAATCATCTGCAGGCATGCAGACTTTTATTCATTTGTTTGGGTGAGATTGCAAACCCCCCTCCTCTTACTGGAGCCCTGTTCCTGGGGTGATGGTGTTTCCAAGAGCAGTTGCTCAGCGTGAGTGGGAGGTGCTCAGTTTCACCCTTTGTTAAGGAGGAGTGTCTGAACTATTTGGGCCAGAGTCTGACAACCTCTTCACTCAAATAATCAGCTTCTACCGCAAATGATCCCAGTTGTTTCAGTTCAGTAAGCTCATCCTAGTCTGACTCTTTATTTAGAATGATTTCCATTCCTCAGTGTTCATGAACAAGTCACTGTGACAGAGTTTCCTGCCCTTTGTTATCCATTAAGTTTTGTGTGCAGTCAGACCCTGATTTAGCAACTGATTTCAGGATGAATTGAAAGAAGCCTCGTAAACTGAGTTGGGAAAGATAGGCACATGCCTTATGTTTTGTTGAAATCTCAGTTTCCTCACCCATGCTGCTTTACTGTTCACGCAGGTGTCTGTGATATAATGTCCTTTAGAGACAGAAACCACTTAAAAAATGCTAAATCAAAGCAAGTCACAATAACCAGAAAATACCAGATTCTTTTATACATTGATCATTGACAAGTCAAGACATTTAAATTTTATCTGCATCTGATCAACTTAAAAATATAATTTTAAAATATTTATGCATATTTTTGTTGTAAATGAATAAATAATGGTCAGATGAAAATAGTACAATTTCCTATCAATATAATTCTGGATTTTATATTTAAAACCAAAAGCAAACTCCTCATTTGGAACTCGGTCTTCTCACAAAATATCACTACTCCTGTGTGTGCACTATGCAAGTTGACTGTTGGAAAGTAACTTTAGTTTTAAAATAAATTGCACACAAGCTGACTTCCAAAGATTAATTGGTAATAGAGACAGAACTCATACTTCTTATGCAGGCAAACCTACCAGTGATTTAAAGTGCATTTCCCTGAATGAATGGCATGTTGAAACTCCTGGAAGGAAGCCATGCTACAAAGAATTGAATTGAATGGGGTCAGAAGCAGTCCCAGAAAGCCCTTTTAAGCTTGGAAAGCACCCTACTGAATTTCTTGCCAAGTGCAGTATTTCCTATTACATTATGTAAAGGGTAGCCTGCATTCCTTCAGAACTGGCTTATTAGTATTTGCCAGTCTGCAGGGTTCAGACAATGCAAACAGCATCCCTGATCCATCCATCCTGCACAGGCAAATCCTGTCCAGGTTGCCCCAGTATCCTGGCCATGCTAGATGCTGTTGATCCATAGAAAGTGGTGTTTACTTGGACTGGACCACAGACTTCGTGGTCTTCCCTGCCAATTTTTTCATCTTGACTCACATCTAAGTCTTTTCTTTATTGTAGCTTCAGCATCATACAGTGACACATAGTAGGATGGTAAAAATATTTACCGTGTTTATGTATTTCCTGATACTAGAAATCTTTTGCCTTCTTAGAATGCCAGATGAAGTTAATAGGGCAAGCCTCAGTAAACAAGGTTAATTACCTTGACAATTTAGATTAAGTCCTTGAAATGGATTGTCTGAAATGAGTATATTTATGTTACTAGATTAAGGATCCGTTTCTCTGTCAGATGTTTCAGCTACCAAGAAGTAATCTTCCTACTGATAAGCACAATGAGCTGGACACATTTGTTTCTCATTCCTGTGCATACGCTTAAATGGACTTTTAAATTGCTCTCAATTAGTGACTTGAATTTGAGATTTTTAACTTAATGTTTCTTATTAATTCTTCTGTTGCGTTTGTTAGTTTTTCTAATTAGCTTCAGTTCTGTTCTCTAAATGATTTTGTTTTTACACCTAAACAGAAAACCAATAGGTGGTGACAGCAGTACACTTCTTGATTTAACCTAGTTATGCATGACTTAGCAGCCTGGGCTTTCTTTTATTGTTGTCATTTCTTACAGTGTGAGCCTTAGTGATGTTACTAGAAAGAAAGAAAATACATTTGCTTTTAAAATTCAAAGATACTTATACTGGTGTAAGCCTGTAGTGGCTCAGAGTCTGTGGTAGTACATGTAAGAAAGTAGCACAGCAAAGATTAAAACAGCCCAAGATTTAAAGTCTCACAGTAATTATTTGAGAAAAAACTCTACAGGACAAAAGATATAGTGGTATAGCTTTTAAATCAATCATTTTTCCAGTGCAGGATTCTGCATCTGCAAAACTCAAATTGGTATTATTTAATTTACAAATTACAAATATCAGAAGAGCCATTTCGGTTTTGTATCAGGAGGATCTTATTGTGAAGTAGCGTAATGAAGGTCTGACCATTCAGCCTATACAGGCTTACATATGTAAACCTTTTGTGACAATTAAAGATTCATTCTATGTTTAAAATATAATCTAGATTTATGATACTGTACAGGCAGTGTGTGATTTAAATCTCACTATATTTACAACAATTAACCCCATCTGCTTTCCATTTTCCTTACTCAGCGAGAATTTTGTCTTGAGAAATATAACATGATAAAATCAATATTTCTTTTTGATGTAACAATCTTCTCCTAGAGCTTTTTAAACATAGAACAAAATTCCAACCTCAGATAAAGTTAGTGGGAATTTTGACATGCACTTTAATGAGCCATAGTATTAAATTCTTCATTAATATTTGACAGTACGTAATTTTTCATTACTGGAAATAATTTTTACAGCTATTTGCTAAGAAGCAGAGTAATTTTTTAAAAAAATCCTAAGTATTTGAAGTGTTAAATTTTACTTACTTAAGATGTGGGAAATGTTTTCTAAATCTCACTTTTTTACATCTTGGAAATATAACTTTCCATTATGATTGTGAAACGTATGATTTATCATGATCTCTTTATAGTGCTGTATGCTTTATTTGAAAATTATGAAGAAATTTTAAAAGTCTGATGTCTCATTACTCTACTTTGCAGAACTCTGCATGCCAGCAGAGAGTAAACACATTTCCCACATTCTAGAAAATCACTACAAAAGTCACAAGTAGGTATTCGATCTACAGGATGAACTGAAGGAAGTGTTTACTTGGAGCTCTACTTCTGTGTTTGGTTATAATGCCAAATTTCAGGAACCTTGTAACACAGAAAGAAATAAGAAAGTACACAGACATACGTAATGCCAGATAACGAAAATCAGTCCAGTATTTCACCAGGTAAAAAGCAACATTTATACTACTGTAAAATGGTCCTGAATACTCATCAGGATTGGTGTTAAGCTATGGACTTGAGACATGGTGTATTACATTTGACTAAGAACTGAGATATTTCAGCAGCTATATTGAGGACTACAGTTACGCTCATTCAGAACGAGCATCAGAACCTTCTCTGTCAATGACTGGCATTGATTAAAGTCTCAGAATTTCCATCCTGCATGAAACAATAATTATTTTGTGCTATTCCATATGTTTCATTCTAACTTCAACATTTTATATTATAATCAAACTGCATTCCAATGAGCCTTATCAAGACACTTCTGCAATGGTTTTTAAAGTAATAGTCAAATTTATATATTCCTGGGGAAAGTTTCCTGCAAAACAATATTCTTTCAGATTTTGTTCTTCTATTTTACTTGTTCTAGCTGGTTACTTTCTAGAACACTGACTGAATGCAGGATACTATGCAGGAAGAATGAAGGGCAATGATTAAAAAAAGAGCTGAGAAAAAAAAAACAAAACATCTTCCACTTTAACAAAAAAGCAGCAGAGATACATTAAAAGAAGCCAAAAAGGTATACAGATTTTAGATCTGTTATTAGTAGAATTTCCTTAAATATATATTCCACTCCTTTTATATATATATATTTTTGTGTTCCTGTTTAGACCTGGAGATGGAAAAAGATCAGGCTTTTATACACAGCGGAAATGTGTTCCAAGAGGCGTCGGTTTTTACCATAATATAAAAGATTTCTTGCTTATGCTTCAAAATACAGTTTTCTAAGTCTCTCTCCTTTTTTTTTTTATCCCAAGGGATGTAATATCTGCCCTTCAGTGTTCAGTACACATGATCATTCAAAAAGTCCACTAGTAGGATCCTGATAAATGTGAAGTACCTCCTGTTTTAAAGCCATAAATGCAAACTCAAAGTACTAATAATTTGGGAGCAATGCTGCAATTAACACTGCAGTGCTTGAAGGCTTAGCATGGGTAGAAGGCCAGATGTTGTTTCTTAGTATATTACTAGAGTGTTATTCCTGCTGGCCAGTACATTGTTTATCCATCATGTGAGCAATAATCCTGTTGGCCATTATACTGTCTTAAAGGATCATTTAATGTCATTCACTTGATTCATTAAAATAGCAGTAACTACCAGGAACCCATTAAAAAGCTTCAAAGCCTGTATATTGTATTCCAAACAACTGCACATTTCTTAAAAGAATGATTTGGAGGGGATGGAAGGAAAAGAAAATCTAATGAATAGGACTGGATGCTAGCTATGGCCCTACTCCAATACCTGTTGAATGAGAGCCCTTTCACTGACATCAGTGGATTTCAAAATTGGACTATGTGTCTTAATTAACAGAAATGTCACAATATTATTTTTGTTGGCCTTTGGAAGAAAGATTAAATGCTGGAGACTTCTGAAAACTATGGGATTCTTTTGTTTTTAATGTGATAACAAGAAATTAGGGCTAAAGTATCACCAAGTAGTAAGTCAAACATTTTTTCTAAATGTATACATGTACATAAACATACTCAGATACAGTTTTCCGGCAATTGTATCTGAATACTCATATAAGCAAAATTTTTTTACAAAGCTTGAAAGATTATGTTCCAAATTGACAGGAACACAGTTGTTTTGGATTTTTTTTTTCTCCCTGTGGAATTTAGAGGGAAAGTTTGTGCTTGTAAAATTAATTATAATAAATTACATATCTTTAATAGCAGTAGGATAATTTACAAGTGAAGACTCAAAAATTTCGTATTGGTTATTACAAGTTAACATCCCATAAATCAAATCAAAGCAATTCTCTTAAACATTCAAATGAATGGGGAATAGATTATTACAGTCAGGTGAAGTAAATTATAGTATAAAATTGTGTCACCTTTAACAGCACCAAGACTGCAAGACTGATTTTTTTTTCTTGTTTGTTGAGTTGCTTTCACATACGGTTCTCCTGTTACTTAGACATAGATTTTGATCTCTGAAATATTTATGTTTGTAGATCATCTTACTCCAAAATCTTGCTCAGAAGCTGGTAGGTGTCAGAGGACAGGAATCAGAAGTAACTTGGAGCAAATATAGTCTCCATACCTAATGAGTTTAGAGCTGATATGGTAACATACAAACCTAGTGCAAGTTCCATTAGGATTAAGAAAATAGGATTCAACCAGTGCTTGCTAGACACATTTAAAATAATCTTATTTTCAGGAGAAAACAGGTGAATAAGACTGTAACTGAAGTCAAGCTCTCAGAAAACTATACAACCTGCAAAGGTCAAATTGACTTTTACCAGACCAATATGTTTTATTGATAGCATCTTTTAGAGATTTTTTTTAAGTGTAAAATTGATTCACAATCTTAATGTAATAGCTTAGAAGAAACCTTTCTAAGAGGAACTTGTGATAGGAAGGTGTTGAGACTCTACTAGAGATTGATACAGTATAAATCATTATGTCTTAACCATGTCTCAGACAGTGTTTTTGTAACCTTTGAAAATTGTGATTGACTGAATTGATGGTTAATGTTCCTGCTGCTGACTGAGCATTTAGGAAGCTTGTATGTAACCTTAAGAGCGAGATTGCACTTTTAAGGCTCTGCTCTGCACTGTGTTCATCTCAAGGGAATTTCTGGGCAAGACTCTGCTTTTCAGTCATTGCTTAGACATTAAAAGGAATATGGTCTTTGTAACCTTAGGTTGATACTTGGCATACTCTCATTCTCTGTTAGCTGATTTGTAAGGGATATCTAAGCTGTCATTTGATCTCCTGACACCTTTCACTTTCTGAGGAGTGAATTTCACCTTCTGGTCAAGAATGTGCTAGGAGACAGCATTTATGCAGAGAGAGGACAGGATATGGGAAACAGGTGGTCTCTGTGCTCTTTCTACTCTTGCACGTGTATGTGTAGGCCAGTAATAGTCTCTTCTTTAACATCAGTCATCTGGGTAACTGCATTGCTCCTGCACTCAGAGGTTTTCATACTCAAGGAGAGTCATTGTATCAATAAAGCTGTTGGATAAAAACACAAATAAAGTTCTAGACTGGTCTGCACTCAGGCTATGTCCATTTTCCTGAAATTCTCAGACAGCAAGTAGCTGAATTTGTGCAGTAAACAAGTAAACTATGTAAGCATTAACTCTTACTTAAGGCTAACTCTTAAGACTAACTTCATATACTGGATTATAAGAACGTACGCTTTATCCACTTGTATCTCTACGTAAATACACCTGACTTGCTTCTGGGATGACAAATTCTTCTGTATCTCATAAGGTTGATTTTAAGTAATATGCGAAGAAAACAAACAGATTCATTTTTTCTCTTTAAAATCAGTAGCACTACTTCTTAGGGCAAGGTCTCAATTTTATTTCTAGTTCTTAGAATATGATACCAGAAGTGTTTCATCACAATCTTACCCTTATAATTTGCAAATATGCAGAATCTTTGTTAAAACAATAGAAGTCAACAATATATCTCTATAGATTTTTTTTTTTTTTTCTGTACAGCATGTTAGAAATTATGGAGAAATATTAATTCTCTTTGCTTCCTTTTTTAATTAACCAGTTAATTTAGTATTTCAAGGAAGCACAGTCTATAGACAATGAGAATGTGGTGATTCCCTGACTTGAAGAAAGTCTAGTTGGTTAGTAATAAATCTTTAATTTCTTGCATGTTTATTTTATGTGGATTAATGGTTTATGTCTCACTGAGCTTCACAGGCTTTTTAAAAATAACTGAAGCTATAGAAAAATAAGAAATCTACAGATTTCATATCAAAAACTAGTATATAATTTAGAGTAATAGATTTGAGAATGAGTATTTATAGGATAAGAGAAATAAGTCAATATGTTTTTAAATAGATTATCATGCATCAGTATGTTGCAGAGCCTACTGAGACAGTATACCTTATATGGCATAAAAAGAATATGATGTCTGCAGTGGTTATGTAGTATGTTTAATATTTTACTATTCAGTGCATCTGTATGTTAAGCTAAGAATCCTGTTCTGTACAACAGGGTAAAATGTTTTTCTGAGATTCAGTTCATGCAATCCGAAGGGACAGTCATAAATTAACATTTTAAATGAAAACATAAATTGGCTTAGCAAAATGGTATGGTAATTTATCATAAGTGTAAATAATTCTATGCTTTCAATCACATAATGTTACTTAAACAGCAGGGTTAAACAATAATGTTTGTTATGATTATGTTTCCATTAACCACCCACTGGTGGCCCCAGATGGGTTTTTATAAGATCTGAGTCACTACAGTGTGTGGAGATCTGTTGACAAGTGACTAACCCTTTACTCTAGGTATGCCATAAGTATCTGTGTTCCCACAGCAAACATGACCTCTTCATTCTGATGGTGTTCTCAGTGTTTCTAATACTCTAGCTTTACAGGCTCCTGAATTTATATAGAGATGTTTGATTATGGAAAAATCTTAGTGATTTACTTGGTGAGTAAGTATCAACCAGAACAGAAAGCTACCTATCAAACCTCTAACTTCATGGATAGTAGTACTAATTTTAAATCTATAACACATCATAACAACAGAAAAAAGAGCCTGTACAACCCAGATTTGAAATTTGCATACCAGCCATTTTGAATGCAAAGGAACTGTGAATTCAAAGGACTTTAGCACATGCTTTGCAACATCACTGTCAAAACTCCCATAACAGTGGATATTTGCTTGTGCAAATTTATGATTTGCAACACTTTCCTCTTAAGGGCTCAGAATTTCTGAGTTTAAAATAGTTTTGTGTGCAGATGGGTCTCCATACACTCTTGATATTGTGTGTGTGCCACGGTTCACCCAACAGTTCCAACAGTAGATTTTAAGGTTGAAATACTATATCTGCTACTGGGAGACCTGCTTATGAAAAATCTGATTTCTCTGTGATCTCCTGAACTCAGGAAAATATATTGACTTCTTTTACAGTGGATTACATACACAGAGTTTAATAGCTAATTAATTATCCACCTTTCCACTTGAGGGATAATATGTAATAAACTAAATCATTCTTATCAAATAACATGTTCATTTTCAAAGGCAATGTTGGGGCATTCATTCTTTAAGAAGCAATATATCTTGTGCCTACTGCACTGCAAGGTTGAAGGTCAGTCAGTTTGTTAACCTGAAATGGTTTTCTAACCCATTAAACATAAAATATATTTGAATTATTAATTAATATTGCTATATTATAATGTGCTCTGTCCTCTTATGTCTTTCTATCCATTGTCATTCCTACTCCACCCAAACCCAGTGGGGCTCATTATGGTAGTTTACAAACCCTCATCCCAATGAATTTTTAAGATTTACTCCATTTGATTTGTTTTTAAAGAGATGACATTGAGAATGTATATGTTGTAAATGGGAATTAATGCATTTCTTTTCTGACCCTAGTATGGATTTACTGGGTGAAAGTCTGTTGTCTTTCCTTTCATTCATCATCTGCACAATACAGATGGTAACAAGCTTGTTTTTCAGAGTTGTTTCAATGGCCAATTAATTATAAACTTTTGATTGTAAGCTGCTCTGTTATTAGTCCCTAGGTAAATGCTTCACCTGCTGAGCAATGTACCTGGCATTCTCATGAGTAGGTGACAGTGGCAGCAAAATATTATCTGTAAGAATTATAGTACTTTATCAATTGACATGCCACTGAAACTCTGCATAAATTCTTCCACAGAGGAAAATTACAGGCATATCAATCAGTGATCCCATAAAACTCAAATGTGCTACAACTGTCAGAGGATACCCAAGAAACAATGAATCACTAAAAAATAAAACTAAAGAATTTTTAGTGTGTTTTGATAACATTTCAGAGTATTTCAGTCCTCTTTCTTAAGGTATGGAATGTATTCAGGCCTCTAATAAGTGGAGAGGTAGTTTAGATATTATTTCTTTTACTATATGTGGTTTTAATATTTTTTATTTTACCTGGTCCACAAATTTTCCAGTCATAGCAAGTATGTTGTCTGATATTTCTGACCTAGTGAGATACTGTGGTTATAAAGTCTACTAACTTAATATGATTGTTTTACACTTTCATATTGTATCATTTGTTACATGTTCACATTGCTGCTGCTGCTGCTAAGAATATAACTGACAAAAGTTTTGCCTTTAAAGCTGAGACTTTTAAGTTATTTAGGCCTAGTAAATGTTGCTTAATAATCTGCAGACTAGTGCTGTTGTTTATTACTAAGGAAAGTAGTTTATCATGCCTCCATTGAACATTTCATGCTAAGAAATTATGATGCCTAAAATATTATTTTTGTGACTCTCAACCATTTGAGGCAGAACTCTTTTATCAGACAGAGCCCTGATAAGAATTCCTGCTTTGTTCCTCTTCTTTAAAGTGACCTTACCAAAAGGACAGTAATTAAAATTGGTCTTGGTTAGAATTCCAAGATAGTGCATTAGGGTAATATACTTTGGGAAATTCTGGGTAAAACAGAGAACTATAAGGTTAAAAAAATAAATCTCTGCCTTATCCAAAAGATCCTAGCAGAACAGTGTTTGTTCCAGTCCTGCTGAGTAGTCTGGCAGCTTGGGTTGGGAGAAGGGCTTGCTGAATTATGCAAGCTCCAAATGGCTCTCTTGGTGTCTTGAGGAATGATTCTTCTTTTCCATCCCTTTTAGAGGTTGGGTTTAGGCCTGTTCCTTAAGATACACAAGCTCTTAATTCTCCTTTTGAAGATTCATCCTCACACCTCAGTCATAAAAGAGAGAAACAGCCTTTCTCCTTGCTTTCTAACTACATTTTTTCCCACAAACATATATAGTAAGTTAAGACACAAATGAAAGAAAAGCTTATAATTTATAATAGCCTTTTAAACAGACATGTAGACTGCCATTGTAAACACCTCTCATTCCTGGTCTCAATTTGGAAAGTAAGTACTTTCATGTTTCCCAAAGAAAAGTAGTATGTTATTTGGTTTTGGAGTCCTTCATTCTTTATACAATAATTTTGCTATAATCTGGTTTCATGTTTTTAATTTGGATTTCATCTTTTTCTAGGTTTATTGACTTCTATCGATGTTTATCCAATTATTATTTATATTAAAAAGAATATACTTGATATTATTTTTATCATTTTAATTGCTTTTCTTTCTTATTTTTGCCTTTACTTCATTGAATCCGTGGCCAAAGTTACAGTTTTTTATAAGGGAAGAATTTATTATTTTTTGTCATCTGAATTTCCATGAATTACCAATCATAACCCACCTTTTTTTCTGTTTATATTTCTGCCTGTTGTCAATTTTGCCTCTAATTTTATTCTATTTTCTCTCATCAGAGGTTTCTACCATGCAGTCAGATTTAGAGTAGATGAAATTTCTTTTGATTACTTCTCATCTCTTATTATCTGAAATATTTGGTTGGGTTCCCTGAAGATGTATGTTCAATCCTACCCCAACCATAGCAGACAGTTATCCTTCTGAGATTAATAAACTGCATTCTATGAAGTTCACAGAGTGTGCTGCAGAGATGGTTTAGCTGAAACTTTCAAGAATCAAATCCTGTCTGCTCTGTCTAATTACTGGAAAAACATAACAGTTCTGTAGGATTTGAGATTTATTCCTGTGACTTGATTCTTTTCTCCTCGGCATACTGGAGTTTGCTATCCAATTAGTTACTGCCCCCCTTCACCAGTAATTGCCACATTTCAGCAGTTTTGTATGTAAGAAAGCAGCTTGCTTGGTGCAGTTTGTAGTAGAAGTGTAAGATCATTTGAGTAATTACAAAAATAACTTTCTGATGCGTTGTTCTTAATGACAGTTTTTAATAATTCATGCTTATTAATAATCTTATTTGGTTTTAGCTTCAAATAGAACTAGCAAATTAAAAGTAATATTAGAACAGCAACTATCATTAAATTTCTGTGCTTGTCATGTTGCCTTGCATATTTAAATGTAGAGGGGTTGTGTAATACAGCAGGTAATGTTTGTGTGGTGCAACTGAGGTCAGTAATTAATCCTACTTTAAACTCCATCACTATTGCAGAGGCATTTAAATTGTGCTACTAAGAGGTCTTAATAAAGGCAGCACAGAAAAATAGCACAACAGTTAAGTGCTTTAATGGTACACGCTAAAGCAATGGTACTGATTAGATTCTTTGCTAATTACCTTCTGTTACTTCTGTTGGTTATATTTCAACAAAATAGACACAATTATTTACAAATAGCAATCTTAATAAAAATTGTTGTCTTTATGTTGCTGGAAGTATCTAAAATAATGTTTCAAAAATGAGGACAAAGATGCCTTTCATTGCTAAATTCATATAAGCTTAAGACAGAACAAAAGTTTTTGAAACATTATTTTAGACACTTTCAGCAACACAAAGCCAGTCATTTTTGTAAGAATATCAGAGGATTTATAATCACTAGAAATTTCCCTCCTTTTTTTTTTCCATAACCTGCTTATAATTATTCCCAATAATTATACTAAATTTATGTAAGAAACACTGTGATATGGTATTGTTTTTAAAGAAGCTTACTAGCTGCTGAACTGAAGCTCTCTGCGGGACTTTCATCCTTAAGCCTACAGCCTGTAAACCTTGCCTGATTGTACTTTAACGTACCCCATGTTGCCTTGACTGGGATTCAGACTGCATTTGGCTTTTCTAGGAGAGAATTTCTATGCCCTTTTAGCTGGAAAGGAGCTCTGAGTGTCTCCCCTGTTGACAAAGGTTCTTTCAGTAGCACAGTGTTTAGATAATACCCAGACAATTCTTGAAAATCCAAATGAAGGCAAATGAGATTTCAGAGCAGAAGTGTAGGCCTACATGTATGTTTCTTAGTAGTATAGCTATATAATTTTTATTGGTATAATACCAACTCTTCTACTCATCTGAAAATTTCAAAATATGAACATTGTTTAAAAAAATTCGCTGAGAAGTTGCTTGCTTACAGAGCTGATGCAGTTCTGAGTCATTGAATAATACAGAAAAATCAAGAAACATATCTCTTGCAGGTATGAGGAGAGATATATCTCTATGTATATTATATATATAAATAGAAAATAGAAATATATATATTGCTGGTTTTATTATCACCCAATTGCTAGGCAAATGTCTTTAACTGGTGTGCAGTCCTCTTTTCTTAACCTAACCGAATATGCTCCAGTCATGCCTTTCAGATTTCTTTGCTAGCAAAGACATTGACCCAGAAATTCTCTCCCAAGAGAAAATGATATTCATATGCTAGTTCTCTCACATACTAGATCTCAGCTGGAGTAGCTGAGATAGAAATGTCTCACCTGTTATAAGTGCTTCTCTCCCTAGTGTAACAGAAGTGTAGAATAATAAACTGGTGGGAAGTAATCCAAGTATTATGAACACTGGATAATTGCATAACTAAGACTCCAAGGAATGTCCACTTCATTAAAAAAAAACCAAAAAATGTCCAGGTTGGTGAAACACCCCTTGCTTTTACACCTGCGGGGTGTTGCTGTGCAAATATGCGTGTGAGAGTTTTATTCCTGTTTTTCCACTGAATTAGATCCTTCATCATGAATCATTCATAGTGTGATGTTTGTAAGAGAAGCAAACACCAAGATATAACAAAACTTTTAACTTTGCAAAAGGCACATCTCTCTTCTTTCTGGGCTTTGTTAGTCATGTTTAGCAACTGAAGAAATCTCCAGTATCATCTTTCATTATTGTTCTTGTGTTTTCTGAGTTTCACAGTCCTACAAGTTGGAAAACATTGTTCATAAAAGATGTTTGTTCTTTAATAACTATTGGAGTTGGCAATTTTGTGGTGGACAGACAAGATCTTTGTTCAATAGATGAGATCCTAGAAGCATAAAAAATAAAATAAGAAAATATATGTCCTTTTTGGCAGCTCAGTACTTCCTCTAAGTACTAGCTGTAAATTAGAAGGGTGAAGAAATTGGAATGAAAATAATTGCATTATTATAGAGGAGTAGGATTCTGTTCTCTTTATGTGATTGCTCTCATTATCTAATAAAAATATGAACAGTCAAAGGGCAGAAATACAAAGATGATACATACACAGAGAATTTTGCTTATAGTGACTTTGAACTCAGAGTTAATTTAATCCTGAGATCTCAGCTTTCACTACAAGAAAGGACCATAGCAGAGACTGTGACCCTTTTCTGGAGAGCACCAGACCTATGGACAGGGAAGATGTGGCTTTTGGCTTTTCGAGAGTGAGCATTTTTCATGAATACTCAGAAGCTTTTATACCTCAAGATTAACTGAAACTGATTACACACAAACTTCAAATTGATTAGTTTTTCAATTTATAGTATTACCTTATAATCTAAATTCCAGTGATCTTAATAGAAGATGAGAGAAGATTGCAGAAAACATACTATTCAATTTAAAAATAAATCAAAGTACAAGAAAGGAGAGAAAAAATATTTTCTCATGGAAATTCAGCATAAAATGCAATAACATGACTATAGTAGATAGCAACAGATATTTTTTTCCCCTTAGAAAGTGCCCTTTTGACATTTCTACATATATAAATATGTAGTTGTTTTCTGATGTTTTAATACGGTGCACATCACATATCATTAGAAACAATATAAATATTGAGGGGTTTTGTATTTTTAATTCATTAATCACAAATTTCCTTGTAAAGATTTTAATGCTCTCTTACTTCCTACATCAAAGTTTCTATCAGTAAGGCAGTTTTAACACCCAAGAAAAGATTAACACTCAGTGTACTAGTGAAAAGACCAGCTGTACCTTTAATTTTCCAACTGAATCACAGAATATTAGGGATTGGAAGGGACCTCGAAAGATCATCTAGTCCAAACTGGATTGTTTAGGTACTATTTAGAGTTTTGTCAGCAAGTAGTAGCCTTTGGTCTGAGACTAGAGTAATGATCTGTGCATCATATTTTCCTAGCAGTTGTGTTGGATCTTTTGTGTTGACCTCTACAAGGCAAGAATGGTACAAATATAAATGATAAAGTAAACATAGGTAAATGAAAGTGCAGTTACTTGTAAGTTTTCAAACTGGTATTTTATCCAAAGTAAAAATACACTTTTTTTTTTTTTATTATATATCAGCAGCTTCCTAAAGATAGGCATTTTTATTTCTGAGCAAAATCAAATTTTAAAATGTGAACATGCTTAGAAAAATTTAAATGCTGAGTTTTTACTAAGTCAATTCTTGAGTTCCCATCCCATAGAATATGAAGATTTTTAGACATTGATGCGAGTAATGTGGTTTCTTAAGTTTATTTTTTTTTTCCTGTTAATGTAATTTTGAACACTAATGTCATTAGTTCCTAACTATGTGTGCAATGAGGGGTGCTGGTATTGCATCCTTCTTTGGCTTTGTCTAGCTTGTGGATGGTGATTCTCAAAGGTCTCAATAATAGCAAATGCCTTTCTATCATGACCCTTCTTTGTGGTCTGCCCAATTTCCTGGATGAGTAACAGTCAGAGGAATGTCACTGGGCTGTATCACACTGTGTTTTTGATGGTCTCAGCATGCTTCATGGTGCATCAATTCCTCCTAACTGAGGAAAGAGTCACCGTCCTTGCTTTCCCATGTACTGAAGTCTTCCTTAAGGACTGCCTGGAGTGATATAAGCATAAGACATTTTTCCTCTTTTTTCTCCCTTCCTGAAAAGTACAGAGGGCAAGGTGGACATAATAGCTGTTAGTCAAGCAAAACTTTCCATAATCTCTAGGTGGATTGAAGTGAATCGAGCACACAACAGGATGCACCTTTGGATGTATTTAGTGTTCTTACAGCCTCTTCCTAAGTGCCTCTCACCAGCCACTGTTTGAAAAAGGGTATTGGGATGGAAGGACTGCTG
Organism: Caprimulgus europaeus; assembly: GCA_907165065.1. The sequence goes on from OU015536.1 coordinate 8,887,308, forward strand.
GGATAACTCAGTATGTTTATTTTTAGGGTCACTGAAACCTTTTTGTGAAGAAGATGGTTAAGTGTTGTGTTGAATCAGGGCCCTCTCTGAAAAAAAGAGAAGTAAAAGTGTGTGAGCATTTGGCATTTGACAAGCATGAGGAACCCAGAGTATTAAAAAAAAAAAAAAAAAGTTTCTCACCAAGCTCGATCTTAAGTTCTTGAGTGTATTACATCTTTTATCCTCATGTTCTACACAGATATAGTCATAAACTACAAACACCCACCTTGACCTGCATATTTTTGACTCTTCTTTGAAATAAAGTTTATCAACCCTTGGATAAATTACCAAAGAATCTAAATTTGTCCATGTGAGAAGCTTTTTGTTCTAGCTCTTTTATACCTTGGTGAAATACATGCTGAACTATAACAGTTTATCAAAGAGCAAACATGTCATCTGGTCACATATTGATTGACAGAGAGGAGTTAGGTTAATTTACTGTAACCTTCCTTAAAAAGTTTTATTGAGTAAGTAAAAGCCATTATTGCACAACTGACCTTTGCCAACAAAATATTAATCTTTCACCAACTCTGTTTTGTTAGTACATGTATATCAAACCAACTGTTCTCAGAAATGTCAGCAATCTAAAATAAGCATGCAACATGCTGCACATCAGAAACATTACCAAGCAACAAGAAGAGTGTCTTATTGAAGATGCAAAGGGAACTAAAGATTGAAGAAACATCCATATGGAGGCAAATTTAATAGGCATCTATAGAGGTTCCCCTCTGTACCACCTTTTTATTCCCAGTTATCTGGTTAATTAAATAGTTCTTACATAAAATCAATAATTAGTTGCCATCAAGACAGGTAAGGTATTTTAAGATTAGCATGAGTCATAAAGAGGTCTGCATTTACAGTCTCACATTCCAGCTAAATAAATTAAAAGGGGAAGTAAGGTATTCATTTTGAGCAGAAAATGTGTTGTTTTGTTTGTTGTTTTGTTTTTTTCTTTTGGCTAGCATCATGGGTGGGATATTGAGCTATTTGGTTATGCGATACTTATTTCAGTATATTCAGACTTTTTGTTTCATTCATGTGTCCTTCAGGTGATAAAATGTCTTAAGGCCATTAGAACATGTCCTTCTGCAGAGCTTAAAAACAGTGAAAGAGAACAAGTAGCCCTATAAAGGTAACAAAATGTTTCTTGGGATGATGGGTCTGATTTGGTTATCGTCTGACTTTGTCTCTTTGATAAAGAAACAATGCAAATTCATTGGCTAAATGCAAATTTTTTCTTCCCATTCAAGCTTTTCTCCACTTGTCTGCCATTATATTTAGAGTTATTTTAAAATTAAACAAAACCCACTTTTATGAGTCCAAGAGCTGCCTGCAGATCTGAAGTCCTAATGATGTAGTTTATCTGAGGATTTTGCCTCAGATACAACTTTGATGTAGGTGCTGAAGGGGAAGCTAAACAGAGTCATGTTAAATCAATGTAACAAAAATGTCAGAGCTCAACTGCTCATATTCCTCCACTGACATTTGTAACAAAGCTGAAAGTTCAGGTAACAGAAGGAAAACAGAGGTAAGAAATTTTGTGTGATCAGTAGTATAGGAAACCTGAATTTTATTCTAGAGGCAGATTTTAGTAAACATAAATTATACTTTATTTAATCATTCTGCTCAATATAGACGTCTGATAATCAGAAGGGCACATTAGTTTGTCTATGGCTCTCTTCCTTAAACTCTCTGGAAAAGTCAAAGATGATTTAATCATTGAACAGAATTTTCTAAGCTCAGATATTACTAGCAGCCATTATAGCATATTTGGGCCAATGAAAATCCTCAAAAGGGTAAGAAAAGAAAGTTATCTATTGTGGGAGAAATAATAAAGTTCATGGATTATTTTTTTTTCTTACGAGGAGAAAAAAATGCAGAACTGTAGATAGATTTATTAATTTTTTTTAAAGGGGCTTTAATCAACAAACCCATCTGTGTTAACAGCTAGGTTACAAATATGATTAAGTTCCTCTGCTGTGTATATGCATATCTACTCATATTGGCTGGTCAGTTGGGCACGACACACCTCCTTGCATGGTTCAGGTGGAACGTTGATTTTGGATGTGCATACACTGCAGAATCACTTCCCTCTAAAGAATATCTCTTGCATACAAACTGAAGACATTGCTGTCATCCTTGCAGGGTGATGTCTGAAGGAACATGTTTCTGTTCTAAAGTTATGAAATATACAGCTATTAGGAACATCATGACATCAAGGCCAATAAAGAGAGATCTTTTGATCCAGGATCAGCAGACCAGATTTAAAACTGCATTAAACTTTTATTATAACATAACCATATTGGAATATATCAAATAGAATTCTCTATGAGTTACTTCATAAAAAACAGAATATTTGAAAATGTCGTGGCTTGCTCTTATTTCAGAGATACAAGAAGCTGTTCTAGAAGTGTCACTGTGCTGAACATGTTTGTTAGAGGATTTGTGGTTTGGGTTTGTTTGGTTTGGGTTGTTGTTTTTTTGTTTGTGAGTTTTTTGTTTGTTTGTTGGGGGTTTTTTGTTTGTTTTTCCTTCGAGAACTGTGTTACTTTTCTTTAGGAAAAACAAAGTGTTTTACTGTAGCAAAGGCTATACAGGTCACATTATGGAGTTGAGACACTGCCATCAGAAAACACAGAGCTACAGAGGAGGTGAAAAGACTCTTCTGGGGACCAGAGCAGAATACACAGAGTTTGCTTTTGTACTTAGTCTGTGAGTGGAACAAAATGAAGTCTGGAAATGAAAGGCTTGCAAGCTCACAATGTATAGAGGAGATTGGTTTATTAAACCCTTCCTAACCATTCTATTATTAATTAATAAGTGTAGCCTATATGTGAAGTTTAATACAATGATAATAGTTCCAATGTTCATGTGTCTAGTTGCACTTTTCTCTTTCTTCCGAAGAGCCACTTCTCATTGTGGTCTTTCCTCATTCTCATACTTCTGGGATGGAAGGGACTGAAATTAAATAAGTCAACATTTGGAGAAAAAGTTTTGTAAGTATATGTCAGTTAAAAGTTCTCCAGCAGAATGCAAGAATGATGACTTTCATTTTAAAAATTATTGCATATTCTTGCCACATGCAGTTTGGGGAGAGCAGGAGTGGCTGTTGTGAAGGCTGTTCGTGGTGCAGCATGGAAATACCTACCCCAGAATACTTCTCACATAAAAACCTTAGATGCAGCTGCAGCGAAGACAGATGTTCATTAATTTCCAGGTACTTCCACCTGCCCAGTTTTTAATTCTTATTAAAAAGATACCCAAATGAAATGACAAAACAATGCTAAATTTGCATTAGGATTCCAACATTGAATTGTGTATGTATGGGGTTTTTTTGGGTTTTTTTCCTCTGTGCTTTTCTGGCTATTTAGAAAAGAGAGAGGTCTGTGCAGATGAAAAACTATGGTTAGACTTTAAACTTTGGAATTTCACTTAAGCAAACTTAATATAACTTTGATATATTTTAATTTATTTTTGTAAGAAAATAAGGTGCTTAAAAACACCATAAATTAACAGATGAGAATGAGCTAACATTCCTTTAGATTTAAAACAAATTAACTATTTAAGAACTGTTAAGGGCAGAGTGGAGGGTCTGTTTTTCTCCTCAGAAAAGCAGATGAACCCTTGTCTTTGAGTAGTCTAACACTTTGTGTGAGTGTATGTAGATATTGTAAATCATAAAGGAGATTTATCTTTTTTGAGAACTCATTCCTTCCTAGAGCTGATCATCACAGCCATAGCTCTATTCTTAATGAAAAACTATGTGAGGACAAATAGGTGGTATCCAAGATACATTTAATATATTTGAGCATAGTATGTGATGGAAAATACTTCAACTGGTTGTGTCAGTGTAAAGATGAAATTATTTAATAAGTTAAATTAATCTAAACATTTTGTATCCTGTTTGTTCTAACATAATTATTATGTTAATTTTTGTATGCCTTGCATATTAAGCTGAGTACATCCTAAGATGCTAATGACCACTGTGTCAGCTTTTTATTAAACAGGAAATAAACACACAAAATCCTGCTATAGCACCTAATTAGTTTGCTATTCATATCAAAGAAAGTGAGACTCTATTTTATAATTTAATGTATTGGTATTATTTGCCAAATTGCCATTTGTTGAATAAAGCAAGTGACTCTGGTTAGGGGGAAAAGAGAGAGACTGCAGTTTTATTGGAAAGACTTGTGGCTTATAATATGTTGTATTAATACGCAACAGTAATAATCACAGAATAATAAGGCATTAATATCTTGTCAGTACTGGTAAAAGTTGTTCAGTTCAGAGACCTTTTTACTGGCTTTGAACTCTGGTCCAAAATCCTTCCTTGTTTCAGTTAATGACATTCATAATCTGATGGGTGTATTCTTAAGTCATGAAGTTTTCTTGGAGACACACTTTGCCCTTGTCCAGTTCTTGTACCCTGCTGTTACCCTGGGATCACCTATCAACCCACTTACGAACCTGTGAAAGCTTTAAGCTTTATTGTCTTTTAAGCCTTGATATCCTGCAGTTCAAAATCAATTTATTGTCACTAGATAGTAAAAGCTGATAAAATGCTACATTTAGCCATTGATGACATCTTATCATTATGCTGGGTGAAATGAAAGACTGATTCACTACTGTATGTCAGATATTGCACAAAAGTTAACTAACTGGCAGACACCCTACCTGGATCTGAAGTATTACCAATTACCCTCATCTTTTTGGTTATACAGGGCAATGGTGGTAAATTTAAAACTCCTCCAAAGAATGTTGAGAATCAACCACAGAGTACTCTAAGTGATACATGAATCATCATCCTAAAGCTGGGAGGTGGGAGGAAGGTAATGAGCTCATTTGGGTGAAAATAAGCTTACTGCTATGCCAGTTTGTGATAGTCTCTGTCACAATACTTGCCAACCAATAATCTCTGGCTGTTCACCTGCAACCAGAAGACTCAGTGGCCCCAGTCTAAACAAAGACAGTGTCAGTCATTTTAACCTGCATCCATAACTACCAGCACTGGTAATAAGGAGCAAGCAAAATCTATAGCAGCATATAAAGAAATAAAAACCTTGAAAATGTTTAGTTTCTTAAATCATATAAAACTTGAGAGGGATTCTGGTGGGAAGGAATGCAGGATGGAATGAAATAGAACTGTTGAAGAAGTTGGAGGGGAGGTGTTTTGTGATGTAATGAAAGAAAAACTAAGGGAAAGACTGTAAATAATTGCAGCAGTCCATAGGGGTAAGAACAATAATGAAAGCAGTGCTTCATCCAAAAACATTCATGATAATAGCATCTAATAGCTATTGTTTTGTCCAGAAATCACAAAATCCTCAGAAGAGTGATTTAATTATGACTAATGTATTAGAATTATGTCTATGTGTATTTTCAGCAACAGTAATGATATGACAATAATAGAGTATAGGTCCCATATTTCAATGTATCTATCTACATACCTACCAATAAATCCAAGCAACGTATATTTTCATAGTTTATCTAAATTTTATTACATAGATGAACTGGTTCTCTAGTATTCAGGGCACTGGGACCCTGTGCTGTGGTTCTATTTCTATCCAGGGTCAAAACTTTTTATAATAGTAAATCTAACAGTTTTCATTCATCTGTCAGATGAATTTCATCAAGATCAAACAAACTTATGAACACTGTCTCTGTTTGAAAATTTCAGAATATCAAAATATGTCAGTATAAAGCATTTTTCACTGTTTCCCAACAATAACATAAAGACAGGAATGAAATGAAATTACTCACACAACTGACAGGAGAGAGTGTCACTGGGGTTATTGAACCAGATTTCTGAGAGACTGATGATGAAGAAAAGAATGAAAGCAACTCTGAAGGCACTGAACATAGTTTGATCCGTTGTTGGTTCTTAGGTTGTTTACATCTGATCCGTAGATCTGATCACTAATTCATAAGTCTCAGCAGAGAGACCTTGCCTTAGGTTTTGTTAAATATGGTTACTTTCCTCTCCATGGTCACCAGTTTTAAGGGCTCTAAATGTTACATTGGTAGACTGGAAAAGTTTCATAACTTTCATAAACATTAGATACTATACATATATTCAGTTTTCACCTGTTATTAAAAGCATTCACATTACTGTCTGCTTTTAGGAGTGTGAAATGGATTTTGTCTTGTACATTATAATCTCTTTCTCATACAAAACCTGCTATTTGTTTCAGTGCTTCTTGTTCATATTTTGCTTATCATATGTTCTTAGTATGTGTTTATATTTATTAAAATCTCTGTTGAGCACAAAGATATTTAAGCACACAATAGTCTAAATAGAATTTAGGATACTAAATTATTTCTGGATTTTGTCTGTTTAGTGAGCCTATATTATCAGGACAAATAGCTACATCCACCAGTTCACAGGTCCCAAAACACAAACTGGTGTCTGAAAATGTGGCTTAGTAAATATAAGGTTTCTCTAACATCAGCCACTAGAAAATAATCCTCAAAGGAATAGATGTTAGCTAACATTTTCCAGTAGAAATTTGCAGCTCATTGAGTTGGATGTCAGAGATTTTCCTTTAGAGGGGAGGGGGGGGGGGGCAGAGAGAAAAAAAAAGAAGGAAAAAAAATGAATGATAATTCAGTCTTTCTAAATGTTGTATATAAAACAACTTTATTTATGATTATTCTGTTTCTGTGGCCCATTCAAAGGCATCATGTACTGTTCAATTAAGTATATGCATTGTCATAGACTCAAACTGATTAAGCAGAAATATACTTGTTGAGGTTAAAACCTGACCCATGTTGTGATTATGAGAATAACATCATAGTGATTTAATAGAAAATTAGTAATTTTTACAGCCTCAGTCTTGTAAGATCTGGAGCTGTGCCCTGTACCACAAACTCCTGCTGTTAATTCTTTCCTTCCTTTCAACTCTAATCCTCACTGGAGTCATAGGCCAATTAGTAAGAGCAATAACAGATATATGAATTTTTGAGTATATTGGATATTCCAAATTAAAAACAAAACAAAACAGAAAAACCCCAGTGTATCAGAAGTATACATAAAAGTTTCTGAAGCGATATTAGAATAAATGTATACAGTTTACACTGTATATTAAGTGCACAATGAAAATGTCTAGGAACTCTCAAGGTTAACAGCTTCTTTATTTAGATGTGCCATCCTTTATGCTTGGATGGTGCTGAGGAATTTCTTGGTGGAATCGTTGGGAATTTCTCCATTGACATTCATAGCAGGTCAATAGGGTCAATATTATTTACTAGTAACTACTGGAATCTAATGCTTAACAAATGTATTCTTTAGAAAAGTACCGGTTTATGAGCTAGGATTTTGCAGGCATAAATAATAGTGGAACAAACTGCTACACCTGGGATGTAAATGCAATGAGCTCATCAGCATTCTGTGCCATTCACTATGTCTAGGTAGCTGCATTCAGCATAAGGGATTGTGGTGCTTTTTCTTTCTCTCTCTTTTTTTCTTTTTTCTTTTTTTTTTTAATATTCTGGTTTTAAAAATCCTTTTTTTTCTGTGTTATTTTCAGTGACACTACATATGTTTCACAGAGAGGTATGAATAATATTTGTTCACCTACTACAAAATGTGAGAAAGGTTAGCTTAAAATACCATCATTTTAGCATGCATGCATATGTCTCAGGTGTTCTTCAGTAGAATTGTGAAAGGAACATCAGTTAAATGAGGGGAAAGTCAAGTTTAAATATTCTGTTGTATGGCATAATTTATAACATACAGCAAAAGTGAACTAACTACTATCTGACAGTCTTCTCCATTCTGATGTCGCTTCCTTGTCTTCCCTGCCTTTTTACAAAAAGTTGCATGGACAATTACAGCTCTGAAGCTAAATACCTCTTATAAAGATTTAACTGTTTTATTTCAGGCTCATTATTTATTTAAATCATTAACTAATGCTTTATGCAAATATTTTTATTATTGCTTTTCATTTTGCAAATATGCTTTGATTTTTCGTGCATAAAATCTGAGTTCAAGCACATATGCAGACTTTACAAAGACGTGTGAGAGTTCATAGACAGTTTTAATGAGGTGTGCACACCAACATACTGGGGAAACTTGTTGCTCACTGTAGATGCTGCTCACTGACACAAATGTGCAAGTTTTTCTTGCATTTTCAGTTGCTGAAATGGATAGTAAAGTGAAATATTTGCGCTAGGTGTGGCTCTGGCCAAAGTCAAGGAATTGGATCTACCTTGATGAGTGCTTGAGCATGAGTGCAGACCTGCTGAAATCAATCTGTTCTTTGGGATCCACCTGCTGTGGTAAGTGATTGCCAAGTCTGAGACTGAAAACTGAAAGAAAAAAAGATTTGAAGGTGGAGCTTTCCTACAGGCTTTTACTTATTTACTGATGGTATCGCAGGAAGAAATTGCCTTTTTGTGTGTGATGTGTTCAGATCAACTGAATTATGAGAATCGTTTTTACATTTTAGACCAATTTATTTTGTGACTCAGCAGGATCTGTCCAGTCTGGGAGCCAGACTCATGAATCAGTTGTTCTAAACATATAGTACAAAAAAAAAAAAAAAAAAAAAAAGTTGAACACAGAAAACTAGGAAAATAGAAGTCATTATCTATTTATGTATGTAGTTGTTTGATTCAACAATTAGAGGTGGGGTTTTTTTCATTTTATTTCTTGGTTTTCTTAATTTAAAGTAACAACATAATCCAAAAGCTGTCTGGGGCTTTTAAGCATAACATTATGTTCTCTCTTAGATATAATTCAAAGGTTTTATCGTGGTATTTTCTTTTATGCTAAACACAAAATGAAGGGCAATAATTAGTAGTGGGTATGGTCAGCATAGCATTGCAGTAGATAATTTAGAAAGAATTCATTAACTTAAGTAGGACTTGGCCCCAGTCCCAATTTGTAAGATGTGCTCCTGATTTTAAAAGGAGCTAAGACACTCAACAAATCACAGAAGCTTTTGGCATCTTTCTGGACACACATTCTAGAAAAAAAAGAAGAAATTATATCTGGAGTTAGATTTCTTCCCCTGCCCCTGTTCCCCGCGCCCCCCCCCCCCCCCCCCCCCACTACTTCTGTTAGATAGATTACCATTCTGGCACTCAATTCTGCTGGTCTCCTGCTCATGTCATTACAAAAAACCAAGAACTGAGTCCTCTAATAGTATACATCATGGCCAGCAATGGTAGATTGGTAGATAAGCAGTCTTAGTTACTGAGGTGAACATAAAGAGGATACTTTTTTTTTTCTTTTTATTGACAAGTGCTGAGTTCATCTATGAATGTGTCACTTAGACAGCATATCCAAAGTCAAAATTTGAAAAAATACCTATTGGATATTTCCACTTGACAAGGAAGGAAGCACAGAAGACAGACTTTCAAAAGCCCAGAGAGTTAGAAACTAAATATGTTTACATAAATCTCTCTTATTTTGAAGTTCCTTAACAGTTGGACTCAACCTTTCAAAGCACTCTACTACATCCTGAATATAATGCATAGGGCGCTGTAAATGTGATATTTAATTTCCCTTTCCTAGACTGGAGCTAGATTGGTTAGAATTAGGAAAGCTCAAAAATTCTTCTTATGTCCTACATTCCCCTTAGCTCTTTTTCTGTATTTGACAGAGGGGAAGATGTTTTTATTTTTTTATTAGTTTTGGAATCAGAAAAAAAAAATCAAAATAAAAACTCACTGTAGAGAAATTAGAAATCTTTTAGGCTGCATCTTCACCTGGAGTAAGTACTTGTAAGTAACAGCAGTACAAATTCTGAGTTGTTAGAATATTTGATATCTGCATCTTTCATCTTTGCTTAAGGTTACCCTGTTACTGTTACTATTCTGTACTATGCGAAATATAAAACTTTTTATTATACTTTATTGAAATTTCTGGATGTCCTCATAAAATTCTAAATGTTAAAGGAACAATATTAATAAGTCATCTAGTTCTTTTTGCCTTCACACATATTTCTTGGCAGTAAAAGAATATTACATTGCACCAGCTGTGCAGAACGGAATTTTGATTTTTGTTCTGGGTCAGTTAAAATGTGCATATAAAAAAAATTCAGTCTGGCATATGATGCTGGATCATAAGTCTTATTATATGCTATATAGATTTGTGGAGGGTTGTTGCTGGTTTTTGGTTGGTTTTGTTGGTTTGGGTTTTTTTGATTAAATTTGTGCCTCTCATTTAGCAAACATAGGAAGACAAAACCTGGTCGTTTATGGCTCACTTTCAGCTGAAGTGTATGATAGGATACAGTAATCGTATATTCCAGTGAACTACATTAAACTGATTCTTTTAAATAATTGCTATTGAAAGTATGTAACAGACTTAACTATTCATATGGTCTTAAATTTAGTATGTTCATATCTTAACAAGGGAATTCTTATAATGTAGCAATCAAAACATTTTTCATATGCAAATGAATATGATCTTTTTCTCACTTGTGGGAGGCAAGATATCTTATTTTTCAATTTAATATTTTAATTATTTCACTTGTCTTTTAAATAGATCCAAACTTAACAAACTGAAAACTACATTCTTTATTCATATGGATAAATTATATCCTACCGTGCTTTTTTTCCTCATTCTTTCTTTTTTGTCTTGACAAATTCCTACATTTGCAATAACTATACATTGATTTTTAAAGGTTATGTCTATAACATCAACAACTTTTATGTGTTTTACTCATAAACCACTTCTAAACCCAGTAAGTTTTAGACTAGTGTCATTTTGAGTGTTTGAAGACTCTCAAAAGTCACATCACCTAACTTGGTAGCGTTGTCTGTAAGGGATTTGCATAGACAGAACATCGTCACTGGAACTGAGCAGAGCTGCTGGAGTCCTCTGGGAGCAGCTTTATAACTCATCTCCTGTCCCACAGCTGAATTATGCATTGATAAAAATGCTAACAAGTTGTTACTTTCTCTTGATGACAATGTAGGATTTGGGAACATGGCATGGGGTTTACCTGGTGAGGTGTTGGCTGCAGGGGAACTGCAGGGTGGTCTCTCTGAGGAGATACCAGATGCTGCCCTGTGCTGATGGCAGCCAGTTCCAGCCGGCTCCACAATGGAGCCACCACAAGACAGAGCTGAGCCTGTCGGCCAAGCTCATAGCTCCTCTGTGAAAACATTGAAGAAAGGGCAAAATACTGCACAGGCAGTAAGGAGGAAGGAGAAAAAGGGTGTGAGAAAGAATCCTGTGAACAAGGGTTCACAAAGGAGGAGGGAAAGGAGCTGCTCCAGGCACTGAAGCAGACATTCTTCTGGAGAGATCACCCTGGAGCAGATATCCCACTGTGTTCTGGCCACCTATCCTGGTGTATGACTTACCTGTGAACATAGAATCACAGAATGGTTTGGGTTGGAAGGGAACTTTGAAGGTCACCTAGTCCAACCCCCCCTGCAGTGAGCAGGGACATCTTCAACTAGATCAGGTTGCTCAGAGCCCCATACAGCCTGACTCTGAATGTTTCCAGGGATGGGGCTTCTATCACCTCTCTGGGCAACCTGTGCCAGGGTTTCACCACCCTCATTGTAAAAAATTTCTTCCTTATATCTAGTCTAAAATGGTATTTAACTGAGTTATTCTTTTCTCTAGGTACAGACTTTCTTTCTGAAAGATTTTTCACAGATTTTGTACACATCTCGCTTGTGACTGATTTTAAGATTATTTTAGTGCAATATCACACTGCTAATTTATCCCTCGCTGTTTTGTACATTGGCTGTTTGAACATGAACTTTTAAATGGTTTATAGTAGAAAAGAAGGATCAAGATTTTTTTTTTTTTTTCCTTAAATATCCTTATTTGTCGAGTAAAGCTATTCAACAGTTTGGGTTTTTACTCATTATATTTAATGGCAATAGCAGTCATCACTTTATGTTAATCAGATTAGATAGGTGTGGTGATAAGTGGAGACCTGAGTATAATAAAAATGAATAAACTGCTCTACTTAAACAAAAAATATTTCAGAGACAACAGGGAAAACATATGCCACAGACTATGAACGAAAAGAGTCTGTAAGTGAAATATAAACAAAAAAGGAAAATCTCACTTGACCATTTATTCAAAACAGCTTTCTTGTATTTGTTATTGAGAATTGTACAATACAGAATATACAATATAGTGGTAATTTTCAGAGGAGAGTGGCTGAATTAGAAAACCTCTACATTTTCCAATATTACAATCTCTGTGCAGTTTCTTCTCTTCTATGTAGCCTACCTATGTAGGTAAATGTTGAAATCGATCTTGTTTCTGATGTTTAAGGCTGTGAGATTCTCAGGCATCCACACTTCCTCTGATGAGCATGCCTATGACTGCCTCCCATAGCTGAAAGGCTTGGTGCCTGCATGGCTGAACAGTCACAGATCCTTATCCTTTCTTTTGAAATGGTCCAGTGCCACAATACCTAGCTTACACAGAGCTTGGCTTACACAGATGAGCTCAATGCAAATAACATCTTTGGAAAATTTGCACCTTTTATGTGTTTGGAGGAAATGCATACATTCAAGGATCAGGGAAAATAATCTACAATGAGTGCCTTTCAAAGCAGGCACTGTAATAGCTATAGTAGCAAGACTGAGTAGCTCTGCTTTCCTCTCTGGCAGACACTCCTCTTCAATACACCTTGTTAACTGATTTACCTACTAGTATGGTGTTTTAGTCCTTTCTTACATGTTCTGTGAAACATCCAAAATCACTCACTCCAGGCTATGAGTTTCACTGTCTAACTTATCAGTTTCTATGGGTACAACACTGTACCTTCTGTTGTTTAATGCTAATTTTCTCCTCATACCTCATTTTAGGCTTTCAGGACTCTGCTATTTGGTTGTTTCCCAGCTAAAATACTGTAATCTTCAATATAATCTTAGTTTATAACATTCGTTGATTCAGAAGATGTTACTGAGTTTTGATTTGTAGGCAGATATAGAAGTAGTTGCTGTTATGAGCTAAGGATGGAGGAAGTCAGAAGTAGAACATACACACACATGCCTCAGAAGCAGCTGAAGAAATGAATTTGTAGAGCATAGCAAAAGTTTTGTCTTGGGAATTGGAAGCATTTTTCAGAATATATGCATGCAGTTATTATAAAGTGTGTGTATTCCTGACAATGGGTAGATTAAGCCAGTTATTCTTTCAGTTGTCACCAGTACTAAAAGAGTGCCAATCTGCATTGTTTTCTACACAGCTTTGTTGCCTATTGCAATGATCATTTGCACTTCCTGGAGCCAAGAAGAATGTAGACCACCTACTACTTCTCTGTAACAATCAAGAAAGATTTTCAAATGTGTTAAGGTCCTCTCCAAACGGGCACAGAAACTCCACTGTGCAGTGGATAGCTGCATGTAATTTATTTTTGAAAGATGAAGAATTCTTTCTAACATAGCCAGTACTTGGAATATTTATAACATGCAGCTGAAATACAGGGATGCAAAATGATCTTCCTTAGCGTTTCCCACCTCTTCCTTTTTTATTTTTAAAGGAAAATATTGGTAAGTAATCATTCCAAACTCACTGGTGGCCCTGATGTGTTCATCTAAGGTATTGGAAAAAAATGCAGAAGTAGATTAAAATTGGATACAAAAATAGACTAGAATTGGATGGCTGCAGTTGGTCCCAGCCCAGCTGTCTGCTTTGCTCTCCTGATGAATAATCAGTTTCCCTCCTCAGGTGGGTGTGATATCATTTAATGAACCGGCTCTTGAGCTAGCATAGATTTTACCCTTTTATATTAAGTGAATGGGAAGGAGTCTTACAATTACTATTACCTTTAAATTTGGAGGTTTTAACTAGAGGGGGGTGAGGATAGGGAACATGTGTTTAAAAATTCATTCCAAAGCACGTGAAAGGTGGGGAAACACACTGTATGTGCAAGATTCCTTAGGAGAAACCAGCAGCCATCTGTTTTCATAGCTTCAGTGTTTGTTATTTGAGGAAATAGAGACTATTTGCTCCCAGGTAAGGAATAATTAACAAGAAATCATACTCACATGTGTTCTAGGAATGGTGGTTCAGGAACAGGAAGGGAGGTTCCTTTAGAATAAGCTGGTAGGAGTCATTATTCCAGTTAGGACCATGATGAGGATGTTTGTAAAGAAGTCTGTTTCACAAGTATGCATTCTGGGGATTTACTTTATCTACTTTATCGTGTACAAGAGAGATTCACAGGATATTTCCTAGGAGTGCCTTTACAAAAAGGATGCCCAGCAAGATAAATTCACTTCTGCAAATGAGGAAAAGATGTGTGAATTGCTCTCTCTTTGTGCTGAATCACTTCACTGAAGCTGAATCCTTGTGTATCAGCTACTGAAGGTACAGTGCAGTTAGTAAATGCTTCTTCTGTACATTATCAGGTTGTATATAACGATGCTTCTGCAATTACATAGAAAGTAGCAAAATGTTGTATTACCAGTAACTTCCCCGATCCCCACCAAACTGAGTGTGGGTAAGCCAGGGACAACAGTTGCCACTTAGTCATGGTAAGTCTTAGGTAATATGTGGTTGACTGTATTTCTTTCTTTCTTTGTTTGTTTTTTTGGTGTTTTTTTTTTTTTATTTTATTTAAAAAGACAGTATGCATAATGCTGCAGACTTCTAATTTACTGTTTTATTTATTCAAGAAAGATCAGCTGGCCTAGCAAAGAAAACATTTTGTTTTCAACATGGTTTTCTTGGTTCCTTGACTAATGAAGAGAAAGAGAAAATTGCAATCAACTTTGAAATAGATCAATGTTCACTTGTAAGTATTGCACACAATTCTGCACCAGTAAATATTTATCATTGCTCAAGTAAGATTCTGCTAGACTAAAAGAAGAGATTTTTATTCATGTGAGCATCTACTAACAGACTGAAGTGATTTGTTAAAGTCAGCAAAAGGAACACCTGGAAGAAGACAATAATGAGATTTCTGTAGAAAACAAATATGAGGTTTTGTCCCTCATATAGTCCTGCATCTGTGCTTCTTTCTTTTATTGAATGCTCTGTGTATTTTCTGGATGAGTTATTACACCTCTGAGCGACAGACCAGTTAGTTGCCAATGATGTTGGAACTAACTAGTTGCATCAGGCTGCTGCTCTATTTGGCTAAAGAACCTGATGTTTGTTCCAGGAGGACTCTGTATGGCTCTAAGGGAAAACAGGAAACGTGCAGTTTCTTTCTTTCTTTCTTTCTTTCTTTCTTTCTTTCTTTCTTTCTTTCTTTCTTTCTTTCTTTCTTTCTTTCTTTCTTTCTTTCTTTCTTTCTTTCTTTCTTTCTTTCTTTCTTTCTTTCTTTCTTTCTTTCTTTCTTTCTTTCTTTCTTTCTTTCTTTCTTTCTTTCTTTCTTTCTTTCTTTCGCATAAGTGTCTAACTTATATGGTTTGGAGAGACAGCAAAAAAAAAAAAAAGTTTCGTACATTAAAAAACCCCACAAACCTATTATTGCCACTTATAAAATTTACATATCAGCCAATAAAGAAGGAATGTATTGGAAATTATTTTCTGACAATCTTGCAGAACATTCTAATTTTTACCTGGGTTACTTGTGTTGGCTTTTTTGTTGGCTTTTTTTTCATGACTATTTTTAATATGAGATATAGACTTGTAAACTGCTTTAATCTTTCCTTCAGGAATAATTTAATCTTGGAGAATATGTTCTCTGACATCATTCATGACTCTTTAATTTTCTTGGTCAGCCCATGAAATAGCTTTGGCATTTAGAAGATCTTTAAGTTGTTAATTATTGTTTCCAAATTCCTCCATGAATGTAATCTGTATAATATATCACATACCATAAAAAAGGCAGAAAACTTATTGTCAAATTAGAACTTTTAATACAGCAGTACATTTTGATGACAATGCTGTAAAAAGCAAAACTTTCCATTACAGTAACTTCTTTCACATGTGCCTTACTGAGCTGCTTATGGTACAGCTTCAAAAGAATAATGATAGTATATCAGATTTAAGTAGCCTGGAATACTCCTTAACAAAGGGTTCTTTCAGCTACTGTAGCTGAGAGTTTGACTGTTTGTAATCATGTTCAGTGCACAAAAAAGTAACAGGCGTTGAAAATACTAATGATATGCTATGCTCCTGGATGTTCAAACAGTATCAGCATCTGGAGAATGTTTTGTTTGTTTGTTTCTAGCAAAGAAACATTATATTTCTGATTTTATTATTGATTTTTTTATGTTTACAGTATTAATTAGTGAATCAAGCTGGCAGCAAAAAGAGCTGAGGTACTGTAGTGTATTTATACCCATAATCAAAAGATATATTAAGGAATATGCATAGCTACAGATCTGCTCTTTTGTATAGTTATAAAATTGTTATCAGTCCAATGCATTTCTCTCAAAGGTGCAAATTATTGATCTGGAGATCAGAAATCAAGAAGATCTTGATTTTTTGAGACTGGAGTAATCTAGTGCTTTAGGCTGCCTTTATAGTTTAGAAGTTGGAACTTTTATAGTATGATTTATCCTACCTTAAATTACTCACTTCAGGATGACATGAGTTGTCCTGTTGTAGTGGGTTCATCCTGGCTAGATACCAGGTGCCCACCAAGCTGCTCTATCACTCACTTCCTTGGCAGGATATAAAGGGGAGAAAATAAGATGGTGGGGGGGGGAGGGTGGAAATAATGGGTCGAGATAAAGGCAGTTTAATAGAAGCACAAAGCAAGGGCTGGGTGTGGAAGCAAAGGAAAACCAAAATATTTATTCTCTATTTCTCAATATCAGGTGAAGTCTGGCCACTTCCTGGGTAACAGGGCTTCAGTATGTGTAGTAGTTACTCCAGAGGACAAGTGCTGTAAATAATGAAAGCCCCCCTCCATTCTCCTAGCTTTTATTTCTGAGCAGATGTCATATGGTATGGAATATCCCTTTGGGCAGTTTGTGTCAGCTGTCCTGGCTATGTCCCCTCCCAAGATCTTCCCCAGCCTACAGGGGGTGGGCAGAATGTTGGAGAGACAGCCTTGATGATTTACTAGCACTGCTCAGCAGTAACCAACAACCATAGGTGTTACCAACACCTTTCTAGCTACCAATACAAAACACAGCACTCTGAGGGCTGCTGTGGGCAAAATTAACTCTGTCTGACCCAAGACAGTTGTAGAAGGTGCCTGTTTCTCTTCTTTGACTTTAAAGCAACCAAGAATAGCTGAGCCATAGACATGTATATCTTAACAGTTAAATCCCAGCTATAGTGTTTTGTTAGGTTATAGAACTTTTTTATTTTACCTGCCTGGGAATTTACCTGTGTGAATATTGAAATCTCTTGGACTGTAGAGGTATATTGTTCCTCCAGTCCAGAATTACCCTGGCCCTCTGGCAACCTGACTCCCTCTAGAGTGCAATAGGAGCACAGAAAGAGCAGAAGTGGGGGGAAAAGGGATTTTGGAACAGCAAACTGGCTTATGAGTGGTTGTATCGCTTCTAGCTGCAGAATATCAGTTCACTGAAGAGGCTTTGCAGGAATGGGAGGGCAAGATATGAGACAAGTTAAAGAACAGGTGACCTGAACAGATATCTTCAGATATAATAGGCAAAGGTACTTCAGTAGAACTGATGTCAGGACTTCTCTGTGTATGGTAGGATTAAATAATGAAAGGGCTAACGGCTGCTCATGAATTTATATCCTCAAAACCCTTGTTAAGGTGTTTGAGCCCTGCCTACAAAAGATTGCAGTGGCTCTGTTTCACAACCTTGGCTTATCTAAGTAGCGCAAAGGCATTGTAATTGCAACTCTTTAAATTTTCAGCACCATGATTTGTTTTAGTTAGGGCTCTCTTTTGAGTACTTAAGTCTGCATATACATTTTTAATTTCAATTGCTTCAGTGAATTGTATTCTATACCTCCTAAAGATGTAATATAACAAAGTATCAAAATTTTGCACATTGGTTACAGATGCACAAAATATAATTACATATTACCTAGTGCTTCCTTTTACTGTAAAATTACTGAATTTGGAGAAAACAATATTAGCAGCGACAGAAATACATTTTATGAGGATTTATTTTAACTTTTTCTGTGCATAGTTGTTCCTTCTATTGATTGCAAGTTATTTGCTATTATTAACTGGTGTTCTAATACTACATTTTAGCTTGGAATAAACAATTTACTTTACCTTAGATCCAGCTCAGATATTTGTATTTATGAAGTAATAATAATAATTAAAAAATGCAGATGCTTCTCAGGGGGAACGCTGAGTGGGAAGGAGGTTAAAATTTATTCAGAACTGTAAAATTTAAAACCTCTTCAAAAATATTTTCTATAATGAACATTGATCTTTACCTCTAACGTCAAATATTAGCTAGTCAGTATTACAGACTGTTCATGGGGAACCAGTTACACCGTATCAGTTCATAAAGGCTATGCAGCACTTTTCTTGGAAATACCTGTTTTCTTTTCCTCTGGGATATAATATCAGGACAAATACAAGATGGACTTGATCTAATATGTTGACTCTTTAAATAGTCAAAACCATTTGTACATTTACTACAAGCAGTGCCATGAAGTAAATGATATAAAATCACTGCATATTCAGTCTATTTAAAGTGCTGAGACTATACAGGTGCTTCACGTGTAGAACAGAATCTCATCCTTGCTATCTCTGCTTTTGCAATTTCTGAATGAAAATACTTTTTTGTATTTAATAAAAGACATTAGGGAAAAAAATATTTTGACTAGAAGCAATGTTTACTGAGTACCAGCAGCGAAACAGGATAGGTGTAGCTGTTTTCTGAAAACAGTTAAACCATACAAAAAATAAGACATAAAGCAGTTAAAAAGACAAAATAGCAAAATGTGAACATCTAACCAGCAGCTCGTCGTCTTCATGCGTTTAACCTTGAGTTAAATAACTTCAGAATACTGAAAGAAAATATTCCCAAGCACACTGATAAGATCTATTTTAATGACAAAAATGATGAGTTAAACTTGCTATACTGTAATTAATTGACTCAAATGCAACATCCACGTGCTTCCTGACAGGTGAATAAAATTCTGAAGAACTGAAAGAGTTAAATTCTGCACAAAGCCATAGCTACATGAAGCAATGTACTTACAAAATCAGGAAGTACTTTGCATGTGGTTTGTGTTACAGAAGAATCTAAACTTCCACACTTTTGTCACAAGAAAGAAGAAACTAAAATTAAATGAGAATTCTAATAGAAATAATATATCTGGTTATAATTGCAGCTTGTTCATATAAGTATAAAAATAAGATATTATTCAGGTTATGCTTTCATTTGATATGTGCTCCCTGATATTTAAGACATTCAATTTTTAAAGTCAAGAATTCTGACCTGCTCTTCAGAGTAGGACAATGGATATACAAAATTTCACTGGAATATGTAGAGGTCTAAAATTTATTTTAAATTAAGCCATATGCAGCTTCAAATGAAATATTTATTTTTTTCTCACAGATCTGGTCAATAATAAATGGGTTTTAGAATTTAAATCAAAACACAGTGGAGTTGTTGTGGTACATTATTGATAAAGTACACTTATTGTAACAGTATTTTCCAAGGGAAAATGCATTCTTTGTTGGATGTGCTAATGCAAACTCTGACATAAGTCTATATTAAGCTTTTGCAAATAATTTTGCATACATTGGAGGAAGTTCCGTAAGCAGCCTTTTAAATAATTAGATGAAAAAATGCAACTTACTACCTTAACTATTAAAATATTGTTCTTACAGTAGGTCTTCAAATTTGCTTTCCTATATAACTCAAAAAAATACGTTATTTTAATGATACATTTCAGAATTCAACAATCAGGAATATTCTATTGGAATTTCACAAAATGTTTTCTTCCTTTCCCAACTTATTGAAACTATGGCTACAGGAAATAGGAACCTCCAGCTGGAAAAACATAGAGGAGTTTCTTGTAATTTCCCAAAGTTCCACAACAACTGATAATTCTTAAGATTTGAATCTACTGCTCAGGTCAACTTAACTGTCTTCCTATTTCTATTACTATTGAAATTCAAAGGTACTTTAAAAACGCCCACCCTAGATATCTGAATATCAGCAGATGTGTGTTCTTGTGGACATCCCATACTTTCATAACCTACATCACTCCTATTTTGAAACATTGCAGTCCATCTGCTCACTTCCAGATAATTTCCGCTTGTAATTTATCCAAGGGAATGTGATAATATATAATTCATGAATAGTGCAATAATCATGATCTATTCATGCTGTGGAGCTTTCACAAGGACAGTATGACCTTGAGTTTAGAGGTATGATAGCATCAAAATTCTAACGTACCATCTCAGCAAGTAACTACATCTGCTCTAATTCCTCCTGAATGTTTTAAACTTTTAACCTTAAATCACTTCTTGCTTAAGAATATCTATATTTTTTAAATCTACAAATGTTAATGTTGTTTGGACAATATAGTTTGTTAGCACAGTCCTTCAGGAATAATATTGTTGTAGTTTACAAAATTTTAATGTAATGTTACTTTGGGAATAGTTACTACTGTGTTAACAGATTTTTGGGTTTTAATTTGTCTTGGCTTGGGTAATGCTGAAAATCTAAGCTCTTAACTGAGAGTCCTGTTTGAAATTGGCAGTTCATACCTTCGAGAATAAATCAGGAACAATGTGTGAGTATATTAATTGAATATACCTGGTCCTAGAAGGTTATGTCAAGAGGAAAAGTCTAAAGAAAGATGGAAGCAGATGAACCAAAGCACATTTGCTTTCCTTGAGCAGTTTGAAAATAGGCAAGAGAACTAACATTTCAGACCAAATTCAGGAAAAAGAGTATTTAATTATGTTATGACAGGCTATGGCCTTTGGCATTCAGAATTCTGATTATGCATAAATTTATGTAAATGACTTAACCAAAGAAATGAAGAAAATAATGCAAAATAAAACAGTGCTTGTGGGTATAGGATTAGGCAAAAATTCTTTGTAGCTGGTAGGTTTCTTCCCTCCTTTAAATAGGTCTTTATTTTCTGCCTTTTCAGATAAACAATTAATCTTTTAATTTTTTTTAATACTAAGTTTGATTGGGTAATTTGTAATGTAAGTTTTTCCCATGTGGTGATTGATTAGTTTAAGAGTCTACCTGTGCACAGAGAGCTACAGAGAATCTTCGGGTTGCGTGAACTGGGAGCTCCATTGAGGGCTCCAGTAGAGCTATACTGATTGATACCATTTGGCTTGTTTCACAAGCCAGACTTTTTTCTATGGTATGGCCTGGAGCATCTGCCTTACAAGGAGAGGCTGAGAGACCTGGGACTCTTCAGCCTGGAGAAGAGAAGACTGAGAGGGGATCTTATAAATGTCTGTAAATATCTGAAATGTGGGGGCTAAATGGATGGGGCTGGGATCTTTTTGGTGGTGGCTGGTGACAGGACGAGGGGCAATGGGCAAAAACTGGAACACTGAAAGTTCAAGACAAACTTAAGGAAAAACTTCTTTGCTGTCAGGGCGACAGAGCACTGGAACAGGCTGCCCAGAGAGGGTGTGGAGTCTCCATCTCTGGACATACTCAAAACCTGCGTGGATGCTTTCCTGTGCAACCTGGTGTAGGGAACCTGCTTTGGCAGGGGAGTTGGACTGGATGATCTCCTGAGGTCCCTTCCAACCGCTACCATTGTGTGATTCTGTGTGACTTTGTATCTACGTGTAACTATAAAATGAATGTCTCTTTAAAAAAAATACTTTTAAAAAATTTAAAAAAGTGCTGGGACTGCTCTATTAGTCTAGCAATCTGATGCTACACAGGACTGTACATGGAGTAAGGGGAACCACAAGATGTCACTTATTTGCCTTAGAATTTTTAAACATTCACAGTAATTTAAATGTGCTTGGAAAGAGTTTCCTCACCTGTTAATTTTTTGTGGGTTTTTTTTTTAGCCACTTATTTATATTACTAGATGGTTTAATTCTTTATGGCTTTATGTGTGAGGAATATTGCTAGCAGGAAGAAACAATATTTTCAGTACTAATCAGAACACTAATTGTTTTCAAATGTCCTGTTTTTAAGTTATGAAGTTATCTTTAAATTACCCGTGTTCCTCTTATTTACATCAAGGCAGCCTTATTGAAGTCAATGGACACGTTTCCAGCTAGCTGGTACTGCAGCAAGAGTTACATTTACAATCTAAATAGATAAATCTGGCTGTTAATATAAAATCATATCTCATTATATTTACAGGGGTAATAAGACATGGATAGGTGGCTAGTACAGCCTAAGAAGTGTGTTAGCTTTCAGCATGCTTGGTAATGGTTAAAATGTTAATGAAAAACATTAGAAAGGGAATTTTGCACTATTCAGGAAATCTTGACATGAAGAAAAAAGTTAATTTCATCCTGCCTCATTAATCAGATCTGCCTACAGCTAAGAAAGTGTCACCTAAGTATGTTTTGCTTTCTGCTGTGTGTTGCTGATGAAGATACTGACATACAAAACAGAAGTAATTGGATTTGTGCTAGAAGGCAATGGCAAAAGTAAAAAGCAATGAATTGGAACATGCTTTATGACTGACCTTTGTAAGGAATGCCTTAGGCACCTCCATGTGGTGGCTGTCATTATTAGCGGTGACTATAGATTCAAGTTTGTTTAAACAGTCATACACATGAATTGTTTTGCATGTGTCTTATCTGCCATAGATCATACACATCTTTGCAGGATGGCAGGGAGCAACAGCCTTCAGGTTTAGAGAATTAGCCAAGGGGACCTCTGGCTTCTGTGTGTTCATCATTGCTGTTATATTTCCTGGAGGTGCAAAAGAAAAGCAACTTCTTAATGTGCTGTCCCAAGACTAGGCAATGAACTGAGATTAAGACTTCCCACTCAAGGGAATGAACTACACTTTGGCCATTTTTTTTGGCTGCATTCTGGGATTGTTCTATAACTGCACAAGAAGAAGCTGTCCTAGGAACTGGCTTTCCCAAGAGAAAGTCCACAGGCAACCCATGTTCTGTCTTGCTTTAATTATAATGTGTAATCCAATAAAGCTTAAGCAAAGCAAATGTTAAGGTTTTGGGTAGTCAGAAAAACTAGAGTTTATGGTAAGCTCTACTGTGGCAACAGGATGGGAAAGCAGATTCATATCCATGTTATTACATTAAGTACCAAATAAAGCAGAATAGGTTTATTATAACCTTAAGTAAGACCTAAAAGCTTAGGTTTGTGAACAAATACTTCACTTCCTTGATTTAGTTTCTGCTTACTGTATGCTCACTCTGATCTTCAGCAGTCCCTGGACCCAGGCTAACTCTTGTCAGGTCATTCCTACCAGTACATGACTATCCTGGAAAAAAGTATGTATCTTTCTAATCCTTCACTAAAGAAATTTAGATGTTTTATATAAAATCCTTATAAGACCATTGATTTTTTTACAATGATCCTACTGTCTGTCAGACAAAATTATGATAGTACCATATAAGCTTATCAAACTCTTAAAAAAGAGTCAAATGTGGAGTATCAAATTCAAGGCAAGGAAATATTACATCAAATAATTTGAGCATGTTGGTGGTATAAGCACTATTGATGAAAATTAAAAAGAAAAGAGAAAAATAGCAGTCTGTGTAATTACCATTTTGCAATAAGCATAATGGCTGACAAGTAAGCGGCAATTGGGACAGGGAGTGTTTGTCTGCTGTCTAGTTAAAAAAAAAATAATCATTAAGGGCCACTTACGTATATGACCAAAGCTTTTGCTAGTTATTTATGTTCATTTAGCCTCATGTTCCAAGCTCACTGGGAAATGTGGATCTAAAGGACATCTCTGTACTTCAAAAATCTGTGACATGCCTGGTGTCATGTAGGAAATCAGTGCTTACTTCCATTTTCTTTAGAAATCCACATAAATATTTATAGCATAGACTTCCTTCTGTGTTTTTGTGGTTCTTGAAAAGAATAGCATTGTTCAGCTGAATTTCATCACTGACAGCATTATTTCTAGCAAAATATGTTAACAGTGATTTATAAACGCAACACCTTCTCTTACTTACTGGATGACTTCTAGAACTTTCTTACAGCATAAATTTTCCTATGGTTCTAAGTGAGAAATGCCAGTGACTCACTGGGCTTCATTTCCAAAAGTGGTCTGAACATTTAGAGACTGCTAAGGGTTGGTGTGATCCTTCTCTGTCTCTCAGCAGATAGGCAACTAAGTTTATGGTAAATCTCCTCATTTAAATTATGAGTTGCATACACCTCAACATGGTACATGCCGTTAAATCTAATTAGTGTAATTTTACTGGGTAGTTTTAAGAGAGCATGGCAAATGAGATTTTTTTTTCAAATGCCCTCTGGGAACCTTACATTTATTTCCATAATGGTATAGGTTATAAAAAACAACAGATACTGAAAGTGAATTAAGCATTGCACTTATTTTTCAGTACATCGGTTGATTTAGGCTAATAAACTACAAAGACTTATTTGTAGTTTGCTATAGTTTTATTATCATTGTCCACCTTTTTGAAATCTTCCCATGAGCTTGTATCCAGGGCTGCTTTTTCTCTTCCTATGCCTCTGGCAGTTTCATGATGATGTTATCACAGCTTTGGGCCTTCCTAATCTTTTCCCTATTTTTTCAGAATTGGCAGCACTATTTTATTTATCTACTTTGGAAGTACTGAAAATATCTGTCTTCCCTTCAATTCTTTATTTACCTTCTCTGTAGATGGATTTTCTTGTAGTACTGCTCATGCACTATTTGGTTTCCTCCAAGGCTCACTTGCAAAATCAACAACTTCAAGCTTTCTAAATGAGGTCAAGATTTTCATTTCTGTCAGCTTTCTATAAATTTTCTGGTTTATATTGCAATAAGTAAAGATGAAAGTTCATGACAGGATTTTAATTCACATGCATACTCTACAAATATGAATGTACCTGAAAATATTCTCTCTGTAACACTGGTTATCTGACGTTCCCTGTCCTCTTTCCCCTTTCCTCAGTAAAGCAGAGGCATAAATAAAGACTGAATCCAGTGGAATTTTGTTTTATATATTTTGTTGCTCTTTGCTTCCTAATAATGTCATGTTTCCTTCACCCTTATTATTCTATGTGTGCACACAATAATTTGTAATATTATTTCATACATCTCTAAATTTATTCACAAAATGAAGTAGAGGCAGTCTTGTGTAAGAATAAATAAGATTGCTATAGTTGTCCTCTCTGGTTTATATTTTAGTTGTAGGTTTTTGTAGTCCTCTCAGTTCTTATGCCAAAGAAGCTGTTTAGATGGACTTTTAAGGAACATTTGTGAAGCAAGTAGCAATTAATTTAATTTGTTTAAATGATGCCACTACTAGCACATTTTGCATGTGCTGTGATAGAACTCTAGGCAACCATACCAATGTTTCTTTTGTGGCCAGCTGCTGCTCTTCTGGGTTTTTTTTTGCATTGACAATTTTAGAATGTGGAAGCAATAGACTAATGTTTTCATAACTACAGTAAGTAAGTGCAATGCCCAATGGGTACTGAAATTAAGTAGTCCACAGTAAACGAGTAATATTCCTTTTTTGTCACAGCTTACATTTTTTCATTAATATTCTACTACTATTTCTGTAAAATATTCCAGCTCAGTGTCTAAATGCCAATCATTCTTTTTAGTTCGTTTTGAATAAGCTAACAGGTAAATTCCACTTATATAACTTATGAGGAAAAAAAGGAGAGTTGTATCTATAAATCAGATCCAGTGACAATGGCCCAATAATACTACTGATCTGACATTAGAGAAGATCTGGTATATTCTGCTAAATTCTTCTTTCAGTCGGTGTGCAGTGCTTACATTACTGTTCAGAAGAGCAATCATTTCTCTTGATATTGTACAAAAAATTGTATTTGTTTTCTATATTCAAAATGTGAAGCTGAACTTTTTCTTGCTGCATCTGAGGTGTATGAATATTTTAGGAACAGATTTTTGCAAGAAAACTATAATAATACAGTTGCAAAAGAAGCTCTTTTGCTTGCTGCATTAAATAAGAAAAAAAAAAACCAAAAACGCCAAGCCATATTTAAGCTCAAGAATTGTAACTAGAATCAAAAGTAACTTACATTATTGTGATCTCTATTAAAATAAATATTTGATAAGCAAAGCTAAGTTAAGCATTTCTGGATATATCTTTGGGCTTCTTATTTCCTCTGTGAAAAGAGAAAAGTGTTTGACAAGAGTTCTTAAAAGGATAACTAAGAAGTTTCTTCTTTAGTGCCAATAGCACCCTAAAAGTCTTGACCAAAATGATTGAAACACACCTTGGGGGAGCAACAAGATAGGTGTTCTCTTGTTTTCCCAAGTTGTTAGGTGGGAGTTTTCCATCATGGCTGGGAAGAAAACTAACAGTGGTGAAAAGGAGGAAAAAGGAAATTTTGTTTGTAAATGTTTGAAACTTTTTTTTTTTTCCAGTAAAAGGAAACCCCAATATTTTCTTTTTATATTTCAAGTTTAATTCCAGTATAATGATGAGTGTGGAGGTGAATTTATAACATTAGTATTCATAGAAATAATGACAGTGAAAGAGATCATAACTCCATTGTCTTGAATGATACCACTTGTGTAGGGGGTCATGCCTGCTTACGTTGTCAATGGTCAAAAGCGAGTACCAGATTCTTTAGAGTAAGCTTTACACAGGTCACAATGAAAGCCATTTTAAAAAACACACTGGTCTGTATACTAGTGTTTTCTGTTTCCTTCCTGTAAATTTTTCATCTGAGAGATGGGTTGTACCTATAAATCAATGCAAAAGGAAGGATTTTTGTGAGGTTATGATTTAATAGTAGGCTTTTGCATTAACTTGGAGGACTATGTGAAAAGAGATTGAGTAGCTGCTTTGGGTTTAGCTGCCTTATAGAAAGCACTTGCTAATAGCCAAATAGTCTTCTTGAAGCACTGTAACTTATGAAGAAATGTTTACTTTGTGTTCAAATTTTAGCTAGGTTTCTGCCTGTACAACAGAAATATTTTTAAGACATGTTGTGGAAGTAGATACGTTAAAACGATGGCAAATCGGAACAATATGGAATGTAGCTATTACTTTTTGGCAGGATGCACCTTCACTTCCTTCTGTTTCTTCCCTGATGATAATAAACGGAGAAGAAAAATAACCCCTTAAAAGTGAAAAGACTGTATGGAAATTAGGATTAATACAGTTGACTTACATAATGTTAGCTTTTTAAAGCAAATGTGGGATGTGTATTCTTCTGCTAGAAAGTAGCCAAAAATAGAAGCCTTTCTATTGTACCTTTCTTACTAAGTTAATTACATGGCTACTTGGAAATGAATTGCTTACGCCAGTATTTAATATGTAAGGAATATTTATATCTGAAACCCTTGATTGTGTCTTTGCAGTTAAGAAGTACCTATTAAAAAAAATATATATATTATTTACTAAATTATATTTGTGATCATTTACTATGGTGCTTACACCCCTCTTGATTATTTCAGTTTAGACTCTTATGGTCTAGACTCAGATAGAGAAACTTAAAGTAGTTTGGATGAGGGAAGATCTTTGCCTAGTCATACTATATGCTATGACAGGAGGAAGACATTGTTCTGATACTCCTCTGTTTTCCTTGAATTGACTTATACTTGGAGGAATTATTGCTTTGTCCTCAGAATAAATCAAGGATAGAATAGTATTGCAGCACCTTTTCTTTAGCTCTTTCCTCTTACACATTTAACCCAAAAGTTCCTCTCAACTGGTTTCTCAAAGGCTTATCCATCAGCACAATGCTAATGTATAACTTCAAGGTTAACCAAGGAGGAAGTCTTTTGTTTTAAATTTTAATATTCATCTAAGTGAAGAACTAATGACACTGAAGACATATATAATGCAGAGAGAAATTGGAAAAGCCTCTTTGCATGTGTCCATTAATGCACTACTTGATGACTGCAGAAGAAATTTGTCACAGAAACATTTCTATAGAGACAAAAACCTTCACCATCCTTTTATTCTTGTTTCAAAGACCATAGCTCCTTATTTCAATAAATTATAATCTCTGGCAATTTTTATATGGTGAATAAGCATGTTTTACACATGAATAATCTTAGAATGATTACAAATATTGCAGAATGAATACTACACAGGTTTTTCATTTGTTGGAGGGTTTTTTGGGGGTTGGTTGGTGGTTTTTTTAACATGTTTATTTAGACTTGTCCAAGAAATTTCTTTGTCTGTTTTAAAATTTCATTTTTGTTGGACTTCTATAGACTTTTGAGCAAGTGAGGACATAAGCCAAGAATGTTTGCAGGAACAGCAATTTCAGGTAAAAACTGAGAAAGTGGGATATGAGTTTTAAGTTGTAGCTAACAGAGGGGAAAATTAGATATGCTCAGCAGAAACAAGATTCTAGTTGATATAGAGGTAGAAATATAATACGAACAAATGCTTGATCAAATTAACTCACATTTGTAACTTCAGTAATGAAATAATAAAAAGGACTTTTTAAATAACACTGGCCTAACAACCACAAATTTGTTGCAGAAAGAAGGCAGATTAAGAGAAAATAAATTAGAGAATACTGTGATTTAATAGTGTATTCTGCAAGTGTGGTGAAATGTGTTAAGCCTTTGTTAAAACTAATTCACCCGGCATGCTTATGATAAGGCAGCAGAGAACAGTAAGGAAAAATGTATGTAGGATTGTTTGCATTCACTTAAGATAATTAAAGGTTTGCTTTTTTTATCAATCATACTTATAGAAAACAACGTGACTGATAGAATAATTGGTTTGAGGTGGCTCTAATCAAGAATCAGAAGTTGATCTGTGTAAGGCTATTCAATTATGCTTCAATTTGGACTTAAAGCCAAGTTTTACAGGATTGTGGAGTTACCCTGTGAGAAAATAAAAACAATATGATCATGAAAAGCATAAAAGAGAAGATCATGTTATTTTGATTATCTAAACTCTCTCCTGTTAGCTAATTATTTTTTTCCAATCAATTGAATAAACACAGAAGTTGTTTTATGAATTTTTGAATGTGTCTTAGATAACCACAACAAAAACACTTCCACAATATCTATCTTACTATAAAATTAGAAACCAGCTACTATCTAAGTGATAATGTATTTTTTTTTCATTTTTTCATTCAACTCTGCTATTGATATTGATTGCAGTGTTAACTGTTTCCATTAAAATTAAAACCAGCCTTCTCATAGCCCCAGGTGAGGCTAAACAGTTTGTTGCTTGTCTTTGTAACTGGCAGTGCTGTATTAGTTAATATTCTATTAACCTCTTAAAGAAATTTGTGTAATTTTCAGATCTGCTGCAGAATTGAGCATCATCTAAATAATTTATTAATATGAAAAAACAGGAAAACTCATTTTGTCTAAACACACAGTGCCTAAATTCTTGCTGTTGGTAGCAGCAAACAAAAGGAAAGAAACAATTCAGTGTCTTTATAAGACTGCTTATATTACATTTTATCTTACAAGTTAGACTTGAAAGCAAAGCATTTCTGTAACCTTACTTTTTTGTATATACAATCTATAGTATCTATTTGTCTATATGTATGTATATTATATATATCTAGCAGTATATAAATATAAGATGACAGATTCCCTTGGAGTACGTAAAGTTTATAACGTTTCACATTTTCATTACAATTACTGTCAAAATAATGGGCTCACATTTCTGTTATGTTCTAGTTACAATCTTCAGTGAGATATTGGAATTTTAAAGCCTCATATATTCAAAGAATTAAGGCAATATACTATATTGCTGTGACCTTTTCAATATTCTATAAATGGATGGCTGAAAATTTTACTTTTCCTCCTTGTTTACTGCTCTTCTCTTTTCCTCTTTGTTAATTGTGTGGGGAAGAGTTGAAATGAGTGACCTTTCCAGTGTTTTGTATTTTGATTGGCCAAAAGATGTATCCAACTTGCATAGTACTGTACTCTAACAACACAGTTATATTGTAAAATTTTTGTTAAGCTATATAACACATATAATTTTTGCAGTTACATGAAACTGAAGTAATATCTGAGGCATGCATAGAGCAGCATTTTGTTTCAAAAATGTTCCTATTGATAATGAAATGAAGATGATCTGTGATACATAGTTTTCAGAAGGTACAATCATAGGTACTTATAGACATTTCTGGCACACAATTTTGAAAATTTTAGACAGTAAACCTCTTTGTTCATGTGTATATTGCTGCTTGGATAACACTTTAGTAGCACTTGTAATGTCTCTCTCTCCCCCCCCCTTCCTCCCTCTCTCTCTCTCTCTCTCTCTTTTTTTTTTTTTCTCCTTTCTCCAGCAAGGCAATACTGAGTTTAGAAAGGTGATATTTTCCATTTCAGTAATCCTTTAGTTTTAGTGACTTGGAAGCATTCTGTAAATGCTAAGGGTCTGTTAGCCTTACATCTGTGAAAGAATTGCATTTAATCTGCTTTTTTCTAGTGCCGTCTACACTAACTGCTACTTAGCATGTGAAACCTCAGTCCAGACTGGTGGGGTTTGTGTTTGTTTGGTTTTTTTATTTTAATTTTTCAATATTAATAGAAGGAGTGAGAAGGGCATGGAGGTAAAAGACACTTTCAGAAAAGGGTTGGATGTTTGCATAGTCTTGAAAGGGAGTAGGAAACCTTTCATTCTAAATCTACATGAGTGATGGCAAAATAAGCACTCTTCCCTGAACTACTGCTCTTTGTAACCTTATGTGGTGGCACAGCCTCTATTACAAATGTAATACAACTACTGTAAAAAAAATGATATATTTATATCATTATTGATGTGTTTCACCACCCCCAAAAAGCTTCATTTTATTTCTAATTTGTGTCCAGCTTCTAATGCTGGTATTTTGGTGCAAAAGCATAAAAATTTCATTTAATTCATAGGCATTAGTTTCAAGTAACAGTCATGAGAAGTAGAGACATTAAGAATTTGTCCTACACTTTGGATTCTTTCATATTGACATTTCATATGTAAATAATGACATAGAATTGGGAATTTTAAATTATATTACTACATTATCACTGTAAGAGTCATGCCACACTATTTGTGAGGTGCATTTAGTGTGGCAGCAAGCAGGCTACTGATAAAAGCAGGAAAGATAAGCTAAGGCTGACACAGCCATGAGTTGCCTTTTTTTTTTTTCCTAGTGTCTGAGAATAGTCCCAGATTTGTTGAAATTAGTGACATACATGGTTACTGTGTTCAGTTACTAGAAGAAAGGATACTGGTAAGCACACATGCTGTCAGGTCTGGTTTTTATCAAGAGTTCTTTTGTCGTCTTCGCTGTACTAAAAGTTCAGCATTTTAGAGATAATTTTTAAATTGATTCTGTATGATACATAATTCAAAACTGATTTTTTTTCTTTTTAAGAATAAGCTTAAATAATGGAGAAAAAATGTTTTCCAACTATGCAGTATGGCTAGGAAAAAATAAAGAACTCGAGATAATAGGCTTGCTTCTTACAACCTGTTCTTGCTTCAGTTGTAGTGAGATACAACCTTGCTCTCAGTGACTATACCTATATAATTCCTGGAGCTGCCATCAAAGTAACTGCAATGTAAAATGCCTCATGATCTTTCTGCTGTCCATCTATATAGCCTGAGCATCTGGGCTGTTTCAGACACTTTATGCATACTCAGGGCAGCACCTACAGCTGTTGTGTGTGTAGAGACAATAAATTGAGTATTTCGAATGGGCAGCAGATATGGGAATCCATCAAGAGGAGAGATTCTGTAATCTCTCCCATTGCCAATGGTGAAAATTGTATTTGAACTTCTCTAGAGCCAAACTTCAGCAGTTCCTTTTTAAAACTTTGATACATTTAACTCCAAGCATCACCTGGGATACACACACGTATATACTAAAAAAAGTTAAACAGATTCCATGTTTTAATACTGATATTAAAAGACTATAATTTCATGCATCTTTGTGATTTTTTTGAGGGCTTAATTGCTATGTCATGGTAATGCTTATCAGAAAACACTGAAAAGCTTTAATTACTTTGTACTTTGGTTAGTTATGAATGCATACAAAATTCAACTATTTCCCCAGAAGCAAATAAATTCCACATTTATTATGTTACATAAAAGTTATGGAATGATTTAGAATAATTAAGCTAAAGGCTGTCTTACTTGGGATTTAGCTCGTCCAAATGATGCATAAAATTAATCTCAGAAAATTATTTCATATTAAAGTACTACACGAGAAAGATGCATTAGGATCTCAGAAAGTTTTGTTATAAGGATTGTATCTTATGGCAGTAAACTACAGGTGTATTATGTAAAGCAACAAAATTGTAGTGTGATAGTTTCTCAAATTAAGCTAATCAAATGAAAATAAGGGAAAAGAAAGAATTTAAGAAGTGTAAAAAAAGACAGCATTTAAAAACAATAAAGCAGAAGAGATTGTGATGGAAATATTAGGTAATTTGAATAGAAAGTTGGGAAAATAGAGAGAAATGTAGGTAATAAGAAAGGGGAAAAGGAAAAATGAAAAATAACCAACAAGTTCTCAAAGTTAGCCTTCATATGTTTACAGTCAAAGTTTACTATTGCAACCATATTTAATATCTATTGTCTTGTTAAAAGCAGCTTAAATTAAGGAGGTTTCACTGCAGTGGTTTTCCAGGAGCGGCCTATGAAGTGTAGGTGGCAATGACAGGTACACTGAAAGCTGTCACAGTTGTTAATGTTTTGTAGAGTCCCAGGAACGTGGTTGTGACAAGGAATAAATGGGTTTTTTATATATAAGGAATAGATTTGTATTCCAAGGTTTTCTAAACATAGATTTAGGTGCGGGATGCTGGAACAAGTTTCTAATAGGACTGCAGTTTTCAGTCTAAAATACATCTCAGGATTACAAAGTAGTTGGGGAGACAAAAAAAAAGGGGAAAGGAAACATGAAGAAGCAGAACAGCTACTCTTGTGAGGATTGGTCTTTCTGACACTATTTGACAGTTAGAAAACAGTTTCTAATCTAGGCACTTTTCTCTCAATTGCTAGAAAGAATGAGTTTTGCAATCCATGAAACCACTTCCTACAAATTGCAAATGTGTATAGATCCAAGACTTCTATCTAGCACATTTCCTAATCATCTTAATGCCAAGGTAAGTCAATGAAGTTGTAATTGGCTCTAACTGACTTGGCACTCCCACAAACTGCTTCATTCATCATCTGAAGCTGAAGTGCAAATTTCATTCTTGCCTCTGAAAATGCTAAAGGGAGAATTTGCTGCTAGTTCTAATGGAAGAAAGATTGTCCAACACTGTAAACTATAGGAAACAACTGCCTGTATCAGAAAAAATATGCATATTTAAATGATCAAGACAGGCTGTATGCAGGACTTGCCATTGAATTGAGAGGGAAGCTCTATGAAGCTCCATGAAGTTTCACAAACTAACGGCTGAAGATTTGATAAAATACATAATGCAAAAGAATCCTTAATATATGCAACTCCACTGTCACAAGAGAGCATTTGCTCTATTGTAGCATCAATACACTGGCAGTAAGGAAACCTCTGCTTTCTCAGCTGGATGCTGGTAATTAATATCTTGCTGTCCAATTAGATCCTTTCCTTCTCATTTGAATGTTGATTTCCGAAGCAAATGTCCATGTTGCCAGCATGCGCTCTGTTCTAGTTGAACAGAACATCTGGCTGCCCACCAATGACTGTAATATAAGAAGGCAGGCCATTCTAGGCAGAAAATCTGCTGAGTTTGTTATGAACAACAGACTCTGTGAGTTACAAGCATTAGATAGATGTTGGTATATCATTGTCCTCGAAAAGCAAAGAGATCAAGGTTGCCCTCTGAAATTTCTGTAGACCTCAGTGGAACAATGGCTTATTTCAACATTTTCAAAAAATTGTAATGATGTTAAACTTCTAGGAATTTTCTAGGAAACTTTTAAGTAAAAATATTTTTATCTGAGAAGTTGGGCTATATCTACCAAAAGAAAATTCTTAAGAACGCACAATAAAAGTAATACTTTGCTGGAATATAGGAAGTTTGAGAAGACTTTTTTCTTATGGGGCAGATATAGCCCCAAATCATCTTTGAACAACAAATGTAGGATACAGTTGAAGAAAGGGGGGGGTCTAGAGTTCATATAAATACTGCAGTTCTTTAGAAATTACTGTGGTTATCTCTTCTTGTGCTCGCTTTTTCCAGTCCTCAAGATAGCTGTGTCTCAGAGCACACCTCTGTTTCCATAGTCCTCTCTTCTTGGACCACACAGGAGAGAAGAGATGGGCAAAGATACTAGCCTCTTCTTCCACTGAAACACTATCTCTGTCTAACTTTTCTACCTAGTTTTCCACCTTTTTAATATAGCTGTCTTTAATGGTTGTAGTTGGAAGACAACCAGTTAATCTGTGGAAGTTATCCTTAGTTGCAGCAAGTATAGGTATGAATGCAATTTGTAGCTCTGAAGGTTTTCAGTGGCTGTGAGTATTGCTCATTTCAGTGTTTGGGAAATGGTAACAAGGCTGTGTAACCTTTTTTATGAGCAGAAACAAATAATAGGTCCCTGAAAAATCCTGAAATCACTTGTTTCAGTAATACCATGATCATCTCATATGTTAGGATCTTCTCACGTGTTGGATTCTGTCCAGTCTGAGAATTCAGCAATGGAAACCTTTGGTTTGATTTAATGGTGAAGGGTTGTCCTGTAAAAAAGCTTCATCTTCATGCATGAGGAACTGATCGTAGATGAAGCTTGTCAGTGCTGCTGAGGATAATGTGCAGAACACAAAACACAGTGTACTGAAGTTATTAAACCTGTGTTTTATTTTGTTTTATTTTTATTTCAGAGAAATTGCCTGCTTCTCAAAATGCTGTTGTAAATATCACTTTACATAAGCACATTAATGATCAAATATTAGATTACCCTTTTGTGATATTTTCTCAGCTTTAATTTTTATTTAATTGAAACTATTAGTAGTGCTGTAACATTTAGAAGAATGGCTGTTGTAAGGTCAGGTGCTGTTTACCCAAAAGTACATATTTGTCCAGCAAGCTAATATTTTTAAGACATTATAATATTAGCTTTATTATATACATTTTCCCAGAGATTGTGCTGGGGAGTGACTGTAAGGTTTTTAAAAATATTACAAAGAATGATTGCAAATACTTTTTTAAATAATGGAATTTGCACTGCCATAATGTTCTCTGATATGATTTTGTCAGCTTTCCAGGTGGAAGACAAGACTTTAATAGTATTTCATGTGAAGTTAGTGAGTTTTTCTGTAAATATTTTGTGCAATATTTTTCCTTTCCTCATCAAATGTGCAGCTTTTGCAAAGTTACTGACTTTCCTTTATCTTCTTCTGACTACAGGCTCTTTTAATGAAAATTTAAAAAGTGCTGAGTTAATTTCAAAATATTCAAAGCAGTCATTCTAAAACCTATCAGTCTTGAATGATATATATAGAGCTGTTAAAGCATTTTGTGCTCATCTTCCACGTGTAAGTATGTGTGTTATGAGAAAAGGTATGTGAAATGCAGTTTTGAATTTGTTTACCTTGAAGTTTTCTAGATGATAGACTTTATATCTTCTGTTGTTGTTGGCAATGCATATAGGATCCAGCCACGTTTTTCATTCTCTAAGGTAGATAACCATCTGAAGCTTTGTAAAATCTGTGAGATCAGAACTGACCAATGGTCCTACTGTTTCTCCAGCCAGTTATATTAAGTTCCTTGTGGAGCTCCTAAAGGACAGCTTTTCTTCTGCCACATTGAAAACACTGTGAACATTTTTTTATTTTTTTAAGAAATACTTTCGTACAAATATTATCATAGCTGAAAAGGATTTATTAGGTTATTTTGACTTTATCCTGACAGTAGGGGATTATTCTTTCAAATTTATCATCTAGTATAGCCATTATTCTTGTCATTTTTCTAATTTTCCTTTTTCTTTTTAATGTCAGATATTTGAATTCCTATTTATTTTTCTGTTGCTCATAAACAATTTTCCTCAGAGTTTTATAAAGAGTACATTAGACATTATCAAGAGGGAAACTATTCTTTATGAATTAGCATAGTAAGATTCATGTAAACCTGCAAGATCTATTGTTTGTAATATTGAAGTGAACTATGAACATGTCTTCCATCTTCCCTTTTTTATCTAGTGTGGGAATACAGAGCATCTTCTGCCCACATAGTGATTCAGAAATTAATTGTTGATATAAGCAGCCTCTGAGATCCTTTTCTGAATACTCAGTCTGAATTATTTTACTAAAACCAGAGGTGGTTCTCTTTTTCCAACCTTCTCAATTAAAGCTCTCCAGTGGCAGTCCTGCAGCAAACATCTCTGCGGGTTTTCTTCCCTTTTCCAGACTTCCCCCAGACAATGGAACAGTGCCTGGATCACATTGTATGTCGATCCAGCAGTGTGTACCTGGCACCTTTTGCCTGAGAAGACTCTGAGGTTAATCTTGGAGATTTCCACTTAGACCTTATCTTTGGCTGTAATGCTACATAAAAGCATCTGATTCACTTTCCCTGTACCATCATTGTGTGATGAAGCTTTCTTCACATTTTGTTCGTCTCCTCCATAATCTCCTCTTAATCAGTTCTCACTTGAAGACACTTCATGCCTTCTCATATTTCTCCTCCTGGATCAGATAGTCTGTCTTTCCATAGGTATGCAGTCGCATGTCTATATGCATTTATAGATACATTTGTAATTTTATTCTGTGTAATTGCTGACGTTACAGTAAAAAAAGCCTTTTACTATTGTTAAACAATATAAATTCAGTTAAAACAGAATTTATCAGACATTAGATTCCTTTTAAAATACTTTTTATTCCATTTTGTCTCTTCAGTTATATGGAAAATCTTGTAGATATGACTTTGCTAGAGCTCGGTTAGCTGTAAGTTGTCTGCTTTTGGTCCCTCCTCCTTGTGGGATATTTTGCTCTGGGATTCCAGTGGTGAATCTATGATAAATGTAGCTTTTACAAGGACTGTTTTTTATATATATATATATATATATATATATTTTTTTTTTTTTCCTTAATAGAAATAATTCCTTTTGTAAGAAGATTGGTCTCTTCAGTAAAGTGTACATACTTCCAGCACTAGATATTTTTGCTTCCTGCCGAGACAAGCTGTTGCATTTGCTTTTAAGCATGTACCTTTAATTTCAGTAGAATTAGCTCCCACAGGCACATGCTTTACATATCATAACATTTCCTCTGCCTCTCAATTCATTTATGCAAAATGAGATGGATTTTTTTTTTTTTCTTCTCTACTCTGTCTACTAGATTACTTATCCCAAGATAAGTCTTTAAAGACTGGGAAAGACAGGGAAGCAACCAGTCATTTATCTTCTTTGTAATGCTCTTCTAAAACAATTATTTTCTCTTTTTAGTTGGAGTGCTTTTTTGTACAAGCAGCTACTGAGGTTTATGTGGGACTTTGATATTGTAATCAAAATTCTTCTCTGAAGGCTGATTTTTCATGATTATAAAATTTCTAGATTGTATTCATTCTTATAAAACCTCAAAAACCTTGAACTGTAAGATGTGCTATTATGTTGAAAAATAATTGTTATGCTGTAATTGTTGAAGATATGTGAGTTAATATTGTTAAAAATAAAGGAAATTGGAAAGAAAACATTTTTTTTTTCCAAGAGGGAATTTTAAATTTATTTTTATCTACAAGAGAAAATATTGATAAATAGTAATGATGACTAGAAATAATCTCTACAACTGATCATCTGAAATATTATGGATACAATAAGGTTAATTATAGCCCTAAGTGAGTAAGATGAAACCAAGAGGAGGTTGTATTTGGGGATTTGGCGAGTGAAGGGACTTTTAATTGACATACTGAAAAAAAAAAAAAATCACTAGTTACTGGGTTCAGAATTCTTTCATCTGTCCCTGTAGACCCTGGTTGACTTGTGGAGGTTCTTTTAGTCACTTAAAGGTCTTCTCAGACTGTCACAAAAAACAGGTCCTACCAAAGGTTGTTTTATTTTCTTAAGGACACTGCTGCTTTTTGTCTAATTAATTCAAACAGTTGACATTGCATCAAGAAGCAGTACTTCTGATGTAATCAGAAGCAAAATAGAAATATGTAGATACATTATAAGGACTTTATAGCTTAATTTTTTAGGCTTGAGTAAAACAATTCAACGTATGCTTATACGTTCTCACACATGTTGCCCTAGCCCTTAGCATGCTGGGTTGTGCATTTGAGCCTTCTGATCTATGGAAGTCTCAACTTCCTTTTCTGTGCTTACTAACCTGTATAACTCAGCACTATGGGAATAAGTATATGCATGTTTCAATTTTCAATAGAAGAGGCAGCAAAGAGGGACTGTAATAAAATGGGTGTTAGTACACATGCATGTTTAGTTGAGAGAGTACAATAGTGGCTAATATTGTTGTGTAACTTGCTTAAAAACTGCTTAATTACCTGAGAAATGAAGGGTGGCAAATGTGATGCTAATTTTTAAAAGGTAAGATCTGGGGAACCTTTAACTTCTAAAGTCAATACTTATACCAGGCAAATTAATATAAGCCCTCCTAAAGGATAAAAGTAGTGGACACACGGATAAGTATGATATAGCTTGAAAGAACCAGTATAGATCTGTAAGTAAAGTTTCTGCCTCATAAGTTAGTCAAGATGTTCATGATATTAAAAATCAAGGCCAGCTTATGGAAGACCTTGATGAGACCAACCAACTGTGCAATAAAATTCAGCATGGATGAATGTAAAGTTTTGCATACAGGAAGCAATGAAAAAGTCCTTATTTTGTACATTTATCTCTGTTTCATGTTACCTCTGTTAGCCTTCCTTTGTAATTTCCTCCTTCATTTTGCATGTGAGCTTGCTTGTGTGAGAGTGGAAATGCTAGTCAGAGGGGTATGTCTATGCAGGGTAGGAATAGATTTCACTCAAAATAAATAAAAAATAAAGTCAGCTTCTGTTCAGGGTAGGTGAACTCTAGAAGCCACTTCCACTTCTGAAGTTTATGATAATAGGACTGTTTCCTGTAACTTTTATGTATTTTACACAAGAGGGACCATATTTTGTGGAGAGAAAAGCAACCAAAGTTTTAATGGAAAGTGTGTTGATACTTGTAGTTACTTTATCTTTAGTAATAAATACCAATCATTTAAAATATTTTGAGGTTTGTTATTAATTGGCATATAAGCAACACAGAAATTGGCAGGTACAAATTTCTTGAGTGTTGTCTTGATGCAAAGACTGGAATATGGGAGGATTCCAGCTAGTTTTGCTGCTTTTTATTTATTATTTCAGTCATTTCAAGCACTAATTGTCATTAATGTTGTCATCTGGAAATTGTTAAGAACATGCAGCAGTAAATTTGTTGATGGAACTAACACACAGTTGTATAAATCCTTTTTCCAGGGACAGATTTTGAGCCAGTTAGTCCATATAAAGTTGTTGTACTTGTAACATACTCTTTAATTATTACTGACATGGAATAAATTTGACAAGTAGATAAAGACATATTCTTACTTGTTGATTGGTGGGATATCAAGAGCTAGTAGTACCCAAATAGAGGTGATAAAATACCAGTATGTGCCCTAATTTGAAGTTCACTGGTGCAATTTTTTACCAGTTTCTGTGCTATGAGGTTTACATTCAAATAACAGGGTAAATGGATACAATCTCCATTAAAGCTAAATAGCATTCATAGTTGCTTTTAGTGAGTTTTAGTTCTTTGCTTTTACATTTAATGTAGTCCTGTAATTTTTGCTACTATTATTCCTTTGCTCTGTGCATGGTTGCTATTATTATTCCTTTGCTCTGTGTGTGTGTCTGTATAATAGGAAATATTTTATTCTTTACTCCTAAGAAGTATGAAACTACTAGTAAGGATGAAACGAACAAATTTATAATTTACTGGGATTACTTAAATGTATAGGCAGTATGGGATTTAGAAGCAGAGCTAATATTCAGCTGATACAGCTGGACAAACAACAGAGTAATTATTCTTAATTTCTATTTAGCTATGAAATACTCTGTTACTATTTCAGAAGATGACTTGCTGTGCATTAAGTTCTGACTACTCCAGAAGATCTAATATGTTGCATCTCTCAACATATTTGTTGTGACTGAGAAGTATTTTTGTACTAGAAGCCACACATGGTTTTGTTGAATCTATCTGTTTTTTTGACCAACCTTAATATTGCTCTGTTAAGATCAGTGGTATTGCTCCTAATTTATAAGAAGCAATGGCAAGTGGGTCAGGTGGAGTTATGATGGATAGCATGTGTTCCCTTTTGTTTAATGGTTTATTATTTATCTTTTTGTGTAATTTATTATGTATTAGTTTATTATGTAATATATTATGAAAAAGAACATGTTCATTTTCCTTAAAAAAAAAAGTCTGTGGCTGAGAAGCAGGGGAGAAGGCAATGTTTTGCCTTCAGAGGAAATCAATCCTTCATTTTTACCTTGTAGTCATATTAAAAAGTCTTATTTTCTCATTAGCTGTAATAAAGTTAAGGGAAATTAATTCATCTTGCATATAACTGTGCAAGGTGCTGAGTCTGTTATGTGGCTTCTTGGAGAAAGGACACAGTTGAATTACAGTGGGTGAGCTAGGGAGAGATCTCATTCCACATCAGCTGCTTGGCAGTAACTACCTGTTTTTTCCCTGCACTTGGTATTGAGTAATTTATGGTAGTTTATCCCCTTGTGAAAGCAGGATGGCTCAACTCCTGTAATTACTGCTCCTCTCACATGCCAGGGACGTGTTTGCAAGTTTGTGACATGTTGAGTTACCCGTGGAGCTGGAGAGAGCCCTCAGGATGGTGCTGGTCCATATCTTGACCCTTTAAATCAGTTCTGCTTCCAGGTACATTGATGTTTGCCACTGATTGTCCCCTCTGCTTCCTCCTGCACTACACAAACCTCGTTTTGGAGTTTTTACAAGTAGTTATTGATCACGTCTTTGCCTCCAAGGTGGTAAATTTAAGACGCTTAAGGCAAAAACAAAGTACATTTTATGCATTCAAGACTTCTGTTAGTTTTTGTTTCACTGTGGATGCTTCACAATGCAGAGCACAGAGCAAACTTGTCCCTTAACAGAACATTCCCAAATTAATTCTGTGTGATTGCCATGAAGCAAAGAAATTTGCTGGTTTTATTTTAATTACCACAGTTGTTTACCTGTGGGAATGTACATATGGATCTATGTCTAAACCACACATATCAATGCATGTAAAAGTAACTTCCCAAATTTTGAGAACTGAAGGGGCTCATTGTAGCGTATAATTTTTCTGGAGTTGATTTTATCTCATTATTTTGTAAAATATTTTAGTGGAATTTAGCATTGGTTATTTTGGTTGCAGTTTCTAAAATAATTTCCTGAGGTAAAAGATTTAATCCCTGAAAACTTGCTCAGTTTTTTGGTGGGAGACAGCAACCTACCTTGTGTTATTCTCCTTTTCAGACACCTGTATTATTATCAGCTCTAGAGAAAAACGAAGCAGCATAGGAAGTAAATATAGAATGAAAATTTTAAGATTTGATATGGGAATTATCTTGGGTAAGAATACATTTTTAATTGAAATAGTTGTAGAATATATTGTTCTGATTTTTAGTGTAATACTTGACATTCAGAAACTTCAAAAAATACATGGACTACACAACTGCATACTGTCTTTTTTATTTATTTTTCTTTACACTGAAGAAGAAATCCATTTACAGCTTAATTTTATGGCATAAGACAGTCATTTTTTTGTTTATAATGCAGCTTTTTTT
Organism: Caprimulgus europaeus; assembly: GCA_907165065.1. The sequence goes on from OU015536.1 coordinate 8,928,985, forward strand.
CAAAGGTTGAAGCTTTCTAAAAAGTTATAATTATAGTGCTAAGCTTTTACCCTTTTTATTTTTTAATATATCACCTGTTGTTTTTTTTGACAGACTACAATAAAATTTAAAAATTAGATTGTATTATTCTTCCATTTAATGCTACAGAATTTTAATCAATTTTCACCCCATTTAACATATGCAATTAAGTATATTATAGAAAACACAAGTTTCACTAAGCATTGTCATATTTGTTTAAAATACAGTAGAGAGAAATCTTCCAGAGGGAAAATTAGAACAAAAGAGGACATTTTTTTTGGTATCAGGAAAATACAATGGACAGTTTTATTACAAAACATGCATGTTCTTTTAAAAGCTGACTCATGCCTACTTGATATTGAACAAAACTAACCTGCAGTTTATTAGTCTGAACATCCAATGTAATAAAATAATAACTTAAAATTGTGTTATATTCTCCAAGCAGCCTAATTATGAAAAAACAATTTCTTAAATTTTAATTAAGATTAAGGCAAGTTTGTAGTAACCTAATAAGGCAAGAATACACGGATATTGTTAATAAAAACATTAGCATGAGTATTGAGACTATCTCATATGGACTTTGAGAGAAAATTTATTTACCTGATTAAAAAGCCAAGAAAAGTACATGTATTAATCTGTCTCCTGCCCCTTGTGACTGCGCATCTTTAATTTCCTCCTCTTCCTTCTCTGCCTATCATTTTTTAATAAGCACTGGTCATTGTGTCTTAGCAGAATTCAATAGTATCTGCGTGCATGAGGCATGAAGTTGAATGTGCTTATTGAATTTGACATGTGAGATATGTTGGAGGGAAGTTTATCCAAGTCATCATTGCCATGGTCCCATCCTCTGGATGGCCTTGTGTTTCTTTTTTCTCCCTTGAACCAGCCTGAACATTTACGCTATCTTGCCAGTTGAAAGCATTAGTGTAAAAATAATCGCTTATTATGATGGATTAGTTTTGAAAGGAATCAGCTTCCTGAGTCAACTCAGGACCACCAAGACCATCAGCCCTGCTAAGCTGGCAATAAGCTTGAGTGTGAGCAGATACAGCACAATAGGGCACCTTGAACCCTTACTAGAGAAGTCTTACACACTCGGGGTCTTGCAAATGTTGCTGAGATGAGGAATGGTCTGTAAATCACACTGTTGGACACACAAATCATCGAAATCTTGCTATAGCGGCCCTTTAATTTTAGCCTAATTCATACAGAACTTGAGAAGCTACAACCAGTTTAAATACAAAGCAACAATGTGAATGTTTCTCAGTTTGCTGAGTGACAGATGAACTTTAGATTGATTAGATTTATCTAATCAAGTTTGAGTATTACATACCATGAAGGCAAATTAGTGGAGAATGTCTACCATGAAAATGCTGTTTGGATTTCCCAAATATTTATCTGGTTTTCATCATCTATTGTATTTCTCTTTTTTTTTTTTTTTTCATGAAAAAGCATTTTTCTACTCTGTTAAAAATCAGAATATTAAAGTGAAGTTCAGAAATGTATTGATAGAGCTATATCATTAATTTCCAGTTTCCTCTATAATGCAGCATTACATTTTCATTTTGCTTTTCCTTTATCCAAAACATATTACAAAACATGAAATATGCATATGCTTTCCAGCCATTTGTTTAAACTATAAAAAGTCCTCTGGAATTCTTCCAGAAAAAGCATTACAAACCCTATAACTATGTTACTATTGTAATGTTTATCTCTACTGAGTTAATCAAATACTTCTACTGCTGTAATAAGTAATCACCTTAAAATTAATATTCCACAGTATATAGGTAATTAGTACCTGAAGTATTAATCTTCTGAATTGAATATGTGGCTATATTTTACTTATATCCATCTGTGTATGTATATATATTTATATACATGTAAAATGTATGTGTAATTATTTACAAGTTGACTTCAGATTCATATATGAACAGTGATTATGTACATGAGACACCCTGGAGAGCTAAGATGGGGGCAGATTCAGGAGGGGTCTCTATGGAAAGATGGCAGTGGTGGGACAGTTTCCCTGTCTATACACTCTCAGATGGTGGGGTAAGAGTATACAACTGGGCTAAAGCTGTTTGTTTATATTATCCTCAGCAATTCCAAATTTGTTTTCTCTCACAGATGAGTATTTGAATTATTTGACTATCCCTGTACCAACCCAATTTTGCTGCAATGTAGCTGCAAACACTGGAAGCTGCACACCTTGTGAACTATAACTGATTCAGTTGCCTGCCTGTGGGAGACAATATTCACAGCAGGAGTGGTTCAATACACCCAGCTTATAGCTACATAAAATAGAGTATTTATGCCCCATCAGAGATGGACTGCTTTACTGGGGGCTGTGTATGCCTAAACTCCTTACATTTTATATGTGGAAGTCAGAACAAATTTTATATTGAACAAATCACACCCATGCTTTTCCATCTTTTTTCCCCTCCTACGCAGAACCTCTTGTTTTCCCAAGTTTTTTCTGGGTATTTTTAGTCATTACAGCAGAGTGATCGGTAAATAACAGTGTTTGTCAGTTTATGCTGGCATTCTTTTATGTGCATACACCCATAAAGATCCCTTGTTAGAATACCCCACATTTTCCTAAAGGCATAGTCCAGCAAGGTTGATTGATCAACCCTGATAAATCCACCTCAGTGAATGTCTACAATTTTAATAGAGTAGTTCATAATGTTCTCAGAATGAAACTAAGAAATAGAAAACAGTGCTTATGGCACAAATCTTCAGCAGGCTTTTCATCTTTTTAAACAACTTTTTCATAGTCTACTACTGCATTTTGCTCAGTTTCCAAGCATTTGGAGCCCTACTGAATTAAGTATTCATCTATTTTAAATAGTGCAAAGTTCCATCAGCCGAAAAGGTCTATGACTGGAATGTCTGATTATCTTCTTTCTTAGCCTTAGATTGCTATATATCTATGTAACAAACAATTTTTAATCCAATACAACTACTAACTGTTCTTTATCTAAAGTAGGATCTTGTAACATTTCTTTCAATTCACCTTTTAATATTTCCTCTGCGACACACTGATATTGGTAATAACCACAAAAACTGTATTCAGACTGTAAGAAACCATGTATAGTATCTTCACATATGTGGTGTCCTGCTTCTGTTCATACTTCCAATGCTGTAGCTCTCATGGGGAAAACTAGGATATGTACCTATTCTGCATGACTTCAAAAATACTGCTTCTCTGCTGTCTTGAAGGTTGGGACTTCAGCCTTCCTTCACCTTCTGGATTTTGTGTTTTAAAAGTTGCTGTTGGGCTGAGATCTAGTATGTCAGGTTTCAGCCTGAAGCAGGATTTTATGTCTGAGTTAAAAATACACTGATAAATCCAACTGGAATTGTCTCACATAATATAATATGCAAAAAAAAGGGTCTTTGTCATAGATAGAGATAGTCTTCTGAGCTTAAAGTCAGCCAGCTTTTACTTTTTATTTTTATGCTGCTATATACTCTTCCCTGAAGGAGCAGGAGTGATGCCTTAAGGTCAAACAGGTGCAGCACAGATCTATACTCTTTCTATTTCCATTTATCTTTCTGGTTCTCTTCCGTTAAAGGTTTCAGCTCTATTGCTTGATTATTGTGGCTTATAATGGGAGTTGTTTGCTGTGTTTTTAGTTTAGGTATGGTCTTGTAATTCTGGTGTTTCTGAGGAATGTGAAGGATACATGTTGATTGTGCATAAATATTTTCAGTCTCTGGCTCATTCAGGAACAACACTGACTTTTTCCAGTGTGCTATCAATACCCTCAATTCATTATGTAACCTTATGGATACATGAGTCATTACACAAAATTATTTTGAACCATTGAAACACTGTAGAGTGCCCTCCCTCCTTAAATTTTTCTTCCTTTTTTTCTTTATTATCCCCCCACCCTTTAGAATTTGCAGATACAGTGCCACGATTGCAATTATCTGTAGAGATATTGGTGTTCCAAGCATTGTACAAATGTGTCCAGTCTTCGAGATTATGCTTAACATATAGTCCTGAAATGGTAATTGGATAAATGGTAAGTAGTATTAAAATTCAGGGTTTTTTATCCACAGAAATGTATGAAGTTCATGTTCATAGTTGTTAGTAAGGTGGTAAGACTGTGAGTAAATCAGGGCTTTCAGAAGAACTCTTAGTTAACTATATAGAGTGTTTCTGAGCTGATAGTGAAAAGCTGTTTGTTAGCTGTTGTCCTAACAAGGGGCAGGTCTTACACTGGGGCTAGTGGGGTCAGTCCCCAACAGGAATGTTTAACTTGAGTTATAAGCCTTGTACACTGTATGGAGACAGTGTGCGTGCCACCCCCAAGCCTGGCACCACTGTAGACCAGATGAGGAGATATAAACTGGAATGTGAAGTGTGCTACACTTGCACATTAGCATTCAGTGGAAACAGAGATTTCCCCTTAAAGATGTTACAGTTACCACTGATTTTAACTGCTGGAGGAAGAGATTTTAGATATCTGACTGACTTGCACTTCCTTTCAGCAGAAGTTGTGCAATTAGACATGAAATTATCTCATATATGAATTTTAGTGTCTGAAAATATTTAGCCTGACATCAGATTTTTTTCTTACTGTGCTAAAACTTGTCGATCTGTTCGTAACATAGCAGCATAGTACTCTCTGAAGAATTCTAGTATTGCTGTCATTGAACTAGAGAGCAAAACTCTTTTGCATGAGTAGGAACTGACCCACAATCTCTGTCTAAAATGAACTTGCATTGGCCTTGGAGAACTATGATCTGATTTCTGTGACTTCAAAATACTTAGATAAATGATTGCAGGGAGGTATTTTGCTAATGAATTCACTTTGTGCAGTACTTCTAATGATTTTCTATTAATTGAAGTCCATTATCTGGTCAAAACCCATGTAGTTTTGGGGTCAAATAATTCTAATTAGCCCATGCAAAGTGAGACTGGGGAACAATGTGTTTTCATAACTATGCACTGCACTTGCTAATTCTAAAATGCTGAAGGACTTCATGGTTCATGTGATTCACAAGGGAAGAAAAAAAAAGGACCATTTCTTTCTGACAGTGTTCAATATGTGGCTCAAAAAAAAATTAAACTTCTTACTGGTCCAAAAGCTCTTACTGCCATCTGTTTATGGTTGATGGATTACCAGCACAGTAAGGCAATGGCTTCAGTCCTATTCTTCCTAAAGCAGCATTTATATCACAGAATGGATGGCTAGAGGCACCTGGCACTATTTCTGGTTGTTTATTTAGGGAGATGGGAAACTGAACTGGCAAAAGAATCAAGATGAACTCTGTCTCCACTTTTGTAATATGAAGGATGTGGGCACATTTGACAAAGGTGGCACTGCTCTTTTCCATGTTAGTGATCTAAGCATTAAAATTGCAGTTCTGGAGCTCTTTCCATCTAATGAATTCAAGATAGTTCAGAGATGTGAACAAACTGTGCCTTGCAGTCTGCCTTGGAGGAAGAATAGATGGTGTTTATCTCAAATTTCAATAGATAAGGGAAAAAGTAACCCAGTAGTTCAGATTCTCAAAACTGCTGAGTACCTAACTTTCATTTAATTAATTAAAGTTTGGCAGCTGAATATCACTGCCTTTATAATTGCAAAGAAAAAGTTCCTAGGCTTTCTTTATAAGAATCCTTTCCATGTTAGCTCAATGAGCATGAAGCTGGTACTATTTGCAAAACAAAAAAATAGGAATAATGTAAAATAGCTTTGAACATAGAAAAGTATCTCAGTTCAGAAATAGTGGAAATTGAGAAAATAAGGAAAAAGTATAATTCAGAGATAAGAATGCTGCATTCCAATTAATGCAAGTGTGCAATTAGTAAGCCAAGATATTGGAGTATTTATAAATTACTGTATAAAAATAAATAGGAAAATAGAAAGAGTTTATCCATCCCTATAAAATCATACTTTGATAGCATGTAAAAATTGTTGCTATTTACTTAGGCATACCATAAAAGCCTGTGCTTGAATCAAGAGTCTTAATTACTATGCATGTTATCTTTTGATAATTAATTAAAAAATTATCTTCTGGGAATTTTTTAAATAAAGTTTGTCAATTTATTTTTAGAAAGGTCGGCTGGCCCTATTAACATTCAGTACACAATGCACCTTTAGGATCTGTAGTTCTGAGCACACTCATCAAGTATGAGTGCACCTTACACATAGACTTGTCAGACTGTAAGAACAACTTTTGTTGTTATTGCTCTGCTTCCCCAGATTGATATTATATGTTCAAGACTCCGAATATAGTTCTGAAGAATGTAGACAGCTTTAATGCAAAAAGTAGAAGATAGAAGAAAAAAAAAGTAAAAAGATGAATAATACTGTTTTATAGCTGTCTCATCTTCAAAATATTGAGGAATTATTTTTCTTCTGCACCTTGATGAAGCAGAGTTTCTTCTGTCCTTGAAGATTTTTTTTTCTGCTGTTAGAAAGGAACTGTAAGCTTATAACTAGGACTTTTTTTAAAAATTCATTATTTTTCATATTTTGCTCCTTCACATAACCTACTTTCTTTTGAAAAATCTTAGACTGTTTGCCATATATTTTTGCCAAATACTGTGATGTTATTAATCCATTAAGTTCAAAATGTTCTGGAAACAGGAGGTAAAAAGGACAGTTTTATACAAATTAATCCCAGAATGATTATTAGTTATAAATGTTCTTCACTATTTGCTTTATCATTTTATATTCATAAGAAGTTGGTTATTCTTTCTGTTATTCAAGAATAAATATTCATGTTCACAGTTTTGCTAAATGTAACATAGCTTTTAACTGCCCTAAGACAATGTTTTCACAGTCATTCCATTAGCTAAGTAAATCTTTCATATTTAAAATTAATAATACTTATTTACATTACAAATGAGTCACTAATTTGATAATGCTTGATAACAAAAGTTATACTATATGATAATCGTGTTTTTCTTATATTAGCAAATATAAACTACCATTAGCAAAATCCAAAGTATGCCTATTAAACCCTTTCTCATGTTTCCTGTACTGGATAGGAGTTCTCACACTAAAAAAGAATCTGTGTCATTATAAAAAAGTTATGGCTTTTGTCCTTTTGGTTCCTTTAATTTTAATTATTTCATGTAGTTCTATATAGCATAAGGATCAAGTTTGAGAACTCTGTTCTATATAGAAACCCTTCATTGAAATCTTTACTATGTATGCATCATTGTCAGCAGTGAATGTTTCATAAACTAATTTATATTTAAAATAATGAAGATTCAAACATATAGTTTCTATTATGCAGATGTTGAATCACAGGCAGCTCAGTCCTTTTCTTGGTTACATCTATGGTTCTCCATAGATGTCACTAATTTTCTGACATCCTAGACCTGGAACATTCCTGCAGATGATACATAATTGAAAGAGGGACTTGAGTTCTCTCACTGATTACTTCATGACTTCAACTCCATTCCTTGAAGTGGAAGGTAGTAAAAAATATTGTAGTCACTAAGATAATTGGATTTGATTTTGAATGCACTCTAAGAGCAGTTTTAATTTAAATAAATAACTGTCAATTTTAACACAGTCGTTGTTCAGAAGAGTATGATATGTTATAGCCTAAACAATAACTTTCTATGAGGTGTTCTGGTCAACCAGATTTCAACAAGTTACTAAGAAAAATTAGTCTTGCTGATTTTAGGGATTCGACAAGATGCAAAACTGACAAATCCAGAAATCACACTGGCTTATGAACCCTCTTATTGGTATAAATATGGAGTAACACGATAAAGATAATGCTATTTAAATCTAAATTTGTACTTGGAAGTAATGCAGAGCATGAAATGTCTCAGTGTAATATTCAGAGATACTCTTTTCAGCCATCATCCTTCCTCCAAGACCCATTAACTGAACTGTGACAAATTGAGCATTTTCAGTTCTGTTGACTCAGTTGATGGGTCTCCAGATCCTGTCGATGCTTAAGAGGCTTGCAGCTTCTGGATCCCTAGTAAATGTCTTGTTGCTCCTTGAAACTTTTGATGATTTCCATGTCTTTCCTTTTTTTATCAGGGTAAAATTTACTTTTCATTATTCTGCATTTTCTAAGCAAGGGACAGCTTCAGGTTCAGTCTTTGCCTGATTCAGCTCAGCAGAATTTAGAAATAGGATGTATCTCCATCCCTCCAGTATCTTGAATTAATTGGCTATTTGCATACCTCCTTTTGTTTCCTCATTGCACCACAATTAGTTAAATCATCTTATGTTTCTGTAAAATCTCGGTCTAAAACATGTTTTACTCTTCCCTTTTTCTTTTTTTTTAATTATTTATTATTTTTTTTTCCCCCAAGACAATAGGAAACTTTCAATTTGAATTAGAAGAAGGATAAAATTAATATTTGGCAAGTGAATATTTGGCAAGTGTTCTGGGACTTTTAAAATAAGTTGCATGTGTCAAGCATTTTAACTTTTTAATGTGTATTCTTATTGTCTACATATACTTTTAATGACAAGTTGTGTCAAGCTGCATCTCCTTTAATCTCATGTATTTTGGCTGTTCCTTAACTGGAAGACTGCTACTACACCAGGTTGCCACGAAAGCATTTCCTTTCATTTTCTTCCTTCACTGAAAAAAACATAAGGGTCTTTACATTTTTAATAACAAATAGGTTTTCTGTATTCGGGAAAAAAGAAAAAAAACCTTTTTTTAAAAATGAGACAGTGCAGTACAGATTCATACACTCCTTCTGCCATAACTAAAGAAAAATCGTGCAGACAAGACATCACTGTTGCCCCTTGACGGTTTGGTACCCATCACATCGTTTTGAAAACTTGTCGCAATAAACTTGAATGTACTTGACATTAATGCTTGTTCTTCTGAGAGGAATATCCTTTTACATTAAAGGGATTATACCAAAAAAACAAATGAAAAATATATGCTCTGAGAAAGAAGTAAGTATCAGGTATGAAACCTGCTTTGCTTGTTGCCTCCTGTCAAGGGAGTGAACACTGACTGTACAACACACTGATTATTAAACAACAGCAACGAAAAGATGTACAAAGGGAAGACTGGATAAGTTCTTTAACTAGAAAACATTGTTTTAAATGGTTCCTTCTAACTACAGTTCCCATGCTTCCCTATATTAATAGGGAAGCACACTAATTTAAACCTGTGGTTGCTAAAGATATTTCAAGTTTGCTTTCCTTTTGCAAAGCATAACAGCTTGCATGGAAATTAATTGGAATAGAGATTACAGCTACAAACACAAACTATTTAATTTAACGTTTATTAAGTGAGAATGCAATGTAAAATGTTTTGTGAATGGATGAAAATTATTCTATCTTCTGAAAATAAATCCCTTCGAAGACCTTCTGTTTCAATATTTATTATGATGACAGGTTGTTCATTCTTTTTACTTGAAAAATTATTTGCTATATATTTGTTTTTGATAAAGAAGTAATTTTGAATTTAGATTTTCAAAATTATTCAAGGAAGTAGACCTCTGCATTTCTTTGACTTTTTTTTAGTGAAACTATGAGAAGAGAAGCTAAATTATTATACTCTTTCAGCTCTGCCACTGTGTGTCTACTCTGTTGAAATATTTACTAACAAGATCTCTCACTTTCCTTTCCAAAACATTTTTAGCATTTGGAAAAAAAACCCCACAACCTAGTATAGAATCATGTATGTGACAGTCATAATCCCTATTCATGCAGATAAGCATGCAATTTTCTCCCAAAATGCTTTTTGTGAATGCACTGATGAACAGAGTTATATTTCTGCAGCAAGTTGCTTTCCTCACTGCTAAACCGTTCTTGACCTCAAACTTATAGTCTAATTGAATGCACCAAGCTTGAGTGATTTTTGAACCTGCTGCATTCCCTACTGAATTTGACAAGAATCTGTCCCAGCTGTGGACCCAATAATGACTTTTTCTTTAATTAGTCCCATGTTGTAGAGGGTACATCTTATCACACTCTAACTTTGCAGCTGGTACCCAGCCTGTTTCTGGGACCATATTAGTTTCTGCCTACATCATAGGGAAAAAATGCTGTAGGTGCTTTCAGAGCTATCTGGATGCCTGATAAAACAGAAGTAGAATAACTTAAAATTAACATATTCCCACTTTGCTCAGTAGAGACCAACATGCATCTGAATGCCAGTAGCTGATCATCTTGTTTTGATGGAACTCTGTTTATTGTTATTATACACCCTCCTGTCTTCACAATGCCAGTAGATTGTTTTCCTGTGGCTGAAGGCTAACCTTCTGATCCTGTCATGTTGCCTCCTCTGCCTATCCCCACTTGCCACTCACTCACCAAAATATTTGTAGAATGCATAATGATAATGAGGTGTCTTTTCCATAAGTGACAGTCTGAAATCTCTAAATGGTTGTCTCCCTGCAGAAAGAATGCTTGTGGGGCTCTGGTCATCCACCCATCAATGCGTGACATTAAGGCTGCTCATTCATTCATTTAACTTTGTACTCCAGAAACTGATTCCAAAGAAGGTAAGAACTGCCTGAATGAGTTATGTGGTGTAAATGTGAGTACACTACTGGGTCCTTTTGGTTATTCAAAGTGGATTGGGCTAGAGGGACAGAGCTCATATATATTCTACATGGACTTTTGTGGTCCCCACTAGCCTGGCAGCCCACTCCAGTGATAGTCTTCCTGATAATTTGTGGGCTGAAAGGGAGGAGGGAGCAGAGAAGAGCTATTAAAGGAGCCATAATCTGTTTAAGCTGCAGAGGCCTTTCCTGAGGCTCTTGGATACCTTTCATTTGAGTATATCTATTTTCAAGAAAAAATAATTTTGAAGAGATCTAATCGTATTTTAACATGTTATTATGAAACTAAAGACTAAGACATAAAAGAAGCAATGGAACTATTTTGAAACTAACTAAACAGCTGTTTGTATTACTATAACCAATATGAAGTAAAAAAACCAAACAAGCCAGTATGTTCCCTTCACCCATGCTGCCTTAATCATGCCAGGGCAAATCCTTCAGGTCTACACACAGCTTTCAGCATCTGCATCTCTTCTTATTCACTATTTTCCAAGAATACTTAACTTGATATAATGCTTCTGTATGTATCATAAATGTACTTTGTCTTGCTTCTCATCTTGCTGTTGGTGTTCAGCTCTTCCTTGTGAGTTGTGATAACCCATATTAATCTGTCTTGACAACTGTAGCAGTCAAGCAAATCTGCCATCTGCCCGTCTGGGAAAGTCCATGTCAGCTCATGGTTCACCTTCAGCTGAGTGTGGTTATTATTATAAATTATTCTTTATAGTATAATTTCATTGTTTCATCTCAAATCACTCTCAGCTTCACTTCAATGTCACCTTTCTCCACATAGAATCAGTATTCCTTGCCTCCATTAATTTAGTTTTTCCTCTGACTGTTTTGTAAATAACTGAAAATAAATTAGCTCCTTTTTGGATCTTCTGAAAACTTTGGACAAAGATAATCTTGCATTTTTGTAAACCAGAAGAGGCTGCAGAAAGGAGAACTGTAGATGGGCCATAATATAGAATATCTATGTTGTAGTTCTTATCCTCTTGTTAGTAGACAGGAAACTATAGTAAATAGAAAAGCAACATGGCATTAATTGCATCAGAATATCATTACTAATTTTACAGTGATACAAGGAAATATATCAATTGATGTCTGGTTTTTAGCACTGTAACTTATTTTAACACATTTTTTAAGAAATAAATTGCATGAAGAATTGCAGATATATTAGAATACAGGGCAGCAGCCTTGTATATAGCTACAGCAGTACATATACAGGTTTAATGTAGTAGTATATATCTAATCTTTTTGAAATGTAGTCCTGACAGTTTGTTGAGCTCTGTCAGGACTCTGATCATGACAACAGACCATTTCCCAGGAAGCTTTTAAATTCAAGTTCTAGTGAAGACACTGTCAATTCAGTGTGTTAGTTACATATATAAAAATCAATACTGTAGACAAGCTATATTTTTCTTTTTTTACTTTCTTCAAAGACTAGTGTTGAAAAAAATAAAGATAGTGAGGGCTTTTCCCCCCTCCCATTCCTTTTGGGGAAAAAAACCAAAGCAATGTTTAAATTTTCCAGATGATGCTTTATACTGTGGTATTTTATGTTAGGTTGCCTCAGCCATGTCAAGTGATATAAAGTTACATGATATAATTATGTGACTTGCATTGAGTTATCTCAATATAGCATACCAGGCAGGCAACTTGCTTTAAAAAGACACACTTTCCTGGAAACTGCAGATAATTTTCTGGGAGTAGAAAGCAGTTAGTAGTGGCTGCCCTGAGTAATGGCATCAGGCCTGACGTTCTTCTGTACATTTATTATTGATTTTGTGGATGGGTTGGTGAATGTTGCTGATAACAGAAAATTATTTAAAGAAAACCTCACAGAATAGCAAGATTTTCAGAAGGATCAAGTCAAACCGGGTGACTGAATAACATGATGATAACATGACAGTGATAATGTGTTGATAAAATGAAAAGTATAACCTTAATACTTTAATGTAGTAGGTAAATAATCTCATGGCTTAACTTTTTAATACATCAGTGGCTTCAGAACTGACAATACTGCTGAGATCTTATTGAAGGTGTATCTAAATTTCCCTATGTATCATCCTTCTGTTCCCCCTGAAATTGATGAATCTTCAATGATGGCTCAAAATTAACAAAACTGGAAATATTGTAGATCAAAAAATCTTAGGGCATGCTGAGCATCCTCTAGAATGATTCTTGATTTATTTTTTTTTCCAGCTCTAATTGATATGATTTTGCTATGCAGTTCCATGTCATTTGCTTCCATGTCAGCAGTGTTATCTTCAGAAAGGCTTTATATTCTGCTGCCATGTCGTCGCTATTCCAGAAAAAAAAAGTAATGAACTCAGACAAGAGGAAAACTAACAAAAGTGAATAAAGATTTGTAACCTACAGTCTGTTAACCGTGTTGTCACCTTCTACATCTATTGGAATGCAGAATGATTTCTTCTTTGAGAAATGCTGTCCTCTGAATATGTTCTTCTGTGTTGTCCTGATGAAAAAAAACATCTTCTCATTTTGTTTCCTTGATGTGGGTGAGATTTTGTTTTTTTTTTCTCATAGAATGCTGACCACAAGATACTTTTTCTATTTACTCCCAGTAGGAGAATATAACAGACAAAAAAGTGATGGGTTGTAGCACAGCTGCAATAGCCTCCCTAAAAAAGCCTGAACAATAGCAAATATTTACACTCACTCTTAAATGTGGTCTTTTACTAGTTCATTTTCAGTCTTCCTCCCAGCCCTAGTTTGCTGTTGAACATCTATTTCAGCTAATTGTTTCTTTTATTTAATTATTTTTCCAGCTACCTGCACTCACACAGCTCCAGCTGCTTCAGATTCTCTGAGTTTCCAAGAGTCTGTGGAGAAAGACATCATTCTCATACCATTAAAGGAGAAAATTTAGACCCCTTGCTCCTGCCATGACTCCCAAACAACGTTGGAAAAGAGTATAAAAGGAGCAGCAGAAAGACTATAGCCATGATGTAGAATAGGTCCTCCTTTTTTGAAACATGAATTTAAATTAGCCCTACTGTGTAGGGTGTATGTGTGGAGACAAAGGTTTTCAACATAGATAGCAATCCTAGTTTAACTAGGATTTCTCTGGTCTATTAAAACAGAAGTTTTAAAATATGTTTCCCCCATGGTTAGTATAAGTGGTTAATCCAGAATAATTTATTTCAAAGGAACATCAATATAGCCTTCTAACAGTCCTGTACAAACTTCCAAAAACTTGTGTACAAAATTGTCTTCCAGATTTTGTATTTAGTCATTTATGTACCTGCTAGTGACTGTCAGGGCTTTGCAAATCAAGCACATAAATATGGCTTAGTCAGTGTTTAGTTCTATCAACATTTTCGTGTTGATCATTAGCACAAGTAGTTTGCTACACAAGAACAAAGATTTATTATACTTTACTCTTTCCTTGATTTTCAAATAAATCAATCAGAAATGGTGCTATCCATATAGTGTTAGCAATGAAGAGGATGTCACTGATGATAATACATTAAGTAAGTTCAAAATATTACTTACCATAATCATGTTAAGCTTGCCTTCTGGACTGAAATGAGACAAAATGGAATAAAAGGATAGTTGAATTTCATCTGATCTTATTTTAGTAGAAGGTGAGAAAAATCAATATAAGGAAGACATAGAAAGGAAATGGGAAGTGTTGAAAGATAAATTAAGGTATTTCATCTAGCAATGAATACACTATGGAAAAAAAAAAAATCCAATGTAGATGAAAAATAAAGGGTCAGAAAGAGACATCTATAAGGCATAAAATATCCGGACAAAAGAAGAAGTAGAAAGATTATTAAAGAATAAAGTGAGATAAGTGTAAAAACACCTGATAAGAAATATAACGGTGGAGAATAAAAAGAAAAGTGCTGAAGGTTAGGTTAAATAAAATATGTTTGAAGTGCCTAAAGGAACAAGATGATGTTGAAGGAGATTATATGACACTGTAAAAATAGTTTAGAAATGCCTTTCCTAAAAAAACATGTACAGTAAAAATAATGTATAAAACCCAATATATACTAATAGTTCAACAATCAAGCCTGGGTTTATAACTGAACATGTGCAAATCAGAAAATTCATATTTTGCTTTATAAGTGTCTAAGTTCTTTTAGTTGCTAAAGTAGCTGGTATTTTGAAATAAACTTTTACAATTTTTAATTCACCCATTCAGCAGAATGACAATCCCAAGAAAAAAGAATTGGAAGGCAGCAAGAATGATTGAGGTAATGCAGTCACAAAGTAATTTTGTTTGCCTTATCATTTCTAATGAGTGATTAGAATCAGATGTAAGAAGAAATAATTGCTGAATCCACTAAGATGTAATCAGGTCCTTACTTGTGGAACAATTTGTAGTGGTTAGAGGGGTTGCCACGTTTCATCTGTCTGTGTTTTAAAGTTGAACAGCTTTGTTCTGCTCTGAAATGGATATGCTTTAACTTAATTCTTGATATTTAGATCTAGTTGAAGATACTTCATCTAGTCGATATCCCTGCTTACTGCAGGGGGTTTGGACTAGATGACCTTTAAAGATCCCTTCCAACCCAAACCATTCTATGATTCTAAGATTTAATGAAAGAACTGCATTCTTTTTTTTTTTTCCTACTGGGCCACTTTTAGTGCTACTGATGTCATCTACTATGTGTATTCTTTCTGTTCCTGTACCTCATTAAACAGAGATAGAGAAAATCCCATGTGATTTTAATACATACTTGAAATACTTTTAAAACTTTTGGTTTTACATGTAGAATCTTGTCCATCTAACTTTCTTATACTAGTTCATGGCCAACACTAATTTTAGGAAATGTTTTCCTATCTGCTTCCAGTGACTTCTTATTACCCCGTGAAAACTATTAAGATAGACTGGCACTGTTCATCTCAATAAAAGTAATAAAATATTTTAACCCTGATATTAAATTTACCTTGGCCAATGGCCAAGTAACTTACTAAAACATTCTAGAGAAACTAGAAACTCTACTTTCCAGTGAGCTACATGCATTTGGACCCATTCATATCTGCAGATGTACTGAGACCTGATGTTAGTGATGTTTCTGTTCCGTGTGAGAGGAATTCTGTTACAGGTATAGTGTGCTCTATGAAAATTTTTAAATTCCAGAATATTATTTTTCCTGTCTGGTTTATTCCCAAATAAGTCTTTCAGCACACAAAATCATAACAGTGCAACTTTTCTAAAATGGATTAAAATATGTATCTGAAATTCTCCTGCCAAATTCAAGGTACTCCTTGTTATTGCTCCACTGACTAGCCCATTAAACGAAAGATAAAAGCTTTCATATCAGATCCAACATTTGCTGTTTCTGATTACAGAAGCACTAGTCCCTAAGTGAGAATCAAGAGACAGTGCTGTGTTTTTCTAGCGCTGAACTGCAACATGGAGTTTTAACCAGCCTGCGACCCACACAACAGATGTGATCAGCAGCCATGCTGATGGAAGCTGTGTGATCTAGAAAAAGTCACAAGCAACTCTTTGATTTCACTTGAAATATCACAACCTGGCAGAGCTACTTTGCTAATTAGTGGTCCATAACTTTGTTGTTCTGGCAAGTTCACAAGGTGCCAGCACTGGAGAATTCACTCTAGGAAAGGCCATCACAGGAAAAATGGAATTTGGAAACCGGCTAAATAATGGGTAAATATTTACTCCTATTAAATATATTAGCGTGTAATCTGGGTTTAATTCATTCATGTTGAAAAAATGATAAATGGTATTTTAGCTACCTTTGCATGACTGTAACTTTGAAAGTGTAAAATTTTGTCCTTTCTGAACTCTAGATGCAGATTAATGTAATAACTTTTCATCTTATTTAAATGGAACTAAGATTTAAACGTCAATAATTTTGTGACATTGAACTGTTGTGGAGTTACACGTATTGTCTATAAAAGATTAACATAACTGATTTGAGAGCTACTGGCTCAATGGATGCATTTTCATGTATGAGGAGTACACAACAGGATCACAGCTTTGCCCGCAATGCATGTTATACTGCTTGAGTCTTAGAAGATGCTTGACAGAGACTCCCATGGCTAAAGGAATTAAATTTCTGTCAGTTTTTCTGTACTTACATGGTAGCATGAAGGAGAGTTTGTTTCAAGTGCTATACCAAGCTATAATTTCCTGACTCTGAACTGGACTTTGAATCCAGCCTACATAGCGCTTGAAGACAGACTTTTTAATAAGTACTTGCGTAAGGAACAGCCGCATGGAATACCATGTACCTGGTCAGTGCTGAAATCAAGGAGAGATGCTATGGCTTTTTTAGTCTCCCCAGAAAATATACAAACTCATCTTCTGCATGTATGAGTATTTATCTAGGATTTTTGAACACTGAGACACTGAGTGCTCTCTTTCTTCCTCTCTGTCTTGCTCCTCTGTTCTTTTTCGGCATCTTTTGGCCTTTTACATTAAAAGTAGTAGATTTTTTTTTTTGGGGGGGAGGGGAGGTTTTGGTTGTTGTTGTTCTGGAGTGTTTGTAGATTTTGAAATGTGAGAGAAAAGCAGTGACTGTTCTTGAGGATATTTGTAGACAAGCAGAGACAAGCAGTTTTTACATAATTCTGTTGATATTTGAGTAGCAGACTTAATGACTCTATGCAGTCTTATGGTCCTTTTTACTCATTTACTAGAGGTCATTATTTCCTCTCCTCCTTTTTCCACCATCCAAGGCTGCCAAACCTGGCCATTTTTGTCATTGCAAGAACATATCTAAAACTTCTGTTATGTCCCTTTCCAGAGCAGCTGGCCTACAGCCAACATGTACTTTTCTGCCTCATGCCTGTTAACTTCAATAACTAGCTGAAGTTTCTGTGTAGAGATAATCTGTCTTTTGTCAGTCCTGTTTTGTATGCAGCTTGCAGTGAAGGAGAAAAAAAAATTCCAAGGTGATATAAACTGAAGGAAGGTTACAATTACATATCATTATAGTATCCTTATTTCTGTCTTATGTACCAATCTGTTAGTTACTTTGCAGTACATTGGAAGATGGGAAAACAGAGACTTGTGTAGCTACCAATGCTGCAGGTGCTTTTTTTGGCAGCAATGCAAAGCTTGATCTTTGTCAATGTAGCTGTAACAAAATAGCTATCCTGACTTTCACAAAAATATAGACCTGTAAAATTCCACAAGTCCTAAATTCTGGATTTGATTTTAAATCCTTCATATGGTCACAGGGACAGACTCTCCTTGCAACTTCAAAATTACAAAAGGACTAATGATGCAGTAAACAACCTTGATTCTCTCTCTGTCTTTTCCTCTCTTTGTACAACCTTTTAATGACTGTCATTGCTTCAGCTTCAAGAGGTTGTGCGATCTAATTAGGGCAAATTGAATAAGACTGCTTTTATGGTAAAGCGTGAGAAAGTTAATTGAAATCAATCCATGTTCAGTGAAAATGCTGGAGACATCACTGATAATTTAAAGCAATTAAAAGATGTTGTCCTGAAGCAAGGCAGAAACATTAAGACTAAGAGCCTGTTAAAGAAAACTACCTAAAATATTTAAATTATATTATTCAGCTAAGATGGACTAGGGATAGCTGAAGCAATTGCAAACCATAAAGCATAAAATCAGTCATATGTTGTCTTCTTTGAGCTGTCTCAAGCCATTTGGTTTTTTTGTAAAGTAATAGATCTTTTAAAAAAAAATCCCATTTGTGACATTTTGTGAACAAAAGTGTACTAATGACATGAGGCAGTACACTTGCAAATCTCCAGTTCTTATTTATGGGCCATTGTGCTTTAAGAAAATAGTAAGCATTGAATTTAAATTCAAATGTATTTTCCGCATACATCTTAAATAACTTGTTCATAGGTTGCAAAATACTGCATGTGGGAGTTATGAATGTTAAAATCCAGTCTTTTGGCTCTATCAAATTCCGAAATACAGCACTGTAAAGAAGATTATGGTTTTCCTTTCTAAAGTCCTTGTGTTCATCACAGCGTACCTGCGCAACTTCCAAGGGGATGAGAATTCAGAGCTTCACAGTTCTGTTGCATCCTTATTTAGAAGTTTCTTCTAGTACAAGAAATGAGATATAAGGCAAAGAATAAAATTAAAAAAAAATAGAAATATTATCTGCAAAAGTTCATCTTGTTATCTACATTTAGCCTCTGGAACAGACATGATGGACTTGATTGTATTACCTCCCAACTCTAGTGGACTTGTGCTATTTATTGAGGAAGTTTAACTGCAGTGACACATGCTGGTAATACTGTACAGACATGAAATTGTATGAAAGATTAATTCTATAAAATATACCATAGGCACAGACTGAAGACAGCTAAAATTAATCTGCCAAATACTAGTAATTATCTTTTATGGTCTGTCACAGCTTGTACTTGCAGATTTGTATAAATCTTGGTCTTGGCAGTTTCTTTCTTAGCTATAGTCAAACATATGAAGGTTTAAAAGGATTGATTCTGAGTCAGTAGCACAATGGATGTGTCTTGCCAAGGGTTCTTAAAACAAACATTTAAGATAATTTTGAATTTACATGTGTGCTCCACTCACAATTCCCGGTTTATCCATACCTGGTTCAGTTTGCAGTACCGGTTCCTGAGTATGGTTTGTAGCATGTCCAATGGTCCTGATCATTGGGCTATGCAGTAATGCATTGTAGTTTCCCTCCCTTGAAGAACACGGTGCATACGTAACTTTCATCCTAGCATGCATATTAGGTATGGCCAACAAGTGGCAGAGACAAGGCTGGATGCTAAAAAGTATGCCTTCCTCATAGTGCACCTACAGGCAATGTAGAAAGACCCCATACATTCATGTGTTTGGATCCCTTGAATAGGAAGGGAACATAACATTCAAAAGACTTTGCACTCTTGCTAAGAAATACAGCCCTGAGGTGTATATCGGATAATTTCTGTTGAACGCATCAGCTGTGTTTGCATTTGAGCGATGTTTCTTCTCTTTATGTACACTAGTGCCCTCCTGCAATAAAGAAGGCTCTCACCCGCCCCTATTATAGTGAATGGTATTGCCAGTGTTGACAGCATAAGTATTTTTCTTTTTCCTTTATAGTCCCTCACTTTGTAGCCTTGTGAAAGGCAAGAATCTTGGGTGGAAGTGTGTTTTTGTATTTTTTTCCTCCCCTATAGCTTTTTTTTAAGAGAGTATACTCCCATTCTTGTGACTGCAGAAAAAAAAGGATTAGACATCTGAAGACTCTAAAACCAGAGAACAATTTATTATTTTTGAACCAAATTAGTGGGTTTTTTTGTTTTGTTGCTTGAATTGTAAATGCGTTGACTGTGCAATACTGAAAGATACTTCTCATTACTTTATCTGCATTCATCTGGAGGTGGAGGGAATAATGTTAATCAAAAATTGGAAGCAAGTAATTTTCTTTATTAAAAGAAAATAATTTGTTGACCTTCCATGATCTATGATCTACCACAGAAAATTGTGCCAACATTTTGATCACTCTTCATTGATTTTAAGTTTCTGTGTTTGTTTTCAGACCAAAAACCAATATTCTTCTTCATAACATGAATATTGTGTTTTCTCAGAGGACATATCTACTATTAGTCTGTACTGTTGTGGTGTCCGCAGGTTCTAACTGTGATTAGAGTATTTTGCACATTTCATGTACAAAAAGAGATGATCAGAGACAAAAAATATTTGCTGAACAGGGTAGAGAGAAGGTGGAAGAAAATAAATATTTTACCCCAAGAAATGTATTGATTTGTTTGAATCATTCAGGAATTATGAATGATGTCAGGAAATGAGACTGGAAAGCATCTGGTATTTGCTGCTTTAATTATAAAACCTTTCTTGTTGTCAAAATATTTCTGGAAAAAAAGTCCAGAAGCTGAAGAACCAACTAAATTAAAAAAAAAATCTGAACTTCCATGCATATAGAATCTTTTAAGATTCCTGTATTTTGAAATGTGCACCTTCTAGTAGCTCCAGAAACAAATAAACAAAAAATGTTTCTGTTTCTAGTCCTAATGTGAAAATGGAAACTTAAACTAGACTTATACTAAACAAAAAGATTAGCTCACTTCTCTGGACGGAGTATCCTTTATGAATTTTGAACAGTTAAGTCTCAGTTTAGATGAATTGGTTTTCCCCAGTCTCTTCCAGTTATATATCACCTCTAACAAGTATAGTTTTTCTGTGCTTTCATATCACACTACAAACTCACTGTGAACATGCCATGCCTTATTTCCTCTGCAAGATGTTTAATCAAATATGACCCACAATTTCAAGCATGAGTGCCTAACATCTCATTATTAACCACTACCTGGGACGTTTTATAATGTTCTAATCTCAGCTGGGGTGTGGTGACAGAATTCAGGAGGCCACCACTATTTTACAGTTTAGGTAATCTTTTAACGTTTCTTATTATTTGATATAAAACAGTTTGGAGAAAGTTATCCTGGTCTAGATAGTTACTGTAGAGGCACACCCTTATCATACTCGAAGATTCAAGTAAAGCACCTTGGTTATTTTTGTTTCTTTAACTTTCCCTGGGCAATACCTCTTGTTTGATTGGGGAAGTTTATATTTTTACATAGTGAGAGTAGATTTTTATATCAGCAATTAAATTCTTGAACTATATGACCTTGATCTAACTTGAAACCTCAAGAAATCAAGTAAGAGCCAGCCCAAAGAAAGGACTCTTGAGTTAATTCACTTTCACTGCTTCCTGACTTCTCAAGGGTTTTACTGCAAGGATACTTTCCAGTTAGTTCATGAATTTTTCAGACATCTTTCATCACTGACCTTTCACTTCAATTTGAAGAGAATAGCAAGGTCTGGAAAAAATGGCCTTGTTACTATTGCCTTTTAATTTGACTCATTTCAACCAAACAGAAATATCCAGCCTTTGTAATTGTGTATATCAAGCAAGTCATTCTAGTCTATTTCTTTGTGAAATAAAACTTGAAAAATAGGTTGGGAAATGTGATGACTAGAGCTGAAGGTTATTTTTTTGTTAATTCAGGGGTTGCTTCCCTTTTTGAGATCCATTTGGTTTTTCTGAAGAAGGCAGATTCTAACTGGGTGCTATCCAGGTAGCAATGATACACAGGCTATGACACTGGTCTTTTCATAGTGTGCCTATGGCTTGGACTCAAAACCAGAAGTCTTACAGGTCTTGTAGCACAACCTGTTGATGTGAATGTCTGTGAGAGCAAAGGCTTGGACTTGTTAAAGTATGTCTCTAGCTCAGCAATATTGGTGGCATTTCTGAGGGTTTTTCCAGGCACAGTTAGGCATGAAGTGCACCTGGTTTAGGTGCTTTTTTCATAATAAAAACAAAGATGATGCTTCCATTTGGTGATAACTTGAGATGAACTGATAAAATGGTGGAAAAGTGTGATGGGTTTGCTTATCCTTTTCTGTTGGATGAGGGAATAAAGAATATTGCACAGATAAAACATATGTATGACTCTTCCTGCCACCTGCAATTTTTTTACCCTATTCTTTAGTACTGGGGTTTTGTAATACGGTTGCTAATTAACTGAGGCTTCAGTATACATCATACTACTATGGAAAAATAATGTTCATTTAAAGATCATACTGAATTATTTGGGTCTTAGCTCCATAATGGCTATTTCTAACAACACTATTTCAAGATAGTGATATTGTTTAAAAGTTGTAATACACTTATTTTCTGGTAAGGAAGCATTTGTTTCTCTATAGTTAACAATTTACTTTTATTAAGATAATTTTGGGTTTTTTTTTCCTACAGTTTCTCTCTTCTTTTTGCATTTGCATTTATCCTATTTTTT
The DNA here is from genome assembly GCA_907165065.1 of Caprimulgus europaeus. The sequence goes on from OU015536.1 coordinate 8,951,294, forward strand.
TCCTTTAAAAATATTTTATGTGCATTTTGCGCATTTTGCAATGCTTTCTGCATTGTAAATGGTACAGAGTTTCTCTTTCTCACATTGTCAATCAAACATATATCACCTCATTATTTTATCCCTACTTAATATGTTTTTCGAATCTCCTGGGTCATACTGCTAAAATAATGCTGAAATAAATGTTGTGGCACACAGCCCTTGGGATTAAAACCAACTCTACAGCTATCAACACAAATCCCGAGAGAACAACCTTCCTGCTTGGTGATCCAGCCATGTTCTATCTGCTGGGCATGCCTCAGGGAATTCTGAGGTCAGCTTTCTCTTAGGACTATATGTAGAAAATCACCTGTCTAGATACAGGTTGAGGAAAATGTTAAGCAGAATGTCCTTATCCATTCTAATCTCATGTCCGCAACTTCCGGAAACCAGATCTCTAATTCTGTTACACTATATATTGAATATTTTTTCCTGTTGAAAAGCAAGTCATTTTTTCTCTTCATAAATGTAGTTATTTTAGATTTTCTTATGCGTTTCAATCACTGTTTCAATAGAGAAAAATTTACCTTCTGAGTATTTTCAGACTGGACATCAGTTTGAGTTTTGAATCTGGATTTTATGTTGAAATTGCACTTTTCTGAAAGATAGGAGTTCTAGGAATTGAGGATGATGTGGACTGCTCTTCATTATACAAGGAGAACGTCAGAGAACTGTTAAGATCCAATTTTCATGCATGTTTTTTGTAATTTAGAATAGTATAACAGTTTTTTCTTCCAAAGTGTATGTTGTGAAATGAGGAAAAAAAAAATATACCTATGTATGTGCATTTTTATTTTATTTTTTTTTTTACTTTTTTAAGTGGAATCATGAAAGTTTGAAAGTTTCTAAACCACTAAACCTAAATGTTATATTATTTTTGAAATTACTAATAAGAAGAGAATGTTTGCTGACTACCTAATTTTTTTTTTTCAAATGTGTTTTGCTTTGCTTTAAATATTACTTCTGTTTTGCACTATGCTGTTTGTTCACCTAGTGAATTTTCATGAAATATTTGTCTTTCGCCACCTAATTTTTGCCTATTAGGTTTAAACAAGATAAAACCATTCTCTGTTAAGTGTTTTGGGGAAAAGCTACATGAAACTGGTAATAGCAATTATGATAAATGCTGAAGCCAGCATTTCTAAGTACTTGCTGCAAAAATAATACATAAAGTTTTTCATAATAATGTTAATCACAATGTTTTTATTGTTTACCTTTTGCTCCCCAAAGCTCTTTCCATGAAAACAAAGCCACACAGAACTGAAAAAAAAATAGTAATAAGAATCACTGCACTTAAAAATTTGCTTGACATCTGTTACATCAAAGACTACAAAGCCACTTATCTGATTAAATAAAAATACAAGATGGTCTTTGATAGTAGGAGATCACATGTGGGAGAAAAATAATTTGAAACAATCCTTTAAACTGATTTGAAAATATAGTCTTTTTTCACTTGACATAAATTCTGGTTGACTTAAATGTGCTTCTCTGCACACCAGGCTGTATGTGAGCATTCTGAAGCATAATTGATTGATGATGCATATGTAGCTTTGGCATATCGTGCACAGTCATTCAGTCCCTCTTGGACTGACACAATAATGCCAGTTTTGTATTTACAGTTAGCTTACTCTTTTCTCCTGGGACCAAAGTGTTTTAGTAATACAGAACATTTTCAGTTGTTTATGTTAAGAAGTGTCTCTTTTTCAGTTGATGGTCACCTGTTGCCAGTAGTTTAGTAGTAGAATGTAACCTTTAATGTAAACTTTATTTAGAGTTGTCTTCCCACAGTGTTTCAGTAATCACACAGTAATGAAAATTAAGCACGCTTTGATTTCTTCTAGAACTTATTAATGAACAAAATGATTGTTTGTGTGTCCTTGTGGCATCTTTAAGTAACTTATACATTCAAATCTGTTACATACTGGTCATAATACCAAAGCCTGAAAGTCAGGCAGCTCCTTTAATTTGAAAAATTCAAGCAGCTTATTCTTGCTTTATAAAGAAGGAAAATCTCAAGTCAGTCTTCTCTAGATTAGCAAAAGACCTTTTGCCATCAGTTTGTATTGCTTTAGAGTTCATTCCTAACAAGCTTTTGTCCTTGCAGTGTATAGCTGCTAGCTGTCAGAAAGCATTTCTGTAGCTTGTGAATTTAATCAATTCAGTGTGTCTGCTGAAAGTAATAAAACATCATTGAAATTCTGTTTTAAGGAAGTTAATGCACTAACTGTTTCCCATGTAACTGCAGACAGCTAAACTGTAAGATATGGGCCCTATATTGTTAAGCTTTAAAAAAAAAAAATGCATTGATATCCTTGGTTGAGCTTTAATTTATAGATTAATAGACCTTTAAATTTGAAACCAGCTCATCACCTTGTATTAAATGAAACAAGGCTATTTTGGACAGTTTTTAACAAAGGATATTTAACAAGATAATCTTAAAGGTAGATAAATTCAGGCTGGAATAGAAGAAAATTTCAAAACTTATATTAACGAACGACCCAAGTTCTTAATCTCTAGGATTTCCTGTTCTATCATCCTGTTCATCTCTTGGACAACAAAGTGTCTATACAAGTATTCTATAGCAGTTCTGGAGTATATAATCTGCCTTTTTAAGCTTGCATGTGCTGTAAACCCGAATCTTGCCATAGGCAACCTGGAGGAGTGTCTCAGCTCATCATTGATCTTGAAAAAATTTGCAGAAAAATTTGTACTCTTTCCTTATTGCATATTTGCATTTCTTTTTTTGTTATTGCTTTGAGTTTATTAGTTGCATTGTACAGCTCACATCATGACATATATTAGCAAATTTAGTGACCTAAATTGTCAGCTCATTTGTTTATGAGCTGGTAAATATAAGTGGGTTTACTCAACAGCCTTAATTATGCAGGCTGGAAATGCTGGAAGGGGAATTCTGGTAAACTCTAAGGCATGAGGAAATTTTGAATTACTTTATTTTTAAGATCATGACAAAGTTGAAAAAACCATATCCAAAAGGCAAGGATTGTTAACAAGCATTTGATTCTAAAAAACAGTGATGAAACTAATGGGTAAATTGTGGGAGGAAGTACTGAGCAAATAGCAATAAAATAACAAAAAATCTTGCAGGAATTTATGATGGTTTTCTGCCAATTGGTTGAAAAAACTCTGGACTACAAGGATTTAGTTAAGGAGGGATGAAAATAAATCATTGAGGCAGTGTCCAGCAAAGTGTGTTGACCTTCATATCAGTACACACATTGCAAATAACAATAGTATCAGTGCAAAGAGAAGTAGTAGAGGCTAAAATACAAGAGGAATACAAATGTGGAAAATAGAAAGCCATACACTACAAAGTGCAAGTGGCAATCAATAACTTCTTAACTGGGCAAGAGAGAAATAATCACTCCACATGGTGTGTTGTCAGAGGCTAGAGGACCTGAGGCACTTTCAGAAACTGAGAACAGTTGCAGTGTGGTCAAAATTTGCTAATAATGAGGCAGGACATTTAAAACCTCTGTGAGGTGACTTTCTGAAAGAGCACTGAGATAAGGAAACATGGGAGACAAAACTCAGAGATCAGATTCCATCTACCTTCATCTCCAACTATGTGGAGTGCAAGGTCAGAAAAAAGGGCAGAACCCCTTAGTCTAATTTCAAACCTCTTAGACAAGCCCCTTAAGACTAGTACCCAGAATGGAAAAGGAAATCATGCAGGGCCGAGAAACTACACTTACCACAGCCAGGTTTCTCACTTGTTGATGTGATGGGGTTTAGGGTTTTTTTGTTTGATTGTTTGTTGGTTTTTTTTTCAAAATATGATGGGAAAGAGGTCAGACAGCATGACCTCATGTCATGAATATATAGCAGATATATAGCTGCTTGGACGTGGTCATGTCTCTGACATTAGTAAGAACAATGTCCACTTGTATGTAAAGAGCTTGGCTGAAGCTCAATCTGAGTAGTATGTAAATTCATTCATCTGTAGAATGCATGTGGGCAGAAAAGTATATGAAAGAGTCTCAAACTAACTAGACATTTCCTTTGGTTGAACACATCTATCCACATTTGATTAGCTCAGTCTATAGCTCAGGAAAATTTCTGTATTCATCACTGATTCTTGGATCCAGAAGTATCCATGGATTAATGCTTTCTGTAATACATGATGTCTTTTTAGGCCTTATGCTACTTCTGCCTCTGAGGTACAAACACTGACATGTGTTTAGATATACTGAAGCTGTCACTGCTTAGAAAATGAAAGGAATGATGATAATTGAAAAAAAATATTTGTGACTCCTCACTAATACCACAAGTGTGTGATATTCAGGCTTCTCTGAAGTTTTAGAGATTGACTGCTGTCAAGTTTGTAATTCACCTTGTCTTCTTTTGGCATAATGGAGCACTCAAAACAACTGTAAGGCATATTTATCTCAAAGTCTGACCCTTGTTATATTTTGACCAAGATACTGAATTACAGTAGGTTATCCAGACTTTTGCAGTTCCTGTTTTTTTCTGTTTTCTTTGTCTTTGCTTTATCTAACACAACATATAAAACTAAATAAAGATCCTTCATACAGAATGAAAGCATAGCACTATATACAGTCCTCCTCCTAATCAGAGAATGAGAGAATAAACAGTTTTGGCATGCTATTTAATGCAGAGAGCAGAATCAGATATGGAAGTGAGGAAATCTGTATGAAAATGGTTTCAAATAGAAACTTACTGTTTTTCTTTCTTTGTGTTCCAGATGTTCACCATAGAAAAGAGCTGAAAGGGGATCAAGGATCATTGTGCTTTCACAAGACAGGATCAACCTATTGCTACATGAATCTGAGATGAAGCTTGTAGATTGGACAAGTCTTGGGTATGTTGAAAAAGTAGTGTTGCCCATGGTCTTAGAAGCTATTGAGGCTGCAGTTCTCTGGAGTTCTCAGCCCAAAGCCTTTCATTAAAACATTTAGAAAATAACATAAAACAAGTAAATAGAAGAAATTGATTTTTTTTTTTTTTTTTTCCCCACACAAGTACTGGGTTTAAAGTAAGTCTAGCTATAATAACTTCTGAGTGTATTGCATATAGCTTGTCTTAATCTTTTGTCCTCATCTATGATGTACATTATATATAGCCATTTCACATAGGATAGTTGTATGTTTGCAGCTTTTTTAGCTCTGAGGTACTATACATTGCTGTTCATCTAACTTTTTATATTTGGCTCACCTACACATTCATATAAACGTGAAAATATGCAAAATTTTAAAGATATTTTATTTACCTTTATGTTGTGATCATTCATGCTGAAACATCCATGTAACTAATAGCTAGGAGAGTTCCAACTGAATTCTTTCTGAACTCTTCTTGACCTACTCTATACTGTGACAGCTTTTCCCTGTGGCTGACATTATGTATGGCTGGATTAGTATCCACCACACGTTGTAAAGTTTTCTGCTCTCTAGTAGAATGGTGACATAATCGTTCCTATTGCGTTTTGACTTGGACAGTTTGTGTGTGTGCTTTTGTACCTTTTACATAGAAAATGCAGCAGCTTTAATATATGCTTTTGTTTCTTTTTAAAATATCTCACTAGATAAGGTAGTCAGTTCTGAAGAATGAGGAATAAATTAGGAACCCGCCTCATACAGTAATGTAGCCTAATTAAACCAAGCTAAATATCACTTAATTAGACTCATATCTGGAATGAATGTAAGGGGGATAGTGGTATAAGTTAATTCGTTCAGTTCAGACTGGGATATAGTTGCTTTAAGTTTGAGCATTCTGAAAGGTCATGGTTTCAAGTCCCTGGAAACATAGTCCTCTTTAAAGAGGCCTTGATGTGGGAAGCCTTAAAATCAAATATACTGAGACAGTCAGTAGCTTTGGAAGATGGTGGCAGTTATTCTCCCATCCTAATCTGTGGATTCTGCAGAATCTTTCTTTTTGCAGTCCAATCCATTGTTCACAGGAGTAACTACTGCCAAACACTTTCTAATGTAGCTAAGTTAACAGCTCCAAATGATTTATGTGAATGTTTCATAGCAAGTGTTGGGAAAGAGCCAAACTTCACAAAAGAGCTGAGGACCCAGCAATTTTTGTTTAGACTTCTGAATAAATGACCAGACTTTGAAGAGGGCTCAGTGACAACTTTTCTTTGTGACAGTTTTTCTTAATTCTTCTCAGGTAGAACTACTGATTCCAGATAGCCTTCATATATTTTGGATTGGTACATAAATGGCAATGCACTTTTAAAAAAAATCTTACTCTAACAAAAGGAAGACAAAACCACAGCAGAGATTATGACATGAAGAAAAAAAAAAAAAAAGGAAGCAGAAAATATTCTAAAAGAAATATCTGATAGATAATGCAATCCTTAAGCATAGTAAATTTGCCGATTTTTATCTCTTAATTCTATCTAAGTGCCAAGTCAGTGCTAACATTAATAAAAAAAAATTCCTCAGAAATTGTTTTTTAGTTTTATCTGTAGTCCACCTTCAATTCAACAGAGTGAGGACCTAAATGGAGAGCGTTTCAATCTGTATATGGCCATAAAATATCAAGGATTTTGAAAGTAGTAATAAAATGCCCAACATATTAAATGATTCTGAGGAATTATTATAGCTAGTTATTTTATAGGGTTTGAGTAGCGAAGTAAGTCATTATCTTCTGCAATTGCATGTGTTGGAATTGTGTTTGTAAGTGGTTTGTGAGAAATGATGTGGTATTGTGGGGAGTAATACGGAACACTGTTTACTTTTTATTTAGATTTGATACTAAACCTCCAAAGATGTCAAAGTCTTTCTAACTTGCAGTAATACTTGTTTAGGTTAACTCCAGACTTTTCCCTGTGAAAACTGTTACTGTGGCAAGGAGCTTACATAGGTTCCATTCTACTGCTAAGTTTAGCCACAGAGAAAAATTTGTCTGCATTCAGAGAAACACATATTCTTTTGCCCTTCTTAAAGAAGTTTGGAGAAAGAAGCAAACCACAGAATTAAAGAGGAAAATGATATTTTTGACAGTCCTCTATGATGGTTCTTTTTGTTTCCTTCCCCTCTTGTGTGCATAAGTCTTACCTTTCTGGCTAGTTAAGGAGATACAGCTTGATAATGAAGCTGTCAGCTATGGAAGCTTGACTTGCTTTTAATTTCTCTTTTAGGATCTGGTAGCCCTATCTGAGTGCAGAGGAGATTTGGAAAGTTCTGGTGGTTATCTTCCTTTAGCACATCACTAGTGCAAATAATGACAGCCAAATGTGGACACAGACCTTGTTCCGGTAAAAGTTCTGCAAACTTGTGGTGGAACAGGATATTGTACAATATATCATAAAGGAAATTCCCTGATCTCAGGAGATACAAGGACTTCCTTGAAATTGCATAAACTGGAATGTTCTCAGACTGAGAACTTTCTCATTCTTCTCACTATGCACTGAGGCTGTTGACCTCTGATCTTCTGCTTGGCTCTTACCACTTCCTTTCATGTATTTTAGGGGAGATTGCTTTTTTACGTTTAACATTCACTCTCTGGCTTCCTAGTAATATAGGACTGATCAAGTCATCCAAGAAGACCAGACAAGATAAATTAGATGCTTAATTTGCACATCAGGATCTGCAGACAGACTAATTTTAAAAGGACATTTTGATAAAGTAAAATAGTACTGTGCACATATTAGTAATTGCCAGTTCCACAAAATTATTAATGGTAGATGAGCTCTAGGCTTTGAATCTTTTCTTAAATTAATGTTTGAAGGGTAATCCATGAAATATAGACAACAAAAGTAATTAGAAGACTTATCACATAATTTTCAACATTGAAACATTTGTAATTTATATTATTTTTCTCTATTACTATCTGTAATCCCAACTGTCCTACATACAACAAATATAAAACAGCACATACAATACAGATACTGACATTGTGAATATTCCTCCAAAAAAGGAAAAGTTGATTTCAGCAAATTTGAAAATATTAGTAATGTATTCCTGTACCAGCTATTATATGTAGTTCTAAAGGAATTTCATCTATAAATTGAGTGTGAACAGCTCAGTCCAGTGTGTACCTCTTTCACTGGTCCCTATTAGGACTTCAAGATCCATTCTTAATATCATCTCCTTCAGAGACCAGTTTTCCTCTACATTTATAGTCACACAGCTGTACTGTGCAGGGCTTGGGGAGGGTGGCTTTGATTTAGAGTACTATGGTACATAACATGGGTAGTATGAGACTAACAACCCAACAGTGTTAGGTCCATACACCTAAATTGAAATTAAAAGCTGTATTTACCCTTCATATGCATTTAATTAGTTCTTTACATCTGACACTTTGCTTTTTCCTGTTGGGTTTCATCTTCCATCATGCACTTTTTTACTTGTCTAACTATTTATAAGATAAATATGCATGAAAATGGCAGTCATTAGTTCTACCAGGCACTGAGATTGAGCTAAATATACTTAAGTGTTAGGTTTTGACATTGCCCCCTCTGAACTGCCTGTTGCATATGGATGTTCTGTCAGCCCTTTGACAGAATACAGGTACCCTGTCATCGTTTAGCTACCTATCGCTCCCATTCTCATGCTCCTCATTGCTTCATGCACAATATGAAAACTAAACTTTGTATTTTGCACCTTTGCCTGACGTTGTTCAGCATCCTTTAAGCATTCCACACTTTTCCTAGCATGGCCTGAAGGCAGTTGTGTTTGGGGAACGATCTTGCATCTGATCTCCTTGGAGCATGAAAGTCCTTCTATCCTTTGCTAGACAGATTTTGGCTTTCCACACCTTCTATCCTCTATTTGTCTTGGGAACAAGCAGAAATCTAAAGAGAACATAAAAAATCTGTGTATTATGCAGGTATTTACATTGTCTATTTTATTTTAGTTTGATCTCTGCCACTTATAAATGCATAAGGATCAAGTCTGCTTTCTTCAGACCTGCCTCCAGACTCCAGTCCCCACCTCCTCTTCAAAGTTTTTCAAAGACAAAACAGAGAATTGGACTTGTGTGAATCTCTGAGTGTGTGTGTACATGTGAATATAATTCAGAGTATTTTTCCGCCCTTCCAATAACCCTTAGAAAAATTGTGCTTGTACATATTTTTTTTAACAGACAGAATGTCAGATTTTTTCAGATTTTTCTGAGTTTGTATGTTCCATCACACTTGAAGACAAATCTTCTGTGCAAAGTTCTTATCATTTTGAATTTTAATATCAATGGAGATGATGGCCTGCCAAATTTTTGCTTACCTTGTGTTTCACTTTTTTGTGCACCTTTCCCATATATTCAGTCTATTATGAATACAAAATTGTGTGTGCATGTGTATATATCTTCTTAGTGATGTTACTGATTTTAAAAACTTCTCAAAACTTCCTTGAGAGCTCTTTAAATCAGATTCTTAAGTGGTATGTCTTGAAATACTGAGGAAATAAAATATTGGCCGTCTATATAGTTGTTGTGAACTTTTTCTCTGTTTCACAAACAGTTTTTGTACTTTGCATCTCATTTACACATTACTGAGAACTGTAATTTGCAAAGGGCAAAGAGTTAGCTGGGGAGCATTCTTCAGAGCATTTGCATGTTACATGTGTCAGTTTGAATGAATATAAATACATGTGTGAATTTTTAGGTAAAATTAAAAAAAAAGGAGAGCAATGTAAAGGGCCCTTGTACCTAAAAAAACTGCATAGGCCTGGAAGCCACACTTTAGCAATACAGAGGAGTATTTGTTATACTCATTATATAACCTTCATTTCATAACAAATACTCCTCTGTAATGATCCTCATTTTTGTATCGATTAAATACTTCTAAATTTGCATCAGATTTGTGGGGACAGACAAGAACAGCAACGGCTAGATCCAGTCATTAATCTTGTAGAACTTTGCCTCTGTGAAAAAATGGTGGTTGGACTAGAAAAAAAATCCACTATATCATCAGGTGGCTCACTTGAGTTTATATTGCTAAAGTGTGGCTTCCAGGACTATGCAATTTTGCTTGTGTTATGACCATGCAGGGTAACTGAGCTAGACCACTGACATGTATGAGTCCCAAGAGGGATGCCCTGGGACCGAGTATAAACATGAAGAGACCCTGGGGGAGCTGAGTTGAAAGGGAAGGCCATTACCCACACAAACCTTCTGTATTCACCATTAAAACTTTGAATCTACTTTTGGCCATCTGACTGGGGACAGTAAGAAATCCTTTTTGTTGTCCCAGTTTCCATTTTGGTGTCACTCACACTCTGATAGGGAAGCTTAGAAAATCACAATCAAGTTGGGTTTTTTCCCTCTCTGCTTCTCCACATTACTCTGTCCTATTTTGACTGTCTGACAGCGGCCCTTGATTAATATTGATACCCAGGGGCAACATTTGTTTCCTTCTTGGACAGAAACAAAACTCAGTTTTACAAGAGACAGTTAGTATCTGTTTACATCTTCTGTAGATGTAAGGAGGTGCTGTAGGTATTTCAGCACCCTAAGGACATCTTTATATAATGATTGCTCTTGGGCAGAAGCAATTTAAAAAAATCCCACTGCATATACTTCACGTTTAGTATAATAAATGAGGGCAAATGCAAAAGAATTGCAATAAATAAGCTAAGCACTGGAGAATACTGGATCTAGTATACAATTAATAGAAGGACAGTCATCATAGAAATAGTTGATATTTTTAAAGTATAGCTATGCTTTCTTCTTTTTACAAATCTTTGGTGCGAATTCGTCTTGAAACCTGGAGTCCTAAATTTGAAAACTGCCTGCTCTCACTTGGTTTTCTGCCATCCTAATTAAATATTAAAGAATATTAATTAATAAATTAATTTAAATAATATTTTCAACTTTATAAATACTAAGAACAACAGAACAGTAGGAGTTTGTCTGAATATCTTTTTGCAGGACAATATAAATGCACCTTGAACATAAAGTTTGGAGTCTGCAAGAATTAAACCTCTCCATCTCCTTCAACTTTAGTTGTTTGTGTGGTCAACTCTGTAGTTCCCAGCTAGAGGTTTTTTTCCTCCTTGCGTTCCACACTTAACGTTCAGCTCCGCATACTGCTTTTCACAACTTTTTCACTCTTTCTGTCTCTCTGGTAATCTTGGCTTAAAATAGTGAATAGTTTTACAGTCACATTCTGTTTATTAAATTCCTCCACACACGTTTTTTGAAGTTTGACTTGCAATAACATTGCGCAGTTAGGGATGCCAGTGGAGATTCATTAAAGCCCTTGTACGAGTTAGCTATCTAACCTCCATTATCTCATGGTGTTTTTAGGCACCTAATTCACTGAAAAGCTTCAGTGAATCTGACAGAGGTCTATCTGTCCTACACTTTAGTAACCCTAACCCTTGATCCATTATCATCTATTTCATCACAACAGTGCAGATTCTGCTCATATGATCTTACTCCTAGGAGATTATATTAAATGTACAGTTACAGAGTCAGAATGAGAAATTTCCCTTACGAGCATAGTTGGATAACCTTTAGTCTTTCCGTGAATATAAAACCTAAAATGAAGGTCTACAGCTGATTTCAGTACACCTATGCTAGGCTGTGTCAGGAGAAATTATATATATATATATATATTTATTTTTTTAAAAAAAAAAACAGTGTGTGGAACATCATTCTACTATGGACTGAGTTTTAATAGCAATTTTTCATATCCTTGAGAAAGGAAATAGACAATTTTAAAAGCAGAACTTTTTTTCTGTAAACTTAAAATCGTGGAAAGAGTAAAGCACGTTAGTAAGGAGACAGTGCATTGCAAATTAATGCAAACCTTACTGTTTCACAGCAGAGTCTTAGAATTTTAGTACTCTTGAATTTTTGTATCCACAGTAACACAGATTCCTTGAAGCATTTAATGCAGTGCATCATTGCATCATTTATGTATTTTTAGACATAATGTTTCTAAGTAGATTAGATTTTTCTCTTGTGACTACACCACTTCAGGTGAAAATATCAACATTTACAGGGAGGATGACATAAGCCATGATTTTTTTACAGGAATTTAGATTTACATATGAAGAAATATTCAAGTCATAAAACAAAGTAAGTTCTTTATTAAATTAAACCTGGTTCAATTTTTTTAAAATTCAGAATAAAAAGCTCTTTGCTATGGATCACTGGCAAACCAAAAATATTTTCACTAACTTTACTGGATAATGGCTTTTAAACTGAAAGAGGGTGGATTTAGATTGGGTATAAGGAACAAATTTTCTACAGTGAGGGTGGTAAGACACTAGAAAAAGTCAGCCAGAGAAGTTGTGGTTGCCCCACCATCATTGAAGTGTTCAGAATCAGGTTGGATGGGATTTTGAGCAACCTGATCTAATGAAAGATGTCCCTGGCCATGACAGAGCAGGGTTGGACAGGGTGATTATTAAAAGCTCTTCAAACCAAAATAATTTTGTAATTTTTTTTTTTTTTTTAAAGTAATATCTCTAAAAGATGAATACACCTCCTTCAGAGCATTATCTGCGAATAATGGCTGGGTGTTTTTAAAAATGACTTAAGGCTATTGCAACTAATTTAAATTCTTCTTCTTTCTGGTCACTGAGATCTAGGTCAAACTGATTTGTGAAGCTTGCAAGTCCCTTGTAGCTTAGTGAGGAAAAAAAGAAAACAAAGCAGAATGTTATTTCTTACTGCTTTGGCATTCTTTCAGGAAGTTGTGCCATCATTAAGTATGGTCTGCTGGACAGGAGAATATCCAGTGTATTCATTAAATATCCCAGCATTAATCAGTACACTTGAAGAAGCTGCTGATCCTTTGTCCCATTTGTTCATTGCTAAACTAGAGAATGTGTTTGTGTTATAGCTGACATGCAGTAGAAAGTCTAGCCTTAATTAGGGTTAGATTTTTAAATGACCTCAGTGGCCAATGGCTTGTATTTTGTCCTTTCCAGCAGAAGTTTAGTGGTTTTCAAGTATCCTCAACACCCAGTTGTTTCCACTGCCTTTCATGGGAGTGAGTTTGTTGGTTTTTTGGAGGGGGTAGCAGAAGTTGACCAGTTCTGACATCTTCTTACAATGTTTGTAAGACCTGAGTGCTGTTCCAGATCTTTGGATAAAAGGTATTCTTGAAGTGTCATTATCTGTCGATCTTCAGAACAATGTAATATCATTAGTGTCGGCAGCTTTAGGTCCCAGTGGATGAGTCCCTAATTGATCACAATCAGGGAAGTGGCTAAATGCACAGTGGAAAGGCATTTCCAGTTTATTAATCAGCTTGCATTTGAAGTGCTATTTCTTACAAGAGCTTATATAATTTTTAACCAATTGTTAACATTTCATACTTCACTGATTAGTTACTGACAAAATATACTTGATAAGCAGGAAGATGTCCATTGCATATATTTTACAGAGACCTCATTAAGAGCTGCATCTAAAGCCCATTGAAGTTAATAGGGAGTTCTAGTAGTTTTTCTTCAGACCTTAAGCAAAAAAGACTTGGCTGTATATAGAGGCTAATTTATTGGCAGAGGGAGGAGGATGCATAGATCAAATAAGCCAAGCAACTTGTGATGTTACTTTGTTCAGGCTGTTGGCATTACATGCATGCCGAATTTAGTCCCTGCATTTTAAGTGCACGAGTGTTGCAGTGAGATGTAATGAGATATTTTGAGCTTTCTGCTATGAAAGAGGACATGTTTATTCAGCATGTTTGTCCTGGGTTTTGCTGAGGTGATCTGTGTGGCATCACTAATGAGGTGGCCTTATTATATATTATCTCCTATATAAGTTGCTGGCACTAAAGACCACGACTGAGGAGAACAAAGAAGCTCAGGGAGACTAGACTGACTTACCTGTTCATTGATTTGCAGCTCCTGTGTAATCCCCTTTGGGCCCAGCTTTTAGCACAAATAAAAGCCTGTGCTGTCAGTATGCTCTGGTTTCTGCTGGGGCAGAGCAAGCTTCAGTTTGTATGACTGCAAAAATTCAGTAAAGATAAGTTACAGGCTTAGCATAAAATAAACTAAAACCTAGACAGAGAGTGACTGAAAGATTGTCATTTCAAATGTGGAATTCTCCCAAAATTCTCTTTGACTTGTAATAAAGAAAAGGAGATTTGAAATATTTATTTCAGGATAATTCATCAGTTCAAAGCAGTGTATAAAAATTTGACTTTTTTTCTTTTCATATTATACTCATTTTTCTAAATAATGAGTAACTGTTGTGCATGGCAGTTATGTATTAATACTAACTTATCAGAATTTAGGTTATAATAAGTCAAAATAATCCATTTTAATAATTAAATCTGGAGATTACTTGTTACATACTAAAAAATCTTCTATTCATCTGACCTCCTGTCACTGGCCATGAAAAAGTCAGAATTTATACTCTTATTTAGACCAGATAAAATTTCAGTGACTAAAAAGAACAGGTGATTTCATTATGACAGCCAGATACTGCTTTTCTGCAATACTGAAATTTGAACAGTATTCTACGTGAATACGTTGCAGATTAATATGCTATATGCAGTGTGTTTACTCACTTCCTGCCTCTCAAGAGAAATGAAATTGAGACACTGTATCAGATTAGCTTTATGATAAAAGAATGTGTTTTTTAGTTCTTGAATATATTCTCTCAACATCTGTATTCAAGATGTTAATTTAATGGAACCACTTGAATCATGAGTGTGGTCTTTCCATGGGTGAGATAATTAAGGAGTTTGAAAACTAGGATTAATAAATTATTATAGCAAGTTTAGTTTCAATTAACATTATAGATGTTACTCTTTTAGCAAGTAGTTGACATCTGATTAACATGTTGCAGGGTATAGTTCTTCAGATATTAATCAAAGTTCTGAACCTTGCTTACAAAATTACTTAGACATGTACATAATTTTCCTTTATTTATGTGGTAACTAAACTTATTTTTTACATGTTTGCTCAGGGCCACAATCATAGCATATGCTGAGATTATGATTTATCAATTATAGTCAACATTGTCAATATGATTCCAAAGTCCATGGGGCAACACATTTGCCTTTTTGATATACATTGTGTAATGTTAATTTTAAACATGAAGGAGAGGTTTTTTTAGCTCATTGTGTGTTAGCTTGTAGAACTACTGTTTTGTGTCTAAATCTGAGCACAATAGCAGCTCTGTTTTGGAAAATGAATTAAACCAATCTGTAAAAAATGATGAGTCTTTCTGATTAAAAAGGTAATAAAATTGCAATGCATGCAAGCATATTTCTTGCTCAGATGAAGTTATTTTGTGCTTGAGCAGTCTAAATTAAATACTATAAATTTTGTCTAAGAAATGTAAATACTATGAGTTAAATCTAGCTGCATAAAAATGCAAGCTAAAAAGAAAAACCTACCTTTAAATTTAATCTTTTATATTTGAAATCACTGAATTTTCCTACATATAATTTGAAACACCTTGCTTTAAAGACTGTTATAGAAATGTGTCAGTAACAGAAAAAAAGAATGCTGTTTCTTACATTTGATACAAATCAGAAGGAAAAATTTTGATCTAAAGGAAGATGATATGAGGATGAGTGAAAATATCAGATCTCTCTCTCCTGTTAGGGAGCCTGCACTCCTAAAAGACATTCAGTCCAGTAAACTGGGTATATTACCAATAGCAAAGCATGACTTGTGGGTGGCACAAACCCTTAGTTCCCACTGAAGTGTAAAGGTAAGGACCCTGCTGTGGGCAGTTATCAAAAACATGTGGTAGGACTTCCAGTTATTCCTAAGGAAGATCTGCAGGCATGCATGAGGAGGAGTTCACATAGGTACTTTAAATATTACTTTAGATATTATTTTTTATTTTATATATTTTAGTGTTTCTCTTCATAGTCCTGACTGGCATGAATGACATCACACTAGAAGGCTAGAAGGCAGTTGATCTCTCTGCAAGAATTCCACTCAGGAGACCGATTCAAAGGGCTTTAGCAGTCCTTTGAAGGCACTGAGGAGCCAGAGATCTACATCCATTGAAGGCAGTGTGTAGAAGGTCTTTGGGAAGAACTTTAAAGTGCATTTAGGATTTTGAGTCTCATCAGGAAATTAACAGGGCTTAATTTGTTGTAAAATTCGTACTGTTCAGGTTACGATCTGTGCTGTGCCTTTTCTCAGACACAGAGTAGTATGGTTCCCCTCAAATCCACCCAGGCAATGGGTTCCCTGCACCTCATGGACCTTGTAAGAAATGAAAATAACTCAACATTGTGCTATAAAACATTCAGTCCACTTAAGGAAACTAGAGCATACCACTGGTTTATTCCCCAAATTGCAAACTCAGAGCTGACTGGATGAGGATCATTACCTCTTTCCCCAGCAAAGAAAACCAATTTATCACATTTGAATGATTTACAGTGCAGTACTTCCCACATGTCAGCTTTTATAAGCAGCATTTATAGCAAAACAGAAGAGCCCAGTAGAACTTCAGTAGTTGAACAAATCTCTCATCTTTATTCCTTTACAAAGAATAAACAAAAAATCATTTCAAAATTTGAATGGTATGGGAAATGGGGATTAACTAGGCAGTAAGTGAAAGCAAGCTACAGCCTCGAGCAAATTTGTAATTAGGTAAGTTACAAACACTTCAATAATGAGAAGTATAATAGAAATTCTGACAGGTCTTGTACTGCAGAGAGCTTGTGGGCACTATTGTAATAAATGAACAGAGATCTATTTGATTTTTTGTTAAAAGTGAGAAGCCCCAAGAGTTTTGTGCTACTTCATTTAGTGCTTGGTGAGGCTGTTTATATGAGACTTTCCTCTACATTTTAAATCACTTATTGCTGCTTTGGCAGTGTCTGTTAGATTCCATTAGATTCATTAGCTCTTCTAAAGAGCATTACTCTGTGGAAATAGCTGAAACAGCTGCCCTGTGTAATTTTGTTATTGCTTTAATTTACTCAGAATTCTGTTTTAACACTCCAGCTGTCAAATATAAAGAGGAAAAAACAATCAATATAAAAGCACTTTCTACCTTAGTATTCTTACGTGTACAGTTTGTGGGAAGATGTGTAAGAAAATAAGCAAATGTAGCTTTTTGTTATTTTCCAAGAGAATTCTTGGAGCAGCTGGAAATAGATAGTGCTTCTCAAAATGCCATCTATGGAGTACTTCTCTGTGGGGCGAGCTCTTCTCCTCTGCCAAACTACTTCTGTCACACGGTGAAACATCTGTCAATCTCCAAGCCGAGCTGCATTCTGTCCAGTGCCACGTGTTGACTCTCATATTTTGGCCAAACGGAGGTCACAAATTCTACATGTATGCTGTGCTAGTGTCCTTAAAGCTTTTTTTGCAAGAATATGGAATAAGGTTTCATTGATTGTCTTTGTGCAGCTGGGGATATGTTGCTGAAAATGAGTGAATCCATTCTATAAAGCTCTTTTGATTTGTTAACAAAACTCTTTGTGTGTAAAAATGTGTATTCTTGTTGCTTACAGGAGTACAGAATTGCTTACTTTTTGTAGTCACCATCCAGTGAGAAAATGAAGGAAATCTTCTGTTGTTGAATACTGATTAGAACTACAAAACTACATTACAGGGTACAGCGATGGCAACCAGTCTTGCAGCAGTTGAGGCTCAGTATCTCTCACAGAAGCTATGTGAAGCTGACTGAGAAACCTTAATCTAAAACTCTCTTCCTTGTTATCAATAACTTACAAATACACCTACAAAAGGACTAAATCCATAAAAGATTGTTTTGGGGCTTGGGGGATTTTTTGGGAGGGGTTCAGTCATTTATTTGTTTTGTTTCCCAAAAGAATATGAGGTATTTTTATCTTGTATCTTTGGTTCTGTTCTGGTACTTTTTTAGTGAAATGAGGCAGTGACCTTAAAGGGGACTTTAAGATTAATCTGAGTAGTATTGCTCTATTCCAGGCTTCTGCTTGAAGGCGAATATTCTATAGCAGTTCAGGGCTGAGTGAAAAGATAAAAGTTTCTCCCTAAATTGTTTTAAGTACGCTGCTAGTATTAGCCACTGGAGAAGTGAATCCAGGGAATACCCTCAGCTGGTTAGAACAGTCTGTGCGTAACTTCTGGAGAGGAAAAACCATGCCTACTCTTTTTTATAATGTTTTTAAGGTTATCTAGTGTAAATTGGATATTGGAAAAATAATCAGACAGATGTTTCCCTTCCAAAGGTATCTGGGAGAGAGAAGGAGACTTCCTAAAACTGACAGATTATCCTTTTTTTATAAATGTTTCTTGTTCTCAGCTGGGGTATAGAATAAAAATCATAATGCATGATTTGAATACATGGAAGAATTTGATCAAATACTTTGAATTTTAACTTTTTCCAAATAAAATATGTAGATTATTTTATTTTGAGTTTAATATTCTCTGGGAACAATAAATTGAGATAATTTTTATGTTGTTTAATCACATTCTATACGTTTTCTTGTCTGATGTTTTTAAATTAACAGTTTCTTCTCTCTTCTTCCCTCCCTTCCCAAAAAACTTACTTCCACAGAAGTAGTTTGCTTAAGATCTGTGCAGAGCTTAGAATTAAATAACATCTGTCAATGATGCCAACTTTTGTTTGGTAGCCAACTGATTTTCAGAAGTATAAGCTGTCAACTTCAGAGAGAGACAATTTGCAGATAGTTATTGAAAAATCAATATGCAACCTGCAAGAAGGTGAGATTTATGGACATGGATATCTATTTCTCTTAGTGAAACACCTCTAGATGATCTTGTTAAATTATGCTGCTGTATGCCCAGTTGCTGAAGGTGGAACTTGACAGTTGATTGACTTGAGCTTGGCACATGGAGCTGTTGTATTGTAGAGAAGAGTGAACCAGAGCACAGGAACTATTGTTTTTTTTTATTTTTTCCTTCTCACTGCTCACTCTGTAGGTCTTCCTTTTTTGTTCTCCTTCCTTTTTATCTTTTCAGTACATATACTGTGTTGAGTGCTGGTAAGGCCATACTAAATCCACAAAAGTGGCCACTTGGTATTTCTCAGAATTTCCAACCATTTCACTTTGGAATGCCAGAAATGTATTTGTAGCATTGTTCTGTTTCCCTGGTGGGTTTACTGCCAGGCTTTCAGGAATATCCAGGCTGGTTGGATGTCCCTACCTGTCTCATAGTCATTTCTTCGAGTAACATAATTGACAATATGTTACTATGTGATTATATTCTGGAACATAAATAAACCCTTATATATAAGTTTTTTAAATAACTAACCTGGAAAATAAGCACAATATGTATGTCTACACTAAATAGAACAAAATGAGAGATATAAGCACTTAATGAATTATCAGGGAATAATTTCATTCACATCTAATATATATTTGCCCTCATTTATTAAATCCTACACCTATATTTGTTTTGCATATTTCATGGTGGCATTTTGTCTGCCTCTCAGTGCTGGCAGTGGCAGTGAATGCAGGTGAGCAGATTCCAGTCTCTTCCTCTTTGGTATAATACCAGGATCTGGTCCAGTAACTACACTTTCTCTATTTCCTTTTTTGTTTTATAGTGGTAATTTTTCTGAATACCTGTGTGCAATGAGTTGGATTTTACTCAGTTCTTTTCCACTAACTCTTTGCATTTGCTTGTAGAGATATTCAGTTATTGTTCAGTGCTTCTGATGAGCCATAGGATCTGGGAATACTGTTTAGATAAGTAACATGAATGGGAAAATACCTCTATAAAGTTCAGCTATTGATAAACAAATAATAAGTTTATGTTAAAGTAAAACCCTAAAGCAGATTACTAAAGTCAAAACCATAGCTCAGCAGGAAAAATTATACCAAAGGCTGGGATTTACGCTGTGATTAGAGGATGTTAAGTCCAAGTCCAGGCTATTCTATAGTAGGGAAGAAACAAAATACAACCAATTTATTAAATTTTATTGATTATCTTACAAAGACAGACTTGGTAAAGGGCTTGATGATTTTGATGTTATCCATGGCAAACTTTCCTAGACTTTTGCAAACACAGAAGTTCCATCGCTTTCTTTCCAGTAGGCAGACTGTCAGTACTTTCTTGAACAAAATTACCAATTTAAGCATGACAAGTCAGTGGTTGTGCTTAAAGTTGTTGTGTAGTCAGTGAGGAGACAGTAAAAGTTCTGGAGTGCTAATCTAAAAAAAGATATTGACAAACTCCTTTAATAGCAGATATTGCTCCTCTCTTGAGGGCTTTACTCTCTAAGATGACCATTATCTCCATTACCTGAGTTTCAACCCATCCATTGTCTATTTCTTTTTTCAAAATTAGTTAATGGCCTTTATGGAAACAGCCATGTGATTTCATATCCTAAGGCCAGTGAATTAAGAATGCTACTGTTATGTCTTCTTATGGGTAAATGTGTATTTTCCAAATTGTTGACTTGAAAAGCTTTTTCCGATATTACAGTGGTGCAGTCTAGAGAACAGAGCCAGACCTTTTACTTTTCATCATTAATAAGTCTTCAAATACTAACTTTATACTTCTACTGTCAGATGCAAATGTTTATTTACGTCTTCCTCAATAGCTGTCATGTTAGTGTCACTCTTTCCTTTTTTCTTTAATTACCTTTCAACATATAGTTTTGAAGATTAAAGGCCAAGTACCTTCTTTCAAAGGTCATGCTTAACTGGCAGTGGTGTTCATTACAATTTTCTGAAAGTCAACTCACTTGTCTTGATGGATTAATATATTGTCATAGCATAAATATGCAACACATCAATAACTAGTATATTTTGTAATTTTCTGCCTTGCAAGTTTCCAGCATGTTATCTTTTAACATTATTTCATAGTCAGAAGACCTACTTGCTACCCAGTATATTCAGAATTAAGGTTAAGGTATTTCTAGTATGAACAATACAGAAAATAATATGAACTTTAATAAAATACTTGCATGGATATAAAAATTCTTTTTTCTCCCTGTTTATTTGTTTGTAAACAGACTAAGGATGCTCAGCCTCTGGCTCAAGGCAAAACCTACCTTAGGGTTCTCTGTTTTGTTAGAGGTGTAATATGTTTCCCCGTGCTGTTTGTTTCTTTGCTGCTTGCTAACAGCTAAATAAGCAAGCAGTAGTGCAAAAGAAAAGCATGCTACTGAGAATTAGCTGCATATGCTATAACATTGTCCAGTCTATGCTGTTAGAATAAATGATTAGGAAATCAACTGGTAAACTAAATACTGATTTAACTGGTTTCCTCAGAATTGCTGTTGCTGATAATCTCAATATTCTTTGCAGCATTAGTTAATCACATTCCTTGTTTGCAGTAAACTCCTCCAAGATTGTCAAATGACAAACTGAGTGTAGAAAGTTAAGATATGTAACACCATAAGGGTTCACTGGTCTGCATGAATTGGGGAATTTGGAGAGCATTAATTATCAATTTATGCTTGCTGAAAACTCCTCTGTTCACAGACCTTTGGGATTCATGAAGTGTTGATCATAGTATTTTTTTCACCACTAGACCAACTGGGGAAAAAGTAAAACCAGAGAGATCTACACATGGTGAACTGTGATTGGCATTTCTCGTCTGCAGACTCATCCTGTTTAAATAGGAATTTCTGGACAAAATGGACTTTCATACCATTAAAATTGGGTGTTATTTTCTGATGAATTTTGGGGCTAAGTCTTTACTTGCTTTACTACTACTCAGCAATCTGTTTGGGAAGCACACTGATTATTATTTTGTTATGAAAGTTGGTTAGGATATAAATTATTTCTCAAATCATTTGACACTTTGAATGGACCTGTACATTTTAGTAGTGTTTTCTGGGCACAGCCAAAAATGGCTTAATAGAGATATTTTATTTTAAAAGATTTTTTGTTTAAAATACAGTAATTACGTTCTTTAGAGGAGTTCTTCACAGAAGGTATCACCAAAGAGTCCTCTTAAAGATAAGAAGCTGTGTTTAGTAAGTTTTTGAGCTTCCATTTCTGGGAAATTCAGAAAGCCGTAATGGTGATGCTTGGAGGATACTTTCAGAGAGCATTTCTGTATGTCAGATGTTCTACTAAATGCTTTAATCACACCATTAGTTTTTCCCAAATGACTTCAGCATTATGCTACAGATGGATAAACACTAATTTTGATGTTAGAAATACTGTTATTAAAAAAAAGAAACCTTTAGATTCATACTTTTACTGAAGCAGAGCCTTCATATTGTCCAGTGATTTTTATAATAGTATATTTCATTCCACTTCTTTGGTGAAAGAAATGTACATTTAAAATAATAGGCTATTCTGAACTCATTTTCCAGCTGAATGGAATAGGGCAGTTAAAAAAGTGTCCACTTCAGATGTGTCTTATCATCAATTTATAATACAATTGACCTCTTTAGCCTACTGTTTTTGTTTGTTCATTTGTTGATAAGTAGAAAATAAGTGTCTTCCAGACACAGAGAGACACCCCTAAAGATATTAATGAATGTGAATATTTCAGAAGTTTCAGAAGTCAAATTCAGTTCCACACTGAGTGTGTGTTATATTTTGGAAGGAACATGTCTCTGTAGGCCCTTCAGCCATGGTACAGCTACACTTGCTGACAGTGGAATACTTGATGGCCATCCACCTGACCTAATAGTCACGCTGCTGTTTGAATTGGAGGAGGAAGCAACCTTCCCCCTGGAAACACCTCTTCAGTAGTCAATAGTAATGGCTTTGCAACTGTTCTCAGGCATGTTCAAAGACCCATAGATAAAGTTCTGGCAGCTTTCTTTGATAGATTTTATTGTGTTGATCTAAGAAACATAGAGGAAGTTCAGAGTTGTGGTAGCATGTATGCTATGTAGCATTTGCTGCACAGGAACATAGGAATGTGAAAAATTAAACTACTGAATGCATAAAAAGTACTCTATGAGAAGCATGAATTAATAGATCAGACATTTGGTCCTTTTTTGTGCTGAATTCTCCTGTTATTGCACAGGCTGTATGAGCTTTCTATGCTCTGGTCATCTCAGGTAAACCTCACAATTTCTTTACACAGATTAATGCTTTGGTGTATTTATCTTATAGCTGTTATTCTTAGTAGCAAGAAGATCTCTTAAAAATTAATAGTGCATTTTCTACCATGAATTCATCACTCTTAAAATCTGAAATTATAATGTTACTTGGTTGTATTATCCGTGACATTTTAGATGGCAATGACTAAGATCAGAGAATATAGGATATAATTCACTCCTGCCTCATTGTCAATTATCATCATTACTTTTATGCTTCCTCTTTTTCTTTGCTTTTGCTGTTCTTAATGGCTACTATGGCTTCAACGAACTTGTCTCTCAGTTATCTATTAGGTCAGTGTTTTAAACTACCTTTTTAATTATTATTTTCTGCTAAACTTGCATATTTCTTCTGGAGAAATTTGGATACTGCATATAAAAGGAGGAGGAGGAGGAACCTGTTCTTGTTAAGCATTCTCAAAATGGAAGAGAAATGTTTTATTGGAAAGATTGAGACAAGTTTTGGAGAGAAGAACTAATCTGAGAATTTATGAATGATTCTTTTCTGTGTCTAAAAGCTGTATGGAAGACAATTTAGCAGAGGACTTTAATTATTTTGAATAGTGATATTTTGGGGAAAAATACTGAGTCTGGAGAAGATTAAATTCCAAGCTGAACTACTTAGCAATTTATATAACTTAAGTGGTGCACAGCATACGATACATATAGAAATACATGGATAATTACTTTGTAGATTTTTATTTTGTCTTTTTAATGGCAAATTTCTTAAATTAGTATTTGAAATATTCAATATCCATATGATGCTATATATTCTGAACATCCAAGATACTCAAGCAGCGTGCTCACACTTTTATCATGTTTCAGAATGAGTTTGCAGTTCATCAAATGACAGTAGTTTGGCATAGAAAACAGATCTCAAAATTTGTGATACATGCAGGTGAAAGAAAAAAAAAGACAATTGATATTGGCAGGTGAAGACTTATTCTATGTGACTGTGAAGGGGAGTTAAAAGGTAGATACCAGCAACTTTTTGAACTCTACAAGAAAGATTGTAATTGTATCTGGTTCATTATTCATCAAAGAATGAATCTGACAAAAAAACCTCAAAGGTAAGTGCACCTAGTCTGTAAAATGTCAAGACTAAAACAACCATTCTGATAGTTATTAGATAATCTTTCTACTACACACCTATATTTATTTATTTATACTCTATTCTTCAAAGAACTGTAACATTTCTTCAGGATGTTACAGGATACTTGCGTGGTGTCTGTAAGATACTTCTCGAAGTTTTTGAAAACCTTGATAAAAAAAGACAGAGATACAATGTAGAGTAGCTAAATATTCTAGTGACTGTACAGCTACTATTATTCTAACAGGATATGTCTGGATATAGATCTATCTCCAGATTATGGTGGTTTTTGTCTTGTGTGTGATACCACTCAGGTCTACAAGAAGGGATTGTTCATTCCTTTCACAGTAGGTCAAGACACAGATAGGAAGCACAATGAGGGAGTCCCAGCTCATAAATCTTTCATTCACAAAGACCTGAGAGTTGATGATTTATCAAATTTTAGATCAGACACTTTCAAATTACTGTGTGACTAAGTCTTTCTTTTGTAAACCATACATCATGGTGCTGTTTCATCAAAGCTAATCTACAATTTCGTATGTTTCTTGAGGTATCTGATTTATTTTTTCTATGTTATATTTCAATAATTTTTCTGTAATTACATCAGATGAGGAAAAATATAGAAAGGGGAGATTTTATACTAGCTAAAACACAAATATCTTTTACAGTCTAGAGTCAGGAGATCTAGCATGATTATGGACAGATGAAAAGTGTATGACTAGGGGAAGAATGACTAATGTGTAATTTATTATTGTTCATAGAGTCAATTTTCTACACTGAGTCAAAGACTGTTCACAAAGCTGAAAAGGTAGCATCAGCAAAGAATTCAAGCTGCTTTGCTTGGATCTAATTTTTAAAAACCTCATAGTTTGAACTGAGGATATTAGGGTTAACCCATAAGAGCCATCAAAAGGGACTCACAAGAATAAGAAATTGCTCAATTAGGTCTGGTATCTTCTCTAATTTTAGGACATTGTCAGCCATGCTCTACTGTTCAAACGTTGCTTCTAGGCTACAGTAGCCTTCATTAATTATTTTAGAACATTTTTTGTGCTTAGTTGAAAATCTCTGTTAAAAATAATTCATTAAATTTAATGTATTTTAAAATCATATACAAGTAAAGTAGATGGATAATAATTATCAATTTAAATGCTTAATTAGCTTAAAACACTTTAGAGGAAAAGGTAGTAAATTGTAAATTATGAAGAAAAATGACATATGGATTCTTTGGACAATGTTTCTTTCCTTGACAGAAAGAACAACAATCACAATCAGCCAAAGAGGAGGGACATAGACTACAAAAGGTTGAGATGGCACAAATCCAAACAGGTGAATTTTTTAAAAAAAAAGTATTTCAAAATTTGTCTGGTTGGATGGTTAAACTGATATACACAGTATACTGTGCATTAACCACACAGTTTCTTTTGTTTGTATCATACAGACCCATGAAAGCCAATTTATTTTTTAAACTAGATCAATTTTCTTTCCTAAATGAGCTGAGGTAGGGTCACTCATCAGTGAACCTCTGTCAAACAATCTTTTTTTAGACTGTCCAGCTCTGCTTTTTAATGGCACCATTTTGAATTAGACCTTAATGTTATGTCACTTTAAATTAGTGGCTTTAGTTGAACATGGCCATAAAGAATATTATCAAGCCAGAGTAAACAGTTTTCTATCAAAACAAATCAGTCTAGGTTAGAAATAACAATGTCACTGACATTTTTCTCTGCTTGGTTTTCATTGTATTATTGGCTGTATCTTTTTATACTAAACAAAAACAAGTGTATGTCTTAATGTTACAAAACTGTTGTTGTATATTTAATGGTATATATACAAAAGTGTAAAAATATATTGCCTCATATTGCTTTGCATACTTCTCTTTTTTCTGATTTATCCCATCAGTTCAGACCAGGTCCATGCTGTTCCCCTGCAGTCAGTACTTGTTATATTGCCGTGCTCAGTAAACCTAAACCTGAAGTAGTTCACTCCTTTTTGCCTCAATTTCATTCAACACATCAAGCCACCCTGTGTTCTGACAGGCAGCTCAGTAGTGCTGTGCCAGATGTCACATGAATCACTGGGGCTTTCTTAATGTTGTTGTTTAGTTGTAGGAAACCTGGTGACATCTTTCTCTTGCCCAAATAGCATCTCTATTTATTTTCAGAGACATCCTAAGATGAATGTGTGTGTACACACATAATCAGATATTGATTTCTGTGCAAAATGTTTGTAATTTACTTATGGGGGAAATAATTTAAAGCAGTTTATTCCAGGGATAGTTAATTCTAAGGGATGAGTTATTGGGTTTGGAATTCTGTATCTTTATGTAGTGAAATCCAACTGAGAATGGTTGTGGGTGAGTTATTTGCCAGATGGCAAAATTTATCCTCCTACTACAAGTTGATTGTTTATGTGCACTTCCTACTACATACTGCAGGGAAAAAAAATCTGTAGAACCTGAAGTTGGCAACTGGCAGTCAAGGAAAAAAATCAACTGAACTGCCATTTATCCCTCTAAATAGTGCCTAGTAAAATGAATAGAGCCTTTCTGATCTATCTGTTAGACAAATGAGGGCTGAATCAATGGAAAATAAATGAATATAATTTTGGCCTGAACATCTATTCCTTAATAAGGCAGAACTATATGGAATTGTGATGGAATTAAAAATACATATAGGATCTGATCCATTCTGAGAAAACAAAATCAGTATGAAAATCTAGTTCTTAACTGTATAATTACCAATTATGGTACTGCCTTACAGGAGAAGAATGAACTAGCTGTTACAGCACTACTCTAGAGCTCCAATAGCTCAAATCACTCTGTGCTTTATCAGTGACTTGCAAATTGAAAAAAATCAGTGACACAAATTACAGGGGAAGAGGTGAACTTGTCAACTTTTCAGTAAAATTATTTTAAACATTTTTTTCCATCTACTTTGTGTCTATGTCTTGCTACTGACTCCAGATCTGGAAACATGGAGGAACTAAGAACTGCAGTGTGTATGCTCCAGTTATCTGTGCAGAGACCAATTCACATGTGCAAGCAAGGTATTAGTTGTAAAATACTGTGATCTGCAGAGAAGCATATCAAAGGACAATGTGTATTAACTCAGACATAGCTATACTTCATTCCACCTAAGCAAGCAAGGAAAAACACGTGGCTCTGTGCAATGCCAAATGAAGTTTCGGTTTGTTTCCTACCATCTTGAGGACTTCTCCAGAGTGCTCCTTTTGGCCCTAGATCTCCTTCTGCTGGAACTCTCCTATGATTTGCTGATTCATTAGACTAAACCCTTTAAGACAGGAATGTTTTTTTTTAATTTCTGAAACTATAATTTATTGTGGCCACATTCAGAAATTCTAATATAAGTAGATCTGATATCATTAAATGTCTGGAATTTGTGAATACTTTCAGAATCTGATCTTAATAACCCTTCAATTATCAGGATGATGGGATAAGGGCGAAAAAATTACACATGGTTACACTGGTGAAATCCATAACAAACTATTGATTAAACTATGATTACACTGCAAAACTTAACAGCATGTGGACCAAGTTGTTTGAGATGGGACTCTGAGTCAACTAGAGTTTTCGGGTGTTTATAATTTGATCTTTTGCCACAAGGAGCTCTCAAAAAGACCAGAAAAGGTTTCAAAAGAAAAAAAGGAAGAAAAAAGAGAGAAGAAGGATTAATGAGAACATGAATTTAATTGACTGTATACAGGAAACAGCATGGATAAGTAAGATAGAATACAAGTAAAATGGATTTTAAATCAAAATAAAACCAACCCATGCCCTATCTGGTAGGTCTAGCAGATCAGGACAGGTAATGAAAACTCAGCAGCTTTATACACTGCAGCAAGCTCATACTACCTATGATTAAAGATCTCTAAGATCCATTTATTTACCAAATTGTTGGAGAAAATAGCCATCCTTTTTTACTGTCTGATTTTAATACTATATGATTCCTATGGTCTACAATGGCAGTCAGATGAAAAAGAATAATAATATGTAATGCCTACTAGACAGTTTGGAAAATAGAGATGTATCACAAAAGTCTGGAAGACATTACAGTGATACAAGGAAGATACCACCTTACCATCACTGTTTCTAATTAACAACAACCTAACTGTCACTGTTTCTAATTAACAGAGGAAAATATCGCACAAAAAAGTACAAATAGCAGATGGTCATAAAAAGGCATAAAGAAAACATGAGCAGCATGAGACCTGATTTTTCAATAATTCTAATTGTGCTAAAGTTATTGGACAGTATGGCTTTTTCTCTTGGTAATCTGAAGTGACAAATGATAGAGTGAGAAAGAGAAGAAGAGTTAGCAAATTAGTTTCACCAATGAACTTTGTGTGGAATATGTTAACATTTTGGAGATGAGATGAATTATTTTATTAAAGATCTGAAGATGCTTAAGAGCATATTTTAGAGCATAGTGTTAATACCTCTTGCTATCCTGAGTCTTTTACATTGGTGCTGTGCTTTGCTGTTCTGTGTTTAAAAATAACAATAACATTTCAAATGCTATAAATTGATTAGTCTCTCTCCTTACTCTTTTATTTAATGTATTCTACAGCTGGTATTCATATACTAGGAAAGGGAATGGTGAACTCTTACAAAACATTACTTTACAACTCCTATGACTTTTATAATTTTCACATATATAAGATCCAAGAATCATATTTTCCAGACTGTGTAAGAAAATGGAAATCCAAACTTGGAGAACGCAATGGAAACAAGAT
The DNA here is from genome assembly GCA_907165065.1 of Caprimulgus europaeus. Next base: position 8,980,059 of record OU015536.1, read on the forward strand.
ACCCATTTCTGACATCTTTTCTGAGATTTACATGACAAATGCCAGCATAAAATAATATGAAGAATCATATGAGATGGTAAGTGTGTTTGCAAAGTCTGTTTCCTATAGCAAGCTTGATAATCTAACCTTGTATTCTGTCTGGTTGGCTGGTTTTAATATGTCAATCTAACAGCTATTTTTGATGGCTGGTATTAAAGCAGTTGGTGGTCTTGGTCCTGTTTTATGTTATACAAAACATTGTCCTAGCACTCAAAAAAATCAAAAGATCAGATGGAGAGAGGGTTGCCCTCACTTTTTTTGAAGGCTTTCACGTACTGTTGTTCTTAGGTCCGTAGTGATCTGTTGTCAAAGCAGTTGTGCCCATGATCACGTTTGCTACATCACTGCCGAGTGATTTTTGCTCTTCTGCTTGGGAAAGATGCTGGATTTATGCTTTTGTTTTTTCTATCTTAGAGTTGCTCTGTGGTAATTTGTTGCAAAGGAGTAAGAAACAGCTCTTTGTGTCTAAGCATTCAGAGTTCTTAAATGGAGATGTTGAATTTAACACTTAAGCGTACATGAAATCAGTACTTTAAATGGGAGTTTTAAGATCAGTTTTCAAAGTCTAGGAAACCCATTCATTTTAGTACCATTTGCAACTGATTAAGAAGTATTGTTCTTAGGAATGATAATGGCTTTGAAAAGTGGAAAACATTTTAGTAAATACAACCAAATAAAATTCAGAATATCTATACAATATGAATTTTTCAATGATATGGATTAAATGTAAAGAAATCCAACTTTTTGGAAGACAAACTTTGGAGGGCAAATCAGAATTGCTTAATTCTTATATTTTTTAATCGTAAGGAATACTTCAGTAATCTTCAGATTGTACTGTCTTTTTTCAGTCTATTTATTTACATTGCTTTTAGAGTATCCAACATTAAATTGCTTGTCCCCCGTAGTCCTTGCCTAATGAGAATAGTGATTCAGGTGCACCAAAGGAAATTCATGTTACATGATGAGAGATCCTGTTCCTCAAGGACAGATGCTCATATAAGTTAAAAAGGGTTAGAGGTATACTACAGGTATGATAAGGCTTTGCATTTAATAATATTGTTCAAAAATAGTGAGAAATTAAGACTTACACAATGTTTAAATAATGCACAAGTTTGATATTACTGTGGATGATTTTATGAACTACTGTATATTTTATTGTTTCAGAACTACCAGGGCTTCATCCTACTTCTCATATTAAATATTTTCATGGAATTTTGGCAACTTGAGTGACAGATAAATAGAGAAATTTAAACTGTTATCAGTGGAAAAACTTTCAAGAAAGTGTTATTTGTTTTAGGACTTTTTAGGATGCCTAATCTCTGTCTTGCTTCTCTTCCCACTTATAGTTATAGTTATAAAATTCAGCTTTAATTCTGTGTGGTGGCCATGGTTCAACTCTACATCTTTATCCCCATCAGGCTATCTATTTTATTTTTCTTTTGCAACATTTGTTTAATCAAAATGTATTTTCTGAGAAAGTGAAAAAGTTTTAATTGTTTTATCTCCTCAAGAGATTTCAAATGACATAGCTTCAGCTCTGTTTTTTTACAGGTTTTACCGAAAGCTCAGAGCTAAGGAGATAAAATGTCATCTATAAAATTTGTGCTTTAATTTATTGTTTTAATCTAATAAACCTAAAGTATTTAATTAATAACTGTGTGTTTTGCTACCTTTCACAGCAGTGTGCTTTTATTGCTGGATATCTTTTGATTTCTCTTTCTCTGTATACAAGCACGTACATGGAGTTTGCACTAAAACTCCTTAACGTTATAGTAATTAATATACAGTAAATATACTAATGGATCTATGAAAACATAGCAAAGCAGTAAACAGATTATAAGAAGGCTTCCTGACATGTATCATATTCATGTGGAAATATAATGTATTTCTGCAGTGTCCATGCTTTCCTAAATTCCAAAATGCTTTTAAATAACTCATTTGAGTTATCCCAACACCACCATCTGTGAGAACAGAACAGATTTTATTCTTCTTGGTGTAGCTTGTAATGGCTTATCTTTGCCTTTAAAACTGTTAAAATATTCTGACAGATAAGGAATCCAGTTCCAGGGGTTTCAGGAGTTCGTAGGAGAAAATTACTCAGTTCTTGTCAGAGAAGGGTCATTTCTTTACTTTCAGCTGAATATTCTTTGCTATAGTAGATGGAGAATTATATTCATTTTTAAAATTAATTTCAAGGAAGTTATATTCTCTTTCATATTTTAATGTTCTGGATCTTTTCTAAGTCAAAGAAAAATACCACCTGCTTTTCTATTTTTATACCACTTTGTAAGCATTAATCTAAGCAAACTTCTGTGAATTTGCTTTCTTTCTGCAAGTGGTGACAGTATTCAGGACAGTTCAATTGCAATTAAAAGTAAAAATGGTTGTTTTAAAGTGCCTGTTGTCATGCACAATAGAATCTATCAGCAAGAAAACATGGTTGAATCTGAAAGCACTCCACCTGGCTGTGTTTCACTTCCCATATGGGTTTATTACTGTGCACAGGATTGCAATCCCAGTCAATCTGCAAAGTGGATGAAAGTGTCAGTGGAAAGATGCAATGGTTACTGATGCTGTTAAGACCAAATTACAGATTTATAAAAAGGCAATTAATTGTATATTAGATTTGAAGAAAAGCAATGTGAATGCTGCAGTAATATAATGACATTAATAACAATGTCTTTCAGGCAAGTAATACAACTCAAGATCTTAATATGCATAAATTAATGTTTCTTTTGTTTGCATCATCTTTTCTAAGCAGGAAGAGACTAATTAGGATCACCTGAAGGAGGAAGAGAACCAACATAGTCAATTAAGAGTCAGTCTATCTAGCTGATCATTGGCTCTTGCAAAATGTAAAGCAAACCAGCTTTTTAAAAGGATTAAAGCAGGTTACGGACATGAGATTTGTAATTCTCCAGAGTGTTCTGGGAAGCAACAGATAAAGAGTAGGACAAATTTATGAGGACTTTAAAGGTATCGTATACCATCATTAATATGATTTTAAAATGCTCATGAGGATCTGATAACATGTGAAGAATGTTGTTTTATTATCTCTGTACATGCAGGTAGTGTTTCCTGTTAAAAACAGAACTACCCTAGGATGGGCCATGGTAGCACTGTACAGGGTACACCTTACATGGAAATACTTGTGATATTATATTTCCTGCTCAGAATACATTTGCTGTTTCTATTCAAATAAAAATAATGTTGCATCTAGAGGGCAATGGTAGAATGTCATACTTTGTCATCCATTTCTAGTCACCTTAGCAGTATTGCTATTTGAGGACCTTGAAAGGTTGTGCAAAAGTTATATAATAATTATTATTAGACTATATTAGTCTTTTTGCAGACAACTAGAAGAGACCTGCGTTTAAAGAGTGTGCATCATATTAAAAAGTAATAATATTTTCTAAACACGCTCACTATGGTGAATGCATTAACTGTAGTATAGATTTAGTCTTGGCCAGGTTTTTCTACAGTTCTCCATATGTCATAAATTGATGACTAGTGACATTTTCTGTACAATATAGAAAATTGCCCAAAATAATGCTATGTTAGTTAATGCTATGCATCAGGTACACCTACTCCCTGGATCCCTTTTCTACACCTTCTAAATGCAGAGAAGTTTGACAGGTTGCACCCCTGCACAGTTATCTGTCTTTCTCTCCACATGCTACAGCACTGTCCCCAAAAAAGAGTGGCAATTTTTTTTAATATACAATATGTTGAGTAGGTGTTTTGCTGAAGTACCAGCATATTAGTCAGCACAGTCTCATTTAAAATAATTAGGATTAATTTTCTCTAGCTCTCATGAAAACAAAAAGAAAATTATTTACAGGAACCTGTACACTGCCAACTTAAGTATGATAGACTAAAGTCATTAGAGTTAATTTAATTTAAACAAATATTAGCCAAGCTTTGCCAATGTGACAGGTGACTTTCAGGTCACTATTTTTGCAAGACCAAGTGAAAACACTTCTTTCTTCTTGAAAAGAGCTGAGGACTTCTCAAAATGGATGATGCATGTGATAAGGGCATTTTTCACTGTGAAAAAGATCTGAGAAATTTACAGATAGCTTTTGAGAGTGACACGGGCCAAATCCTATCCAAAAATAAGACAAGATTTAAAAATGAATGCTGGTATTTTCAAATATACCTAGGCTACTTATAACAAATTGGATGATTATTTAAGAATTCCATGTAAGCAAATGAATTGCTGCATTCAATATTTATTGAAGTTCATTTGAAATAAGTAGGAATATTGAAATAAGACTCAGAAGTTTTGATTCTTGATTAATGGAGATCTATATAGTTTGTATATTATTTTCTTAATGTGATGCCTTTGGAATAAAAAAGATTTTTGTAATTTTTAATAACAAATGAAAATGGTAATTAAGAAAGAGTTGGAGACTTGAATGTGTGCATCACTCTTAAATTTCAAACTTTAGAGGTCCCTTCTTTCCTTGTCCTTAAAAATAGCAATAAACACCCTCAAAGGCTAAGAAACTGTGTTCTGTGATCAGGGGAGCTGAGTAAATAAAGGTACTCTCTCAAACAGTAAGGAAAAAAATCCATGATCTTTTTCTGAAGCACTGATAAAAACCTTCCTGAGCACTTGCCCCTAAATTTGAAAGTTGAACAAATTTTAATTATAAAGGGCGAGCAGCAATAGTTGGTGCCCATGAGCCCAAACTTGCTGTAAGTTTCCATGTGGCATACAGTAGAAAACAAGAAGGAGAAATGATGGTATAAATAGCCTAGTTAAAAGTGCAAACTAGACTAATTAATTAATAAACTGACAGCTTAAAATTTGAGATGTCAATTACAAAGATGAGAGAGAAAACAAATATTCTGTTTTCTCTGTTGAAGTAGCTAATCTACAACAACTAAAAGTAATTCTTAAATGGAAGTGCTCATCTTTTCATAATCTGTATACAGCATTGCAAATTTATTAGATGCCATGATGCCAATTATTTTTTGTGATTCCCTGTCTTTATCTGATTTTATTTATTTTCTTAGTCTTTTTCAGCATTAGGGTTGTGGGGACTGGTGACATTCCCTATGGCTACATTCCTGGAGAGCAGTCAGTGTCAGCAGTTCGATTTTCTTGCAGATTGCATCTCCCCTATCCCTCCCACCTCCCTGTTATTCCCCTCTACAGCAACAGAAACAAATCTCACGTCTGTCATCAGCTTCTAGTTTGTCTCCTAACAGTGGTTCTTTTTTGCTGTACTTGTCTCCTTTCCTGCTGCTTTCTTTCTCATCTCTCACTCATTTCTATTCTGCCCTAACTTAATACTGTTATGTCAGGAGACACGAGATGGCCCTGTTACTCATTGTTCTACAAGTATTTCTCCATGTTCAGGTGAGATTTGATTTTTTTCCCAGAAAGGCTGAAATGTACTGTTAGTCTGCTAACTCAGTAGTCACTTGAGAGAGGCAGTGGTGACTGCGCAGAGAATTTTTCTCCACCTTAATCTCTCTTATTAGAATCAGTTCTTGGAGGAAGAATCAATTCTTACTGAAAATGAGGCTTTTATTGATGTAGGATGAGATTTTGGGGTGGAAGGAGTGAGACAGGTATCTGCTGTGAATGATTTATTTATATTCTAGGCTTGTTATGTTATACATTTGTAAATAAAGCAAGCCATTTTTGCCTTAGCTGTCTGCATTTGCCTTAGCTGTCTGAACTCGTGATACATGTACTGCATATGTGCATCTAAAATGTGTCATTTCTGCTCGATGGTAAAATGCAGAGACTCTGACTGATGATTCAGCTCCTACAGAAGCAGAAGTTTTCATGATAATGCCAATAATTGCTGATCACTGTGTTGCTTATACCAGAACTGCCTGTTCTCCAGCCATTCCAAGGAAGGGGTAGCATCAATGATACCATTGTAACTACCACCGTAAAACACACTTGGTAATTATAGGAGGTTATGTTAAAGAATGTATAAATAACCACCATAAAAATTCCTAGCACAAGTCCTTTTGTGCTCATTGTTTTTTTTCCTTGACATACATACATACCTATCTTACATGTTCATTGTTACTGCTAAGAGCCACACACTAAAAGGACAGTTTACAAAAGCTGACTGGTCTGTTCTTGGAATAGGTAAATTTTGATAGGGAGGCAGTAGGGCAGGTATACACATTTCAGCTGTCTGGTGCCATCCATCCAGTGCAGGTCTCTAGCAACGCACTGGGCAAAGCATTCCCTAAAACACAGGTTTCATATAATAATAATCTTCATCGTCTTCATCATCTTCATTATCTTTATCATCATCATCATCATCCTAGAGCTGAAATAACATTTTATCTTTCCTGGAAACATTCGGTTTTCAGTCCCTTTACCAACCCCCACCTGTTATATAGCACTGACTAACGCCCAAGGTGTCACAAGTACTTTGACTTCAGAATATTTATACAAACTTGTGCCAGTCTTCTGCTAGGGTTATTGATACTATGATAAATGAGCCTTCGTAGATTTCATGTGTGATCTGAGAAAGGCAAATGTGTGTAAAATCCTCTTTCTAGAAGACCTAACTGGTTGCAGATAACCTTGCTGGGGATCTCAGCTGACAGACACAGTATGAGCCTTTGTGTGCTGTGGGGCAGGTCTCTGTGCTGGTGTGTGCCTAATATTACCATCTCTGTGTGGTGCAAGAAGAGAGTAACTCAGGGCAGGACTTCACTGAGATGACCCTTAGCAAAGTTTTGAGGGGATGGACCCTTCTGTCCTCAGTGGAAGAGGCTGCCCAGAACCAGAAGCCAAGCACATGAACATGAACGCATTCTTCAGTCTTGCATTATTTCTTCCTCTCTCATGTCTCATTGATGCTGTCTGTCTTTGAGTGTGGGTCTCATCACACACTTTAGCATCTCCTCCAAGATTTTCCAGGGCTTCAGAGGTGGAAAGCTTTTTCAACAAGTATTAGATGTTCTGCATCTGGACAAACCATCTTTACTCAATGTCCTTTCCCAGCTCTTTGGGCTTTAGGCAACATAGAAAATTATTCTCAGTCCTATCTTAAGGTCCCATTTTTTTAATGCTGTGCAATGAAATGTATAACTGGAATCAATGTCCAGGTCTGTTGTCTCGCATTTTTCTTTCCTTTTGGAGAGTGGTATAAATATTAATAGCAGTAACCATGGATATTCTCTTTTATTTGACCTGGTACAAAAGAAGAAAGCTTCTCCAGATCAAATTGACTATTGATCCTGATGTGTCTATTTCTACAACTACTGTCACTATAATTTCAACCCTATAATTAAAAAATATATTAAAGCAAGGTAACATTATTCAAACTCAAGAACAGTAAAAAGTATATGAAACATGATGGGTGAACTTACTCTTCTATCTTATAGAACAAGGGTTAACTAGAAGCCAAAGACATTACTACGGGGTAAAATCAGTGTTAAAGTATTGTCAGCCCTTGACTTTGCTGAAGTGAAAACATCTATGTATTGTGAGAGGAATTACAGTTCTGTTAGAATTAGGAGCCTAAAATGAACAGAACAGAAACAGTAAAATTATTTGGAAATGAGCAAAGGCTTGAGCAAGACCTAACTTATTTTCTCTCTACATCCATCATATATAGTGATTATTCTTTGTTTAATAACAAGGACAAATGGTATCTCTGCACAGCTGTTCTCTCACTTTCATTTTTCTGCAAATAAAACCATTAAACAGGCTTTTTCTTGCCACTAGCTCTTTCCATGGTAAGAAGAAATCATTGCCCCCTATACATACTCTTTTCTTTTCATTCCAAAGCATAATGATCTTCCCTGGATGCTGAATGAATAAAAGATGGAACAGAATGTAACTCTGATTGACCTTTATGTTCACCACACTGTCTGGCTTTAATTCTTAGAATTGCATTAACATTTGTTGAATACATATACAATTATATTTGTTGAAAATTTTGTATACAAAAAATGTTTTGCTACAAACTCTGGTCTTCAATAGAAATATAATGTTTTTCTGCCAGCCATGAGGGTTACAAATCTCTGATTATGGGATTACATTTTCTGCAATCAAGAGTTTTTTGTGACAGAATATTTTTAGTTTTCTTGCATGTTTTGTCTCCCTGCTTTTCATCTTGAATACGTTCCTTTTCTAAATTTCCTTCTTCACTGGGTTTATTGCACAAAGAACTCATGAATGAGTGAGACATCCATTCATATCTTTTAACAGCGTGTATTCAGGCTGTGTCTCTTCTCATTCTTTGTAAGGAGACATTCATTTTCCACTATTGTGAAAGTGGAATTAATTCTTAGATTTATGATTTTTAAGCATTTGTTGTTTGAGAGCATAAGCACATAAAACAGTTGTGCAAACTGAGCACATCTGGCTGAATCTTTTCCTTTGGTCTCCCTTAAAAGGGCTTCTAGTTCATAAAGCTCACTCTGTATTATTTAGAAACGTAGCAAAGAACTGGGCAAGATTTAATTTTCCAGCAACACAAATTGTTGTAATTTTAATACTCATTTTCTTTTTCTAAGATTAAATGGGGGAAAAAAAGACAATAAATACAGTGCCCTGGGAGGAAGGGACCGACAGTATGGAAATGGAGACAGGGTGCTGAGATGTCTAGGTTCATCTCGTGTCAGGGCATTAAGTCACCTATTGAATAAATACATCAATTTGGGAACTCCTGTGATGACTGTGAGTCATAGTTAAGTGTACAGTTCCCTGACACTGTCTCAGGAAAGGCATGGAAGATGCAAAAAGAGTGCCTGTGTTGTTAGTTTTAGGATTTTTGTTGCTTTTGTTTGTTTGGGAGGTTGTTTGCTTTTCCTGGTAGGAAAATTAATGTGAAGTTCATGCTCAAAGTGAAGGTCAGAAATCTGACAAATTTGTCAATAGATAAAAAATTGGTCATTATAAGAGCAGAAAATATAAGAGTAAAAAACCCATATTCATATATTCTGGTTCCTAGAGGTTCTTAATCCTACATAAACAAGGTAAATTCATCCCAGGAAGCAGCCCAGTCAGGAAGGCCTTGAAGGTGAGAGAGAGCTTTTTCTTCTCTAACTTGTCTCAGGGAATTATATATTTTTAGAAAGTATCTGCAGCTTTCTCTGCAGCACTCGAAATCTGCTCACATATGACATCTTTGGGTTCAAACAATGAAGCTGGCAGTAATAATAGGACTTGCAGCTCAGACCTGGTTTATGCTTTAACTACTGATGGTCTACCCTTCCCAGGCAGGGAATTTGCTCAATGGTCATAATCACTTCCAAAATTTTATTTCTTTTTTGTGAACTCTGAATCCTAAATCCAGCCTCAATGTTCTTTGAACACAGAAAATCTGACTTTTATTTGGACTTCAGTCTTGGCTCACTTATCACTTGAATATTGTATATAGATGCTCTTCTATCCTGATAGCTCTGCCTTTGACTTTCAATGGAGTAGAATAGAATATAATATTTCAGTTGGAAGAGACCTACAATGATTGTCTAGTCCAAATGCCTGACCAATTCAGGGCTGACCAAATTAGAACATGTTATTAAGGGCATTGTCCAAATACCTCTTAAACACTCGCAGGCTTGGGGCATCAACCCCCTCATTAGGAAGCCTGTTCCGGTGCTTGACCACCCTCTTGGTAAAGAAATGCTTCCTAATGTTCAGTTTAAACCTCTCCTGTTGCAGCTTTCAACCATTTCCATGCATCCTATCAGCACCTCCCTCTCTACTTCCCCTCCTCAGGAAGCTGTAGAGAGCAATAAGGTTACCCCTCAGCCTCCTTTTCTCCAAACTAGGCAAGCTCAAGGTCCTTATCTGCTCCTTATAGGACATTCCTTCTAGACTTTCACCAGCTTTGTTGCCCTCCTCTGGATGCATTCAAGGACCTACATCCTTCTTAAATTGTAGAGCCCGGTTTCCTAGGTTTGTGTGTAGTTTTCTTGTGTGCTGACACTAATGTGGTTCTTCCTTGACCTTTGGTGCCCACATTTGATTGCTATGTCTGATCTTGGTCACCCCTACCCAGCTGTTATTACCAGTGTTATGGTAGGTTGATGATCCATGAACTATCAGCTCACCTAATCCTAGAATGCTTTGGGTTGGAAGGGACCTTTAAAGGTTATCTAGTCCAAACCCCTGCAGTGAGCAGGGACACTTTCAACTAGATCAGGTTGTTCAGAGCCCAGTCCAGCCTGACCTAGAATGTTTCCAGGGATGGGGACAACCTGTTCCAGTTGATCAGCCCAGAGTCCCTAAGAGACCTGGATGTACCTGAGATTTTGATTAGACCGATTAACTTCATGTCATCTTGTGTTTGCATTTATAAATAATGATTTTAAAAGGTTTTTGTGTTTGTGCTTAGTCTTCACCCTTACTAACACTCTTCTGGAAATAGAAACAGAACAAGGACGTCGCTTATGTGCCAGAAGCATAGTGTGGGGGCAGCAACAATGACCACTCTGTAGCAAAATCCCCACACAAATGACTTTGATGCAGGTTAAAGTGGCAATAGATAGACAAGGTCCAGGCAACATCTAAAAATCCTTTATTTTTTCACCAGTTTTGTTCTTCACCGCCCTCCCCCCCCCCCCCCCCCCCACTAAATCTATCATCATGTCTAATTCTGTTTGTGTTAAGGACTCCTGATCAGTCAGTACTTGAGCACCTCAAGAGCCAACCACTCTGCCTGACTATTTTTTCTTTTTTTATGTTGAGTTATGGCTTCAGTGAGTGTGTAGTAATGTCAGGATAATCTTTGCTGTTCTTGAGGGCAGTCCATCTCAATGTGCTTGTTGCTGGAGTTGTTAGAAGAAACCTGTTGTTGGTAGGACCACAATAAATTATTTTAAAATGATATCCTAAACAGAACTTTTGACTAGTACTTTTGGACTTATTTTTCTGGAGAAGACACAGATATATATATATTTTGAGTACCATTATTCAAACATGAATACATTTCATAAAGGAAGTTTTCAAATTTAGAATATACTGAGACATGTCATGAGGCAGCAGACTCGAAAGATTCAAAACTGTAATAGTGACCTCTAGTGACTAGAGAACTAAGTAGGTCTTCCAGAACAAGCTCAAATTTGCTGTAAACCTAGTATGTTATAAAAGTTTAGAATAGCATTATATTATTTATGAGAAATAATTTTTGCTTTTCTGCCTTTTTCAGCTGAAATTAATGATTTGTAGCTAAGACTGGTATCTGCTTAAATATTTCTTTCTTAATAATCCTTGAACATATTTTAATTCTTTTATTCTAGTCTGAAAGTAATTAAACCTTATTTGAAGCGCGTCTGAACTTCTTTGCTGTGTGTTCTCTGGCACAGAGAATAGAAAATGAGAGTATTCCAAATGACTTCACACCTCATCTCCGACTCTTCATAACGGTTCAATTTTTCAGAATGTCGTCTCCTGTGATCTTAGTCCTCAGGTAGCTTTTACTGAAAGCTTCTCACATGACTTTTTTATTAATCTTGAGATAATGTTCATAAAAACACAAAATATTGTCCTTTTAATGCCATCTTTCTATAAAAGTTAAAATGACACTGATGGAAATTTATTGATTTTGAATGAAGTTGCCTCGAGCATAGTGGATACAGAGCACCTAACGTTTAGTTGTGGTATAGTCATTGACACCTTTTGTGCTTAGCACTGGATGTCAGATGTAAACTTAATTTGATTCCAACCATACATAGTGTATAGGGTTATTTATTACCTAATCACCTTCTAATATTCCTGGTATTCTCCCTTGCACTTAATGCAACAGCTGCATTTACTTAATAGATAGCTGTATATTTATTTCTACTGATATGCACTGAAAACATCTTTTTTTTTGTTATAGGGGTGTGGGACAATAAACAACTGAAAAGAGAGGAAAAGAAATGCAAATTCTATTTAAAGCTCTTCTCCACCAAGAAAAACTGACGTAAAACATAATCCAAATGAAAGGAGTAACCTTTACACTTGTCATTCTCAGGATAATTCAGTAAAATTTGGAAGATTACATTGAGTCATCTGTGTACATAGCTTTGGTTCTTTAAAGCCAGGAACACAAGGTCTAATATTCAAAGTTCATAAGATAAACAAAAAACAAGCAAATGAAAATAAGATTTGACTTTTCATTTGTCCTCCCGATACAGAGAGTAGAAAAAGCAGCAGAATATATTACTATGAAATAACAAAAAAAATCTCATTTAGGTATTATGAAAAGTTTAACTTTTTTTTTTCCTGTTTCGAGGAAATTATTCAACTGAATAATACAAGGAGGTGTACATTCGACAAGGCAGAAGAAAACAGTGCCAGAACAACACGTGAAAAAAAAGTGAGGACTTTTGGTGAGTAATTTCCATTTGATTTCAAGATGTTACAGACTAAAAAATCTGGCCAAAGATTATGATAACTTTGCTAAGTAATTAAAGACATTTGAGTTTCTGATAGAAGATTAGGATGCAAATGTGTTCTATTCTGATATAACCTCACAGTGACACCTTTCATAAGTCATATAAATATCTGTATTGAAAGTAACTACAGCTCCTATTTTGCAGGGATTTTAATGTTGTTACATGTCTTATGAGGTTTATTAATTATTAACCGAGTCTTTATTCAGAGGAGATACAGTTTGAAAAAAAATATTTTAAAGTAGCCATTTAAAGTTAAAGCCATTGATAATCTGAGCCCCTTTAACATAAACACAACATGGCTCATAACACAAATCCATGATTTATTGTTCCTTTCATGTTTGGTTTGACAGATCCAATATTTTCCCAGTTTGCTGAATAGGAGAATTGTCCTTAATGAGTTTTTCAGATCCTTCCTGTGCCTTGATGTTGAAAACTCTGGAGAGAGACTGATTCTCAATGATTTCAGTACCTGATAGGACAGAATTTTTTACTTATTTACTATTAGATTCTGTATATTTATGTCAGTGCTGAACTGAGACCAGCTTATTTGGTCAGTCCAGGATGTGAAGAGATGGTTGCTTTGCTTGATTTAATATTTTGGTTAGGGTTTATTTTGCAGGAAAAGTTATTTTGATTGCACAGTAAAGTGATTTACATCATGGTCTTTGAGGTTATATAGCGGAATTTACTATCATCAGCAAAGTCTTTATTTTATTTTATTTTTTTAATTTGAGAGTTATAGTAAAAGCAAGACCATATTTTCCTAAGAGTAAGCCTTTCACAGAAATTACACTGCTGCTAATGAGAAAAGCTGTGGAAAAGCATATAATTTTGAACATGTTTGCATCTATTGAAAATTTAAGATAAGAATTTCAAAAGCTTAATTCTCAGCTTTCATTCATTCATTAATTTAATGAACAGACTAAATGTGATCAAGATTGCCCAAACTTTATTGCTGTCAAGGACCTTGAAAATCAAGATACCTGGTAAGTTCAATCTTGCAGGCTGTGAAGTCCCGCAGTATGATGCTGTGTTCTCACCTTCAGCCACATTTCTCAGGTGGCTGAAAGTATGTTTTCAAAGAATAAGCCTTGATCAGTATTTCCCCCTTCTTTGATTTTGGCAGTATCTCTTAGCTCTTGTTTGGGGGAATAAGATTTATTAATCTTCACTTTTTACCTCTGCTGAATTGTTTGAGATAGCAAAGCTTAGACGGAAATGCAGGTTGATGTTTCAGACTTAGAGAATTGCAATTGTGGGTCTCTACCACCCTTCAATAATATTTACCCCTTCTGTTATGCACTTAGTAATATAATTTTGAGGGTACTTTATAGATGGTGTTGTTAAGGTTACCAATTTACAGGCTTTACTTACAGACTTACAGGCACTGATTGTGTACTGTAAGGGAGAGACATCTCCTTTTTGAAGAGTGCTGGAGTTCCTCTATGATATAGGTAGGCAGAGAGTAAGTCCTCTATGTTTTGCATGTCCTACATTTGTGGATAATAGATGTAGGCACAGTACTTACTGATAGAATCTATTTAGAGATCACAACCTCAATAGGCTGAAGGTGAAAAGTACACCATGTTGCTCCCTATTTTAATTTTTTGTAATCCTTTCTCTAAGGTGACATGCAGCTCCTGGTACAAGTACTTAGATTGGACCCTGTAGGCAGGATCTGGACTAATAAGATGTGCTATGATTATTTCAAACTCTGCTTTGCCTGTCTCCATCACTTTTTTTATTTTTCTGCTGCATGTAAAAGGAAAGCCAGATCTGAAGGTTATATTCACTTACCCAAATGTCAAGTTCTGTGTGAACATCTCAGCTGACATTTTTCTCTATGCTTGGTAAAGAATGATCCAAATTTCTGACAGTAGTGCTGTACCAACTGTATCCTACTAGCCATGTTCAGACACGAAAGCTCAATTTGGTCATTGTCTCAGAAAGCTGATAAAGACCTGAAATTGGAAAATGTTCACATACTAGCTTGACAATTTACTTTTTTTTTTATCATCATCTTGGATCAGAAGTTATTTCATGTGTTTAAACTAAGGGAAATACACTGTATATTAAATATTTAATAGACTGATTACTGCCACTTCAGCCTTTTCTTGCACACACATCTTCTAGCACTATATAAGCCCCACTATTACCAGTAGTTAATGCTTCCAAAATGTGAGGGGTAATTCAATTTCTTTAATACTCAGTTTATGGTGTGTATTTGATGTCAGATTTCCATAAGAGTCAGTAGTATCTAAGAGACATCTAATCAATGGGCTATGACTTTTTGTATCTGGACACATAAGCTGAAGGCTGACCAGTTCTTACAGTCTGTTTTATCTAAGTTATTTTATGTGAAGTATTTGAGGCATTATGGAAAGGAAACTTCTTGGCTAAATGTGCTGTGTTTCAAATATTATCTTAGGCAGACACCAATAAATAACTCCGAATAATGATATCAGTGGTCTGAAATATGTCAGCTATCTAGCACAGCAGCTTCTGCTCCCAGGAGATTAAAAGGATTTGTGCTGAACTGGAATCCTGTTCTGGATCTGGGCCAGATCTACAGGCATGTGCTCCTGAAAAAGAGGTGTCAGTCTCTCTCGCTCCAACTGGACTAAATGGTGGGGAATGTGTCTTGGTGACCCACTGGCCCAGGACAGTACTATTGCTGGCTGGGATTATAACCAAAAAGCAGTGCAAAACTCAGACACAAAACTCATTTCACAAGTGATGTTTTTAGATGGCATTAGGATGTTTCTCTCTCCCCCTCCCCTGCCTCCTGCAGAGTGTCTGTGAGACCAGCACAGCCAAAATGTTGTTTTGTTTAACTGTATGGAGTGTGGGAAGCTAGTCAAGTTTAGGAGCCCTGGAGATTATACTTGATATTCCTTCCATACAAGCATATATGGCAAGACTGCATGCCAATTCCTGATTTTACAAAATTGCAAAATATTTTAAATTATTTAAGTTAAGGGTGGGGGGGGGTGTTTCCTTTTCCCCAATATTTTTTTCCAGTTCTTCTAGATTTACTTGAGTTTATGTTAATGAAGAAAGTTTCACTCAAAGTATTGGAAAAGTAAATAATAGTTCTGGAAAAATATGAAAATATGAGACTGGTAAATAGAAATAAAGACCAAGTGGTGCTTAGCCAAATTCTGCTAACAAACTAAGCACTACCTGTGAGGGGTACCACAGCAACATGCCTCTCACATCCCTTCACTCTGAGCTTTATTGTTCCTTGAGAGACTTTGAATGTGTTCACAGCCCTATGTGGGGATGATTTCATATTAGAAGTAAAAGCAGAAAGCAGTGACTTTCTCTGCCTGTCACTTACAGACCATGATCAAATATCACATCATCCCAGGTGTGCTGTGTTCCTCTGATATCTTCCCTTTCTGAGTGAGGCACAAGGAGATAGCATTTGCGTTTCTGTTGCTGGTCATCTTACCCAGGTAGTGAAGCAGCAGCTCACATTTTTTAGGACCTTCTCTTAAACTGTTATGGCAACAAGAAAACTTCAGAAATATTATCAGTTATGTGCAATACAAAGTCTTACTGAAGAAGAAAAATGATGTTAATATTATTTTGAAAGGAACTTGTCCGTGATGCTATTGCACAATAGATGACTGGATGAATTGCAGCTCAGGAGCCAATTTGTTTCAGAACAGAGTTTGGGAGAAGATTCAGTGAATGAAGGTTTGCTGTAAAAATAAATTTAGAAAAACCCCCCAAAACAACAACAGAAAAATCCATAGTAGAATTCTTGCATTTATCCTGTTACCCTTGAAAAAGTTTGTCAAAAAGAAACACATGAAACAGATTTTGACACTGAGCTGAAAGTAGAAATGTGGGCAAATAATTTTAAATATTGATTATTTTTTTTTAATGGAAGATTTCAAAGAAAACTTTCTTTGCCTTTTTTCTCCATTTGTGAGACTTGCAAGGGAAATTGTCATCCAAACTGTAAGAAGACACATATTTCTGGGATTTCAGTCAGAACATATTCAAATTATTACTTTCACAGAACTGGTAGTTAAGCAACCTTTTTTTGACATGATCTTATTTTGCTGTTTAAAACCTGCTTGTACATAATTATATACTCAATTCATATGATTGACAATGGTTATTTGCTTACTTTAAAAACTATGCAAATAGTTTGACAAGACAAGAAAGGACTGAAACTAATTTATACTTTGTGTCATTGTTCATGAAAAACAGACTGCAAATATATAAAGTGTTGAGACAGCTAAAATCCATATGATATTTCAATTTAGACTTTTGTACTATTTCCATGGACTATATTGCTGGAATTTACTGGGCTTCCATTCAGAAATTACCCACATACAATTCAATTTTTTTAGTCTTTTATTTCTTCAGTGAATGTTTTAGACACATGAAATAATACATTTAGATTTCTGAAAAACTTATGCTAGAAGTTCCATTGATTCTCCATCTGTTTGTTATTTCTTGTTACTTTTATAATTTGTTGTCCAAGTTGTTCAGTGCTGTTTGAACTTTTATGTTGCATATATTACTTTTAATAAATGTGAGAATTTTCATGACAGAAATCCATGAGACATTCAGGGATCAATGCAGTAGCCTGACCATGGATGCCTAGATGCATAGTACCATGTTGGATGTCCCATGGCATCCAAAACATGAGCAGGGATCTGGCAGGTATGATGCAGCACCCATGCCATTTCAGATTGCCAGTATGAGGCTAGGCAGGGTACCTCAGGGCATCTGAAATGGCAGTAGGCCCCTATATTTAAGGAATTATATCCAACCTTGAAATTTGTCCTAAAGGGAAATGGGAAGCAAAGGCATGCTTCATAAATTGCCACCATGTACAGCAACTTGCTGCCTTGCATGGGCTCTTAACCCAGATAACACAATTCCTGATTTGCTTATGTAGTTAAACTATTGAGAAAATAAACCTGGAACAAGTCCCATTCTTACTGCCATTTCTTTCTTTTCTGCAGACAATTTCAACATGTTTCTATTAAGAGTAATTCATGTCACCATTTTTCTTCAGTGTTTTTTGTCCAAGCATATTTAGCCCTCTTTCTTGTATTTTGTGTGCAGCCTTTCATTTATAAAGCCCTTGTTTTGGACTTGAACTGCAGGCTTGAGTCACCCATGCTCTGCTCAAAGTACAAAGACTACATGAGAGCACAAGCAGTTAATTAGGTTGTACTTTTATGAGAAAAGTTCAAGGGATGCATAGCTAAGACTTTTGTAGACATAAGCAATGGAGCAGCACACTTCCTACAGTATGAACAGCCTTTTTTGTGCTTATGCTGCTTCAGCACTTTTTTGATTAGCTGGCTTAATTTTGCCAACTAAATCTTAACCCTCCAGATTGTTTTCTGTAGCCACAGGCACAATCTGATCCAAAATGGTTTTTTTTGTCTTTTACTGCAAAGTCAGACAGCCAGAACACTATTAGAATCTGATGCCACTGTCGGGTTGCAGAAGTTGCTCTCTAATCCACCTAATGTTTTAATATACTGGATGAAATAAGAACTAAATGCATTTTTGACAATTTAGCAGTAATATTCTGTGATATGTGTTTGGAGAGAGAGTGAGTGAGTCAGTTTGAAGAGTGAGTGACTCAAAGTTGAAAAGACACCTCCATGAGAGCTCTGGATTTTGCTAGCTGAGATTCTGCTGAGGTGTGGTGCTTTTTGAAGGCTCCTCTCATTTCCCAGTTTCAGGCATTAGACTGCATATGTCATGATAGGCAATATTCCCTGTCACATCTGAGTGCTATGGGATTGCAATGGGGATAACTTTTCTTATTTTGTTTTCAAGTGGATGCAGGTAAGTTGCACCATATGGATGCTTTCTCTTGACTTCAAGTTATTATTTATATACAGAAAAGATATTTTATATGAAAGAAGGCTATTTAATAGCAATCTAAACCAATATTATGCTATTTTCAGCCTGCTTTGCATTACAAGTACTTTGCTCTGGACTTTTTTTGTATACAAGTTTTTTCTCAAAATTAGAAAAATTGTTTCCATTCTGAAGAACTGTTCTGACAATTTGCTGAACCAAATAAAATTAAGATCACATTACATGGACTAAATGTTTTAAATGGAGATATTTTACTCACTGACATATAACACTGCCAGTATATTTGCTTTAATAAATGGGACTGGGATTTCTGTACTATGTAATACAATAGTCAAGCCTGATACAGTAATTTTCAAAAGGATCTATGGGTATAAAACCAATTTTCCATTGATTTTGAATTGTCTCTGTGATAAAATAGAGAAGTTGCAATAGCTTTTCCCTTCATGGAAGGATATACTTGTCATAATTTTTCACTGTAATTGTGCTTGAAAAATTGCTATGGTGCTTGTTCTTTTTAAGCTGTTTATAATTAGTATTCCATAATGTGTAGGAAACCAAAATACCTTTGCTAACAGCTGGATAGTGTGTACCTAAATTTCTGCCATCTGGTCCTACAGTCTTGGCTAATACAGTAGGCTGAACTTACCATAAAGTCAATATTCAATAGAAAGATGAAATAGAAGAGGGAAAGAAAAAAAGAATACCTATAGCAAGAAGACAATTTTAGGGTTAACTATTAACTTAAAATATTTTTTCCGAGTGTCTTTATACATTAGTTATATCATGTTCCATATCTCAAACAAGCAACTAAACTATTTTAATATGTTAATAGATTCAAATGTTAATCAATACTCTCTCTTTAGCCCTTTGCCCTTTCCACCCTAGTCACTGAAAATTTGCCAGAACCCCTACCATTACTTCCCCACCTCTTATCTGACTATCCCGTTTCTGTTGCCTGGATACAACTGGAACACGTGAAAGAATGCTACTGAGCTGCTGTCAAGATGGCTATTTTATTGCAGTGATTTATAAATGGATTATCTGTGAAAATGGCTCAGCCTTTTATGCAAGCACCCTACGGAGGTAGACATAACTCTAATTGGCTGGTCTCAACAACAGGTCTTGTTTTCCTGTTACTTTACAGCAGTAGGCCGATGCTTTACTGCAAATGGCAGCAATCTAACCAGAAAGAATTAGCCAACTTCTAATGGTGTAAAACTCCAAGTGTATTTATGTGGTTTTCCTGTCCTTTGTCTTAGATTCCTTTGAGGTATCTGGCCACCCTCAACCCAGAACCACATTTTCTTCCAAATTGTCTTTAACAATAGGAAGCAATGAGGACCAACAAATTGCCAAGATGGAAAGAAACTGTTGCAACTGGAAACCATGGACCAGAATTTTACCTTTTGCCTTGCAAAACAAATACTGCATTAAAGTTAATGTTGAGGGGTCAATGTTTATATCTCAGGCTATTGCTTGCTTCATAGCACATATTAGCACAACTTTTTGATTATTAATACCTTTTAGAATCCTCAGCTCTTATTGCAATGCAAGGAAATTAGCCCAAAATTCTGTGATCAAAATTATTTAAGTGGGAATATTTATTTTCTGAACTTTCACTATAACCGTTTTGTGAGAATTACAACCAATTATTGTCACTTTGATAACAGAATACTTCATAAAGTGTGTTTCTGAAGAGTTTGTAGTTGAAAGGAAATGGCAGTTTTTATCGATAGCAAGTATTATGTCTGTTTTCTTTCTTTCTAGCTAGTGTATGGCACATTCCACCATAGACAAAAGTTGTTACCAAAAGTAAGAGGAACCAGTGACAGCAAGTGGCAAAAAGCATGAGTTTTCTGGTTTGATTTTCATATGTATTCAGGATCTTGGGTGATAACAAAGTTATTTTCTTGGCACTTTACAGAAGGTGTCTATTTTAGGCATACCAATGTTAAGAAGCACACCTCTTAAGTAGCAAAATACAATGTTACTTAGTTCTTATATTTAATCCTTAGGAGGGTTTACAAAAACTGAACTTTTTACAGAATTTTATTTTCATATAGAGAACAGTTAAGCTAATGTGTTGGTCCTCTTTTCTCTGTAACAACATAACAGAGATACAAATGATAAAAGGTACATTATGCATTATGATTCTTTAAAAGCTACCACTGATTAATGTGAGAAAGCTAGAAGTTCTATCGTTATTCTGTAAAAAACAGTGTTGCTTAAAATACTTCAGACAATAGAAGCCTTTCTCACAGAAATTCATTATGCCACAGCCTGTTAAAAAAATAATATATTGCCTTGTAGTGTTTTCTTCTAATTCTCAAAACAAAGTAGACCACACAATTCTGGGCTTGCTTTGCACGATTATGTAGAAAGAGTACTTAAGCATTAGGAACTTTAATTATGCAGAAGCTTTACTAAGGGATTTTAAATAAAAGGTTTGTACACATCATATATAATGAACAAAGTAAATATGTTTCTGGCAGTTACATGAAATATTACTATACTGAGGACAGGGCAATTTAATCAATATCAACTGCACAGTGACCTATCAATGTCTTTTTTTTTTTTTTTCCTCAGATGTGTTGGTACCAGAATTTTTAAAACTCTGATAGCTCCATGTAGGTTTTCAGAGTCCTTCAGAAGGGTTGTATTGTCTTTGTAGTACTGCCTAAGAAGCCCTGACTACAGTAGGAATGTTGTGGCAGGTAAGTGGCCACATCTGTTTCAGCCTGATTCTCCATCACTTGCATCCCAAGGTAATGTGCCAGATGTTCTGTTCAGACAGGTGAGACATGTCTGTAAGCAGTTCAAAAATTATTTTGAAGAAAAGAGCAAAAACACACAAAAAAAAGTCTATGGAATTTCCCCTCTTCTGGAAAAGTCTCATGAAGTCAGAACCTCATATATATCCCATAGGAGGGGTTCTGGGTTTTTTTTTTGCCTTTTCTGGAGCTGAAAAAAGCTATGCCTCTTAGCTGGACTTCTAGCTAAGGCAATGGTAACAATGTTATGGATCACAGCTGTTATGAATAGAGTCACAAGTCTGACAGAAATGTACTGCTTATTTCAGTTTTGGGGATCACAATAAAAAAATATGATTGTAACTGGAAGCAATTTAGAAACCGATGATCCAAGGCATTGGAGAAGAGAATGTCAACTTTAAACACCTCACAGTTCACATAGCATTCCTGCTAAAGCCCTCTCCTTTGAAACTTAAGCAAAGGAAGTATCATACATGTACCTTAATCCTGATTCAGCAAAGTACTTATTTAAATGTTTCTGCATGTCCATCTGTGAAATGTATTAGGCATTGTTGTACTGAAGTATTATGTGTGAAATCCTGTCTTCATGAGTTGGGAGAAAAAAACTTATTGCTTTTTAGTGAGACTGGGGCTTTATATACTACTAAGTATATAACATACCTACTAAGTGGTGTGAGTTTCAATATACAATCTTACCTTTTACATATGTCCATTTGAAATTTAGATATATGTGTAAGTCAAGAATGATTGATCCATAGTTATCTAGTATTATGAACAACTTAAATGAGTTAGCAAGCAACACTCACTTAAAAATTTTAACCTGTATATTCTAAAAATAGAAATATAGTATATGTCATGCTAAGGACTTCTTAGGAGGTATTATAATTAAAAGTTTGATTTAATAATCACTGACACACTTTGCCATAATGACTTCCAGACAGTAGTGTTGTCCCACAAATTCAATGATTCTACAGATACGTCTAGAGGAACAAGGAGGCACACTTGATTACTTTATATGCAATGATTATGGCCTAGGAAACTATTTTTGACTAAACTCTTCATTAAGTTGTTTGAATTTTGTCATTCATGAAGAACTACCCCAGAAAAGAAAAAAAGCAACTTTCTCATTTAAGCTATGGATGATGGACACATGAAATAAAGACATACTTCCAGCCCTCCTGTTCCATATTTTTATAAAACTGTATTTTACAGACCTTTAAAGTTACAAAAGAAAAAAACTTATGAGGACAGAGAATTAGAAGGAAAAACACTGAATTAAATAAAAAAGTACCTCAATCTTAGCTCTGGTCTAAATTGGAATAAAACACCCTAATTACAAAGAAGCTGAGTATAGGTTGGTACTGAGTCTTATTAACAATCATAGCTATTCATAGAAAATATAAAATGCTGAAATAATAGTAATTTCAGAAGAAATCTAGCCAGGATCTTGACTATATACATAAACTCGATCCAAGGGAGGAATCAGTAGTCATTCTTCATTTCTGGTTTCTCCTTCTTTAGCAGTTACTAACACTTGGCAAAGAAACCACAAGTGAAACATGAAAGTGACCTTGTTTTGCCAAATAATTTGTTTTAAAAAGGGTAAAGATGAGCAGCATTCCTTAACAACCAGCATTTTGACTTTTGTGTGCTGCTGTTACTGAGCACGGTAACTGCAGAAAATTATGGGCTCTGTTGGTTGCTTTTGAAAATGACTGGTTTTTATTACCTTTGTGGATTATAATTTATGGATTAAGCTAATTACACATAAAGACTTGAATCTCAAGTATCTAATCATTATACTTGAACAACACTAAATATCATAGTTAAAAGCTGAATACCTTTCCTTGAAAACTATATTATTAAGCTATAAGAATGATCATTTCAGCATTTCTGGATTTTTTTCCTGTACTGTGAGAACAGTATAATCAGTTTTGGGTCCTAAATGTGTATAGGTAAACCCATTTTGGGGCAATACTTCACTATGGTTTGTAGAAGCCTGTAGGGACAGTGTTGGTGAGGTTTGCTAACTTCTGCCTAGGTATTTAAATTGCTTCTTTATGGTTTGCACAACAGGGGAAACCATTTCCAGGACAAAACGTTTTTCAGGAAAATCTCTTTATTATATTTCCCGTTGTTGTCTGCTGGCACTGTGAAAGGTACACGAGCTGATGGGTACACTGTTGTTTTCTCAGCCCTTGAGACCTAAAGAGAGTCCAGGCTTGTTCTTGGCCTGCAAGAGATTACCTAATCTTTCTTCTGGGATTGTGGATCCTTGTTCAGCCTTTCCATAGCTCTTCTAGCTCCATATGACATTAAGCAGTTCAGCTCTTGCTTCTCCTGAAGCTTTTCTCTTTCATGAATAATAAAACTAGCGATACAAGAGAAGAATTAGTATGAGGCAAATTGGGGGGAGGGGGGAGAGATGATTCCATAAGAAAAATGACATGGTTAAAAATCTAGTGTATAAACCATAAGCCTGCTTAACAAGAGAAAAAGTGTCCCATAGTACTAAAGGATTTTAAAGTGAATAATTTCAAAATCTAGTCATTACAAAGTGATTTCATAACAGAACCTTAAGGGAAAATATTTTGCTCCATAAGGTAATTAAATAGCTTATAATATACCATTGCAAAATATAAAATTCATTTCTGAGGTTTTGCTTTTTTTATAAAAGCAATCTTCTATTCTTTCTGTCCAGAGAATAAACCATTTAGCTTCAAGATCATCCATCCAGTGTACACTACATGATATTACATTAGTAGCACCCTTTTTCCTTTGTTGCTTTCTCAGGATCTGCTATTTGATGAGTCACTATAGATTAGAACAGCCACATGCTAAACAAATCAAAGTGGAACATTGCATTTAATAGCATTTGCAAAAGAAGATAAATCCAAAGCTGATTCTTCTCTAGGTCCACAAGCTGAATATGAACTGTGGTCTAACCTTGAATGCAGGGCAAGCTAACTGCTTCAAATTTACTGCTATCTTGTATGTTCTCCATGAGCTGCTACATTTTCATTTTTACACTGATGTGTAATTCTCCTTTAATTACGTGTAAGTGTCAAAGTTAACAAACTGTCTTAACTAATACAGTTATATTACATAACCAGCTTTGTCTTAAGAAAGCAACCTATTTAGTACAACAGATAAACACATGCTTAATTTAAGAACTTACAAAGCATGCATTCAGATGTTTCCCTGAGTCAAGAATACAGTCCTCATGAGAATAAATCAGGTTTGACAGTGTTCTTTCTTTAGTCAAAAAGTAATTTGGGGCAATCATTATATTCTTAAAATGCCCTCTCTTTCAAACAGATAGGAAGTTCTATTCTGATAAAGATGATACAATTAGAAATGTATGTGTATATATGACAACATAAAATGAATTTTAAAAGAAAATATCTACCACTTTTAAATACAATGTATTATTTTTGTATTGTTTCTTGTTAACTGATTACATATCATTTTTTATGAGTAGTAACCTGACATGCTAGACTCTGTTAACATAGGCTTCCAGTGTAGCAGTGTGATGCAGAAAAATCTTGCTGATGCAAGATATGTTACTTTTGGGACACCTGGATCTATAATATTTCCAGGCTTTATAATATTCCATATAGCATTCTAGGAATTCATGGATCTGAAAACCATTAAGAAGTAATCCATCACTTTCTAGCCATTTCTTGATCTAAAATCTTTTCCAGGTTTCATTTGTATTTCTAGTGATTCTCAAATCTGGAACTTTTCAAAGGAATCCCTTTTGCTTTCCAGGAACTCCACAGCTTTATAGGAATTTTCCCTGTGCTTTCTGTGAATTCCTTCCACTTTGTAGAAATTTCCCACAGCTTTGTAGGATTACCTGGACCTAGAACCTTTCTGGAAATTCCCTATGACTTTCTAAAGATTCCTTGTCCTAGAACCATTCTAGGACACTCCCTCCCACAACTTTCTAGGAATATCCCCAGCAACATTTAAGGAATTCTCTGTTTTCTAGGAAACTTGCACACAGGTTTCTAGCACTTCCTGCTTCTACATCTATTCTAGGATTTCCCCTTAGCTTTCTAAGAGGTTCCCAGCTCTTTCTAGGATATCTGGTCTTTTATTTTCTCCCAGTTTCTCTGTCTGGTACCTTTCTGGGCATTTCCTGGTGTTTTCTGGGTGTTGCTAGTTCTTTAACTTTTCCAGGCATTTTCCCAGTGTTCCCTGGAAATTCTGGGTCTCGAACTTTTATAAGAATTTGCAGCAGGCTGCAGACCTGCCACCCTGGGCGTTGCAAAGAAACATATTTCCCTTACCAGCAGTAGATGTAATTGCTGCAGTCAAATATGAGCAAATCAATTTAATCCAATATAGTATTTCCATACAAATAACAGCTAAAATCATATATACAACAAAGTTAGACTCCACCTTTGTCTAGTGTGTATTAAATTTTTGAATAGATGTTAGTATAATGTGTTAACTCTTTACAATTGCAATGCCTGTCTGCTTAGAGACCTAAACATTTCTGTAACCCATATTGTTAGTTAATAGAATCTCCTTTCTTCTCTGGCCACGGTGACTGACAATGGCATCATTTTTGTTCTCAGAAGCATTAGCACTAAGTTGGACTTGTTCTGTCACCTTGAACAATTCCACCTCAGGAAAGAACAAGGATTTTTCCCTTCAGTGGCAGTTTTGGATTTTGGGTCTGGCTTTGCTTTTTTGCTGTTATCATTAGTCTGAGTCCTAGCTGATTTCCTACCTCCCCACAGCATTACAGACTAGCAGCCTTTTTACTACCATAGGATTAAAGGCCAATTACAATATATTTCATATTTCTCTCTCTCTCTTTCTGAATGAGGATGTTTCAGTTGTTGTGACTTGGTCTTTTATTGAAGGTCTTGTATGTATTAGAAGTCTCTTAGAAGTGTTTTGTGGTTCGTCTTGCATGCTGTAAAGAAAAACAGAGGTCTGGACCATCCACTTTCTTACAACAGATGCATATTATTCCTATGCTAATTCTGCCTGCAATGTTATTGCTTACATAGAAAAATGTAGGAACAGTTGCTTTAAAATCACTATGCAAACTTCTGTCCACATATATAAATTCCTATGTGTGCACACATACATTTTGACTGCTGCTACAAACAGAAGCAGAGGTATAATTACCTTTGCTCAGTTTGGCTGTCCTCCAAAATGATGCAGAAAGTCACTTTTCAAAATTATCCTTAACTGAACTATAAAAAGGTGTCCTAGAGGTGACTTTACAAGAGCTGTATGTATAGTTTGGCACACATGGCTGCTTTTCTGTATGGAGAGTATATTGCTGCAGGTTTGTGGGAGATGTGCACAAAAGACTTTATAAAGAGCTACATTTCCACATGTAGGATTACTTTTTTGAAGGGGCAAAACATGTATGACCAGAATTTGTCTCCACAATTTCTGTAAATAATGTAAATATAATATATACTGTAGACATCAGAGGCATGTGATCTCAGACATGCCTCTGCAAAAAGACATGGGGGAATTACTGATTAGAGAAGCTTGTTTGTCTGTGTAGGGATCAAAGGGGCAAAATGTAGTCCATAACACTCACCATTTTTAAATTATAAACTCCAATTAAGTGATGCAGAATAATCTTCAGCATTCCATCTGGCAGCTGTGAGGAGAGAGCAAGAATAGACATTAATCAAGGCTGGAAGTAGACAGGTTCAAGTACTGCAGGCTTTGTTTAAAAAAAATGAGTTGGGGAGAGGGTTAGCCTTTGGATAACATTCCAAAAACACTGCATGCAGCCCAAAGGAGCAACATTAACCCTTTACTTTTAGATTAACCCTTTGACTGCTGGCATTTTCTAGATTACAGCCAGATGAGCAGCATACTGTCATTTATTACTAGTTGCTCCTATCATACATGGGGTTAATACTGAAGCCTGGGAAATAACTTTTTGGAACACCAATGCCAGACACTTCAGGCTGCTTAGGAAAAAAATTGTGAATTTAGTCCTTGAGTCACTAAATTTCAAAAAGCAAAACATAGTCTTGTTTCTTTTAAATAACAACTGATACTGAAAATCACCAACTTATTTTTACATGTGATATGTTATATAGGACATAGGATACATTATGTATTGCTTTACTGTGTGTTTCTTCTTGAAAGAGTAATAGAGAAATATTTATATTGACAATGAGAAAATTCTAAACACACTGTATATATGGCATGTTTGTATATAGAGATATACATTCATGTTTATATGTAGTCAATATGAATAGTAAACATAGTAATTGGCATAATTAGCATTTAATATGTAGGAAAATCCTTGACATCACTGTACAAGAAGGGCTCTATGCTCTCGTCCTAGTCTGTGGTCAATCTTTACCAGTATAAAAGAAACTGCCACTCCTATTCCAACCCAGAATTGCAGAATATGCATGATATTGTGATAATTTTACTAAAAGCTAGGGGTTGGGAGCAGAACACCAAGCTTATTGTAGTATTTTCTGATTCAAAAGGCCTTTTTCTAAAGGTTGTCATGTAGAGCTAGGAAAGACTTTTGGTAGTAACTTTCTTGAAAACTGTAGCTTTGATATATCAGAACTTTTCTATGTATTTCAGTCAGGCTTAGTAAATTGTCTCAGTAAAAAGCTCTGGATAAAATCTAAATACAAGATAGCAAAATAATTCCCTTTTTATTAGTTTCAAGTTTAAAACAGATTGAAAAATAAGTTTAAAAACCTAAATAATTCAGATAACTTAAAATTCATTTCCAGTGATGAATAGTAAAATCATAATTTCATTATTTTCTTATATAGTAGATATTCGGTACCCTTTTCTATAATGGACAATAACAGATATTTAAAAGTAAAGCCTATCTAAACTATTTAGGATGGGTGACACGTGATAATTTTATGCTCTGTGCTGGCACATTGGTTAACTCTAGTAAAAGGTATCTGCAGAAGACACAGGCTGTGGTAAGCAGCTTGAGGTCATGGTCCTATTTTGTGCATCACTTGTTTTTTTCTTGTTTTTTATTTCTCTTTTTGTTATCTTTGCATTAAAATTAATATTATTATTGTATTTTATTTAATTTCAGTTATTAAACTGTTCTTATTTCAACCCTCAAGAAGGGTTGGGGTTTTTTTTTGATTCTCCTCCACATCCCACCAGGGAGGACTGAGTGAGTGACTGCGTGATGCTTAGTTGTCAACTGGGGTTAAACCACAACATAAGGCAATGGTATAGTTTTAAATACTGCTATATGTTACATGTTTTTATAGTTGCTAAATTAAAAAGAAAAATTACAAATCACATTGACATTTGATCAACAGAAGCTAGCCATAACTGATTTTCTATTTCTACGAAAGAGAGTAAGGAGGAAAAAGAGATCATTTGGACTTACTGAAATCAATACAGCATATCTGTTGATACTGAAGATTAGGGTCAATGGAGCATTACCTCAAACATCTGGATTTTTTAGAATTTTATGGACTAAAAATAAATAATATTAAGCCTCCGAGGAAATTCATAGGCAATAAGGGGATGACCTGATGCCAGAAAAATGAAAGTTCAGCTGAGGGTGAAATGTATCTCTTTAATTCCCTTCTTTCTCCTGACTTTTGGCAGGCAAAATCTTTCATTATTTAAAAAATGAAATATGTAGAAATAATAGCTCCAGTATTATTGGTTTTTAGCTAAATGTATATTGTATCTCCATGATATGTATGGTTTTTTGAGTCATTCTAGTTTTATGAATTTTGAGTAATTCTTATGCCATGATATAAAATCAAGCTTTCCCTTTTTTTAGAAAACACAAATAATCCATTATTCAAAATTATAAAATGAATTTATGTTTACCGATAGGTTTTTCTTCATTGTTTCTGGTTTGTATTGACCACAGCTAGGTTATGGCCATAAATCATTGCTGTCTGATACCTGCTCTGCTGCCTTTGCAATAGTAATTCTCCACCTCTTCCAGTAATCTCAATACTGAGAAAAAGATATATGGAGCCTTATCCAGGCTTATATTATGCATTCATCTGAGCTGAAAAAACATTTGTGTATCTCACGCTGAGTTATGCAATCAAGAGTTGAGATTCTGAGGGAAAAATACAGAGCTAGACCTAAATTTTAGAGAGTTCTGTTTCAGACAGTAATTATTTTTGTCCATGAAACATAATGATCATCATTTTCAGCACTTGTGGGAATTTAGGTTTTACTCTAGATGCACAGAGCCTCTGAAAGTTCTTGGTTCATCAGTGTGCTACGCCTATTTGTAATGTATCTTTCTGGTGGTGGGACAATCCATGGGCTGAGTCAGCTACAGGTGTAGATGTTCCTGCTTTAGGGCTTTAATTTCAATAGTCTTTGCTGATAAACCACATCCATCCACTCCCCTCTTTTGAGTAAACCTGATTGCATGTGACCCTTTCCAAAGATAACACAGCCTGTCAAGCAGGAGTGCAGGTTACCTATGGAAGCATAGAGAGGACTGCCATGGTGGTGTGATCCTGTAAGGGATAAAGCTGGAAGATTTCAGCCCTCTGGATGTCAGCCATCATCTCATACCAGCACTCAGTGCACTTCCAAAGCAAATAAGTTGGAAAAAAAAAGGAAAGCTGTTCTACTCTATGTTTTTGGAACTGAATCAGAAGAAAAATATCAACTATAATAGGGAAAAAAAAAACATTTTTTTCCTAAGAAAAACAGCACACAGTGCCTCAGAAATTTTTAAATGGTTGGTAAATAAGAGCTTCTTCACAATTAGTTTTAAAAATTTTTTTAGCAATAGCTAGCTGTAAAAATTGACAGCAATTCATTAATTGTCTTTACTTTCACTTGTTTTCTTGCCTGGAAAAACAGGCCAAATTTTTTTTGAGTTCACTGTACAGATAGAACATTAAACAATATGCTAACCTGCTCAGGATTAGATGCATAGGGTAATAGTGTGATTTAACTGAAGGAAGTCAGCTGCCCTGTCTTAGCAACAGAATTCTTAGTCTGATGCTTACATGAGGCTTTTCATTAAATTCATTAATCTTCAACAATGTCTCTGCAAAAGAGACAGATAATCCTTAATGAAAAGGGTTTTTCTTAGAATCGGTTAGTCTAAAGGTATTGAGCTTCCATTAAAAGGAAATATCTGGTTTGAATTGCTGTTATGTCCTGAGAAGGCTGATTTGATTTCTTTTTTTTTATTTCCCAAGCTAAACTTCAACTTTGCTGCAAACATATACAAGATATTAGTTTATCTTCTTCTTCATAAGCAGGCCTAATCTCTTCAGTTTGCTAGAATATTCACTTTACAAAGCTGGATTAAAACAAGTACATAAAAAAACCCCTAAAAAACCCCAAAAAACAAGAAGAGTCCTTTTGGCACCTATGCAAAAACATGCATGGGATGTTGTTAAGTGTTAAATCCACACTGAAATTGAATTATTTTAATACATTTCACATAATTCTATTTCTACTCTATAGCTTTTCAGTTTATTCTTTTGAGTTACTAGACCAATATTCTAAGTATTAGCAACACATTAATATTACTATATGAAAACATAAATGCCCTGAATGTTATAAAAAACTTTTAATCAACAAGTATGGGTGAGAGCATAAAAATGGTTTCTGTTAACCCAGTTGTGACAGTTCTGTACAGGACCAAGATGGAAACACAGACAGCAAGTTATTTATATAACTAGACTGTTGTTGCTCATATTTTCTCCTTGCGGTTTATAAGTGCAAGGTATAAGTTACAGTTGCCTGATGAAATGATGACCAAGGCAACAGGTTCCTGTCAGTAAAATTCAACTTAATGGTTATCATGGGACATCCATTAAAACTGCTCTAGATGGTTACATATGAACATAAGTTTCATAAAATTATGCTTAAAATTATTAGATATGATCCTGTTTTCACTGTAAAGAATGGAAATACTCTAAGGATTTCAGTAAGATATAATTTACTCATTCCAGAACCAGGCATATATTTTGATTAGTTGTCACTAATCCTACTACTTGTAGGAGTTAAATAAAATTTAGGATGAAAAAATACATAAAGAAGCATAGAGGCAAGACTCTCCAAAGTTGATATAACACTGAGTGTAAATACAGTAATTTTTATTTATTGTTTGTTTGTTTATTTATTATATTGAACCCTATGAGTTTTTGGCTGGATAAACAAATATTGATTTAGCAGTTGTGAAGGAGTTCAAATCCCAAATCTCAGTCACAATTTAACTTTTATATTCATGGATCTATTACTGATAGACAGTGGAAAAGAGAATTCTTTGTTTTAATGTGGTTAGGATGAAGCTTGAGATACCTGCTCAGAATGAATTGGAAATTGTCTGCTAAAGCAAAGTTTCATGAAAGAAATACCATTTTGTTGAGCCTATTTCTTTCAAAATATACAGGCTATGACAAACTTCTACCAAACCACTGCAGATTTCCAAAGCAACCCTATAAAGCTAGAATTATAATAGCAAAAACAAGTGTGCAAATCTATGCCTACCTGTTCATCTAAGGGCCTGTTTGCTTCAATGACTCGCTCTCTTTAAGCTCACGCTCAGTGCTCTCTCTAACTTCTCCTGACAATGTCTAATTGTTATGCTTTAGGCACATGGTATTGTTTAAGTTACTTCTCTCTAGACTGAATGAAAACTCAGAACAAATGGAAACTGAGATGCAGTAACTTCCTTAATATTTGCTAGTTTAAATGATCTCAATAGTAGTTTAATTGGTTTGATATTTTTCCGTGAAATGAACTATGACGTTTGGAGGTGAGGGGGTAGCAGCAGAGCAGCTTTTAAGAACCAGAGTGCTCAACTGAGAGGCAGTGTTGTTGATGAGAGCTCCTCTTCTATTTCTTTGCAAAGCCAAGCAGGCAATTTTTGACCCGTTGCACAAAGTTAACTAAGCTAACCTTACAAATTTAACTTGAAAGAGATCAGAAGTGCTGACAAAGATACTTGTATATAAGAGAAGGTTTTAAAAGTTTTTCTCAGCTTTCCCATCTCCGTGCCAAGATGCAGGGTTGGGTATTCTAGCCATTTCAAGACATAGCTGCAGAGTTTCACTTAACCACCTTGAACAGTAGTTTAAACTCACAGGCTGGATCATATCCGGAGACAGACTACTAATGATTACATCAGCAAGTAATAATTTCATTTGAGAGATGATAACTAGCAGGTAAGAACTCGATTGTATTTCAGCAGTACACCACAGAGCTGGTCTATTCCTGAATGACTTGTACGGTACCATACTGTACAGTGCAAGCAAGTCTATCTTGCTAATATACAAAATATTTTGGGTTAACAGTCAAGGTAGATGAAACTATCAATACTCTCAACACATAACAACAGAAAATATTAGAGGATTAAAAGCATGTTTGGTTACTATCCAAAAGATTTGTTTAACTGTATGTTCATTTTAGGAAATCATCGTAGTTGTAAGTGAAACAAAGAAATGCAAAAGATGCCGAGAAACTTCTGAACTGCCAGTAAAAGAAATTCTTTCCATAGAAAGACAGTCTTTTAGTATTGAATCAAGTAGTTTATTAACTCACTTTAATTTCATAGGCAGTACATGTTTCTATTTATTATTGCTTTTCTCATGTTTCTACTTTCAATGCGACCTTTAATGTTCGCTTTGTGATTCTGTTGTAGTAATCCATACGAATTAAATAAAATTCTTACCAAGAAGCAGCAGCCTTGCCTGCTTAGGAGATAGAACAGTTCTTGGCAAACAGCTAGTCCATGGTTAAATTCCATCCTCAAAATCCTATTATCTTAAAATTACTCTTTAAATGTAAATGAAGGCTTACACGGCAGAAATGCTTTACTCTTTTGTGTTTGCCTGAAAGCAAATAATATAATGCAGCCTACTAAAAAGCCGACATATTCATTACATATAAATGTTTCAAATATGGAGCAATAAAACCTCTGTCTAAAATTAGAAATAAATGGAGATTTTAACTCAATTACATAGAATGTTTTACCAACTTCTGAAAAGAAATTTAGCAGAAATTCTTATGGATATGGAAAGAAAGAGATTTAAATATAAATTGATTCTAGGTAACTATTTAAAGGAATGAAGCTGACAAATTATGTGTTTCTTGTTACATAATTACATAAAAAACTTCAGTCAAAGACTGAGGACAGTGTAAGAAGTTTTATCCTAAATGTTCAAAGTTGAATAGTTGTGAAAAAATTAAAATTCAAGGTTTTAGGTATAAATATTTAAGACTTGATACAAGGGTAGCTGCTGTCTGAATTTGGCAGTAAATGTACTTCCATTTCCAGTCTGAATACTGTCTAGCACTAGGTAATGGTCCAGAGTTCAACCCCAATTTCTACATAGGATTGAACATAGGAACAGACGTACGTGTAGATTGAGAAAGGATGGATTTTGTCTGCCTGGAAGCCAGCCTAGCACAGTCACTGAAAACTGCTGTGGAGCCTGAATGCTCTTCCCTAGGTCACTCCATCTACATTGCTCAGGCTGAAACTTGCTTGTCTGAGAAACTCATCGTTCTGAACAAGTTGCACAGGATAAATCACAGCTTGGATATGTTTACTAGCATTTTGGTCCATTTGTGGTTTAAATTAACATTTTGATTTTGCACTGGAACAGAGCCCTCGCACAGCCAGATATACCTGAGACACTGTGATTTTACAGAGCATGCTGAGGTTGTGAAGAGGTGAGAGATTCTGTGTACATCTAAAGCACAAATTAATATGAGGCAACAGGAGGTGAGTTATTTTTCCCAATGGTAATAAAAGCTCTTGCAGGAAAATGCTTAATATAAACCAGTCAATAAAAATATATGCCTAATTTCTTTATTGAAGAACATCACAGTAGTGATCACAGTAATTTCTTTTCCTGTACCATAATTACTCTTTTAAATTAAATGTTCCTACATGATGATTAGGTTTGATCAGAAGTAACTCTTCCTATTTAAACCTTTTGGAATGAGAATATTACCTGTAATTCTTTGCTGTTGCCTAAGACTAGAAACACATAAAGTAAGTTTAATTTTTAGCAGGCTATGGGCAACCTCACCTCTGTCTTTCCAATTGATTTAGTGAAGCATTCCATACTAGAAAACCTGTTTCTTCTTCTGTGTTCATGTGTATTTAAAGTGTGTCTGCAATTGGAGGAAAAAAGAAGACTCTATCATTTCTAAAGCTCAGGTTAAGTGCCTGATGCTAAAACTCATGTGGATGAGTATTTATCTTATCTTTAACCAGATATTTACCAATTTTGGCAGTCAAATCGGAAGATGATGATTTTGATTTTTTTTTTTAACTATAATCTCTTGTTCTTGTCCTTTAATGATTGGTATAATGTATTATCTGAAGAAGCCAATGAGGAGAAATAGAAAAATGGAGAGTGATCAGAGAAACTAAAAATGTTTCTCTGTAACTAAATGACAGTAATTTACAATAAGCAGTTACTTATATGTGCAAAATAACTTCACCATGAGTAGTGTTTGTACAC
This sequence comes from Caprimulgus europaeus, assembly GCA_907165065.1. The sequence goes on from OU015536.1 coordinate 9,014,581, forward strand.
AACAGAACAGATTTTGGCAGTTCAGACATAAGTTCAAATGAAAGTGTCTTTTTAATATTATTTTTAACTATGAAAGAAAGGCACTCATATATAGCTACTGTTTTGCCCTACAATATTCTTGTAGTTGGTTGTCGAAGGAAATCAGACAACATACAAAATGTGAATGATACTATTTAGGACTTATATGTGGTTTTCCATTGTCAGACAAAGCTAGTGAAGTGAAGGTAGACGTGCCCACCTCATTAAGAAACGCCTGGAGAAAAGGCACATTTCGGTTGCCACTTGTGAGTAAAGGCAGATACACTCCCTGTTTCATGTCTTCTACTCTTTTTCTCTACCCATGAGACCCAGACCATATGCTGGAAAACAGTCTCTGTTTCAAATAAATGCACAAGGAAGGGAAATAGCTATCAAAATGTCCTGTAACGGCTGCCCGCACAAAGGTTATCTTTAAGATGATTACATAATGCCCATGGCTGTAGAGATGCAAACACTTGGTGTCAGAATGCATTGAAATCACTTTGTACCTATGTACCATATACCATGCAAGAAACACTTCACAAACATGTCCCTGAAAGTGTATGAGACGCTGCCATAAAAACTTATTTGAAAGATATGTTTGATGCAAAACTTTTGACCACAAACATCTGGACTAGCTGTCAGCCATATCTCTTTATATTTCTAGCAGCCTGTGAGTTTGCTTATTTTTAAGTGAAGGCATGGCATGAATGGAAGATCTATGCATCTAGTCCTTCCACTGCTTTTCCCATTCCATGAGCTAATTTGCTTAATCCTTTCCTTAACAGGCAGTGAAATAAACCCCCTCCCTTCCTCTTACTAAGGTATCTCAGCTTGTCTCCAGCAAAGTAAATCAAAATACTCATCTATTGGACTGCATTCAAAATGTTTGGAATAATGTTAAAAGAAGGAGTTTAATGTAACAGTAAATAACATAAAAATAGTTCTAAAAATATTCATTTATTATATCGCAACTGGAGCAGTAGCAAGCAGTGTAGAACATTTTGCAAGAGGAAAAAGAAAAGATTCATATATTTATCTGTAAGGTGCTATGAAATCTTTGAATGCAAGAGGCTTAAAAAGTGCATAGTATGCAGTAAGTGGGAATACTAAATCTGATAGTTTTGCTTTACCATACATGAAATAAATCAACAAAAGAAAAAATGTTATCAAATAGTGATAAGTGAACCATATGTTCAGCTACTTCCAAAAATAGGAGTTAATACTGTTGATTCACAATATCTCATTTCCTTCAACATTATGATATCATTGAGTTCAGCTATAAAGGAAAGTTTGCATAGCATAATGGTGTCCTAAAATAAGAAGTCAATTGGAGCTGGATGCACGGAAAAAAAAGCATACACAGCCCAACAATCATTATATCTAGCATGCTTTTATTCACTGCTTATATTGTGGAAAAAAAAACAACCCAACTTTGACACTTAGACCCACTTAACAGGTACCTGGGAGGGAATACTGAATACAATGGTGAGTTTAAAAAATGTTTTCAGAAAACGGGATTAAACAGCACTAGGCAGCTCATTTCATCCAGCTTTCCTCCTCTGCTTCACCACCTTCTGCTTTGGCCCCTCAGCGTTATTATTACATGAAGGAGTTAGGAGGAGTACTGGGCCACTGCCTGGTACATTGATGGGTGTGTAGAGAGGACAGTGTCTCCAGAATCCTCAAATTTTCTTTTAATTTGGAGGAGGATTAATATCTGGTCTCTGTACTAGCAGCTGTGGCAAGAAGCGTGTCCAGCCAAGCACCGCTTTGAGAAAGTGTCCCATGGCTGCACAGGTGGTGTGTGTGCCGCTTTGGATTTGCTCTCCTCCTCCCTAACAAGGCAACTGAGGGACAAGGGCTGGTTTAATTCTTCTGTCAAGCAGTTTTATTGCCCAGGCTCTGGTGTGAACAATGTTTTCATAATGGGAAAATGTTCCTGCATTCTGGGAGGAAAATAGAATTGAAAGAAGCAGCTCAGTAACAACTGAAGATGCTCTTGTTAGGGCAGGAGATTAAGCCCCAACCTGACTTCGCTCCCTGTTAGAGGCTTAAATTCTTTCTATCAACTATGTTGCCAAATTTGTGACATAGCCTTAGCAGTTCAAGTTGTGCCTGTTTCTGGCTCAGTGACCTGAATGCTGCTTGAGGTCCAGTAAAGTATATGAAATCAGTCTAATTATAAAAATATTAGCAGATTCACTCTTGTGGTTAATATTAATCTCATTCTTAAGTGAATGACTAAATCACATTCTTCAAAGTGAAAAGCACAAGTCATTAATAAAAGTTGCATAGATATATACTGTAAACAACAGCATTTTGTTATTCACTCACTGTAGCTGAGTTTGACTTTTCATTACAGAGCCTCTGGCTTTTGAGGAAATTAATAAAGAAGTGAGAAAATGGAAAGTTACCTTTAGGTACTTTTTCATTATTTGCTACAGGTGTAAATAGAACTTAATCAAGAGATTGTTAAATCACAGAAAAGCAGATTTCTAGGCATGACATGCTGGAGAATAAAACAATGAGTTTACAAATAAGATCTAGGGAGTTAATTACAAGAATGATTAGCAAATCTGAATAGCATGATAAATTATTTGATGCTAGAAGTATTTTAGCTAATCCAAAGTGCAAGAGGATTTCTCCATTGCCAGTTTTGAAAACTAGCATAAGAGAAAACTCTATTCAATAAACAACATACAGTAGAGCATCTACCTTTGTTGCTTTCACTTGTTGCATATGTGTAAAAACCAGACCTCTTATTAGCTAGGAAGATCAGCTGCTGGGTCTTTTTATTTTGTATATTTTTTTCATCTAAAATCAAGTAGTAACCATAAGAATTTTTATATTCCAACCATGAGAGGCAAATATAGTAATTTTTAATGATTGGAACTTATTCTCTATTTAATTTTTAAACTACACTTCATCTTCTACAAAGGTGCTACTAATAAGTAACATTATTTCAATCACAGTAGCACTTAGATGCCAAGTCATGAATCAGGATCCCATTTGTGCCAGATGTGGGATATATAATATCTGGGGTACATCCTATATCTGGGATAAATGTCCCCACTGGCAATAAAGCAGGTGTTTTCATACTTTAAAATGTTCATAGATAAAAATAAGATCTTGTGTGTAGGACATACACATGTGTGTGCCTTTCTGAAGCAATGATCTATTTCTTTTTCTCAAAAGAGCCAAGCTAATGAATGCCTGCAGTTGTCCAGTGGCTAGCTTTTGTCTTATGGCAGTAAAAATTACCTTGTTTGTTAATAGGTGTCTCCTCACGCTGTAGTTTTGTATAACATGAAAAAAATGTGTGTATGACTTTGCTGGCCAGCTGATGCCATCTACTGGGGTCTGTCTAAAGGACTGAAGTGACTCATCATATTTTTCCAGGGGAGTTAGTCAATGTTAGTTTATCTTAAAGCTAGTTTAAATGAAAATTTTCTTTTTCTCTGATTTTCAGTTTCTGGGGCAATGAGATCATGCAAGAAAATAGCCTTACTCGTGTTTCTTGATTAGTTGGCTTTGGTTTGTGGTGTTGCATTGCTCATTTAACACATTTTTAGGTCCCTAACAGTTGCAGACATCAGCAGCAGGATCCAAGGTTTTTGAATACTGAGATTACTGAAGTTCTTTGACTTAAAGAAGCTTTACCTTATACATTCAGTTTTAAATGTGTGATTTGTACTTTTTTTTGGTACTTTTTCATGAAGTATTTCATACAGATAAGTATATTAAGCATTTGCTTAACTGGTGTACTGGTATAACTGAAGACAGGGGAAAATGACCACACGGTTATGTGACTTGCTGGACTTGCTCCTGAATTTCAAGTTAAGTATTTGTTTAAAAGCTTTGCTGTGTTGAGCAGTTAGAAGTGTCTGGGCTCTATTGGTTTGGAAGAGAAGGATCTTCATTTTCACCAAAGTGGAGAAATTGCAGTGGGCAGTCCTATACGGGAAGGAAGTAGAGCCCACTTGTAAACCTCATTGCCCCGTGACTCCTCTGGGGCAGCAGATACCAGATGAAAATGAAAGTGATATTATCCAGAGGTTCCTATAAAGGCTGCAGCAAAGATCCCTTCCACTGAATGGATGCGCTGGTTCTTTTTTATTTCTTTCAGTTGTGGAGTTGTCTTTCCTAAACTAACTGCACCAACAATGTAGTAATGGTAACATAAAAGCTGTTGGGTTGTTTGTTTGTTTGTTTGTTTTTTAAAACAAACAAACAAACAAAACAAAACAGAAAATAAAGAAGTGAGAAAGGAAGCAAATTTTCCTTTGCAAAATCAAGCAGTTTCTGAAACAATAGGTACATGACTTTCCTTTGGATTAAGTGGAAGAGAGATGTCCAGACTGAAGAAAAGAAAAAAAGGCTTTATATTTGTTGCTTTATATGTTGATATTATTTCCTGATGACATTTTTTATTAATCACACCACTTGATAAGTTAGCACTTTGATGTATCATTTGTATAAATCGAAGAGGGAGAAGAGTTGTGAAGATTTATTTTAAATGTATTTACTTATTTATTTAATGAGAGTGTGCATCTGCCAATGAGACATGGAATTACTACAGGGGGTCCTAATGTATCATAGAGATCCAAAAAGCAACACTGCTAATAGTGCAAACAAATATTTCAAATGATGACTGATGGGCCTAAGGGCCGACACCAGCAGAGGAGGCACATTGCATGTTTAGGGCAGATGGAGAGATTAACAGTCCACTTAAAAGAGTTAACCTGGTTTTGCTGTTGTTTAAACAGGGATCTGTTCCTTTTATAAATCTGGACACATTATTTCTTTCAAATACTTGCCTTAAATAAGCCTTGACTAAGCCTGATGAGGCAATTGGAAACTCATGATCCCTACACCAACCCTGTCCTCTTAGATAGCCTGCACTGATTAAAATTACTTAGATTAGTGCAATTTACTGAAACACTACCAGGGTGAAATTCCTATAATAACTTTAAAAAAAGACTCTTGCACATGCTGTATTGAAACACTGTGATTATTGTTAGATCTATGAAGCCCATCATGTAAATGATATATCTGGACTGTCCTGAATTCTACATCATGCAATAGCTATATACTTTAAATGCCTTTAAAGGAAAGAAGGAACAATCACTGTGTGATTAATAATTCTTTTTTTCAGATATATTATGATCTTTGTCCTAAACCTTCTGACCAGCAATTAATTCTTATTATCCATTAGTGTTTTCATCATTCATGGGTTGCATTGAAATGACAAATGCCTCCTATATTATTACAGAAGTATCATTTGCACAATTGTGTTTCTCTCACTCTCAAGCTCTCATACTGAAGCTTATTTCAAAGTATATTTTCTTAATGTTTGAAGTTTTCTGGTGACATTTTCTTGAATTTGATTGGAAAGCTAAGATATTTGTCTGGCTGCCTTGTGCTGAAAGAAGGAAATAACAAGTTTGAGGGATTTTTTTGTCTACTAAACTTAACATAGCTCTGATTGCTCTAATTCTTTTGCCTGGTCTGAAAAAACAATAAGATTGTGGACTTTCAAGTATTTCATTAAGAAGTCTGCTTGGCTATGCTATTTCAGTATTTCAATAATATTTTTACTGGTATTTCATTCTTATTCTTTATTCTTAGACCTCTACAGACTTATCAAGCTATTCTGTGCAACATTATATTAGTAATACATATGTGTTTCAACTATAGAATTTGGGAAAATACATTCATCCAATGAATTGAAAAGAAACTGGGACTAGACTTGCAAATGTTACCACAAAATGTATTTTCCCTGTCTCTATCTCAATCCAGCAAGTCACCGAGGCATATGAAAGAGAAAAATATATCACAAATAATTTTCAGTAACATAAAAAATCAAGATTAAATATTTAAATTCAACTGTTACTTCTACTTTCTTTGAAAAAAACCAAGCTACTCATACACAGCTCTAAAAGGATTTCCTTCCTCTCTTTAGTTAACTTGCAGAGATGACATGTCATAGGCATATAACTTCTAGGCTCAAGAATTTCAGTTTTACATTTTTTGCAAGGTAATGAAGATCTGGTTGTGGCACTTTATTTTCCTCATTTATGATTAATACCCACTATGGTTCATATATAAAAATACAAGTAACGTGAAAATTGAAGTAGCTGGGTTGGAGAGTACTCTTGCAATAATTATAAAAGTATTTTTTAAATCCTTTCTCATTGTGACTGTATGAGCTGGACTTCTTCAGTCTGTAGTTATTTTTATTTTTCAGTAACTAATTTTAACTACTTCACAGGAGTTTCAATATTTTTTCTGTAAAATAGGAGGTTGCAGGACATCATTAATTACATGTCATCATATTTCATCTATCTGAGATGCATAGCAAAATGCTATAAATAAAGCAGCAAAATTTAGTCCTAATTATGGTAAAATAAATTATTTGTGTTTGCAGGAAATTACAGTTAAATGATTATAAATTTCTTCATAAGAAAAAAACCCCAATTTTCTTTGACTTGCAAATAAAGGATGATTAGTGGCAACAGAATGTAAGTGCAAAGGAACCACTAAGAATTTCATACACTGAAGTAGCAAGACAGTTTCCAGTTATATTTTGGTTCTTCAGGCAGGATGAGAAGATTTACTGCTGTGTAGCAATAAAAGAAGCAGCAGCTTTGCTTCTGGCCAATAGTCTAAGATAAAAAATAAAATAAATAAATAAAGAAGAAGCTGTGTTTGGATTTATAATAAAATCCTGGTGCAGGAAGGATATAATAGATCTCAGCATAAGGCCACCAAAAGGGTAAGAATGAACTTCTCACTTGGGTTTAGTACCAAATAGCAGTTATCATAGTTGGTAAAGGACCAGGCTGCAAAAGATGTACAACTTCAAAGTTTAAGGAAGAAGGAAAATCTAATAGTCAAGAGGAAATAATAAATTATATAATATGAATAAAATAGATTGAGAATTTCCAGTAATTAGAAATAAGTTAATCACTTCATGATGTTTTACTGGCCGACTTCCTCATAGTAACTTATTTCTTACCTGCTTAACTGTAGTTATGATCTTCCTATTAATGGTCTAACATATAACAATTTTTAAATAACTACTTTTTTGTTGTTTTTAATTAAAAGGTGATCTATTTTTTTATCCCTGAGGATAAACTAAAGCTTTGTCTATTACAACCCAATAATCAAACCACTCTAGATGAAATGGCCTCTTCTGAACTATGTGGTTAAGAAGAATTGCTAAAATATGGCATGTATTAAGTCTTTAGTTTCATTTAACTCCCCTGCTTCTTCCTGTGGTTATGTTGTTCTTATTTCATGTTTGGATTGTAGTAGTACCGGGGGCTCAAAGCAGAGACAGAGGTCTACTGCTATAAATGCTTTGCAAACAAAAAACACGAGATGGCATGGTTCCTGCTCCAAACAGCATGCCTGACAGGCCAGGAACATAGAAAGGAGTAGTAATGATCCCAAAGCAATATTGTGCCAAGGATGGTGAGGTAGGTCTGGATTCAGACTTAGGCATCGTTCAAAGCAGAAAGTCATTCTCCACCCTGTGAGTACCTGCAGAATATATCCAGCATGATTTGTCCTTGCATTTTCTGCATAATGGTAAATTATCTCCACCCTGCATACTGGCAGACCCTTGTTCTGACTGAAACAGTCAGTTGAACTGAACCTTTGGTCTTTCCATGCTTTTTCAACCTACTTTACTCTTCTGAGCAGAAGTAAATGTAAACATAGGCCAACTTACACCTGCATGCTTGTATTTAAACACCCAAATTAATGCAGAGACTTATAAGTTGCTACTGCATTTAAACAGTTTGCTTACTTTCTGCTCACTCAGTGTTCAGAGACACTAGATACTCCCAGAAAGTCATTTACCTGGAGGTAGTAGAAGTGTTTTAATCTCCCATTTCATGAGGCAAATCTGGACCAATATTCAAATACATTAAGTTAAATTTGCACAAATATGTCCCTGGGTATGTATACTCTAAAATCTTGTTGCTTTTTGTCCATATTCCTAACTATATTAACTTCCAAATTGCTGCTTAATATAGAAATCATAATCACTCTGACCCTAATCCAGCCTCTACTTGTTTTGCAAAACCTGAACTTTTAAAACTAAACCAAAAAAGTCCTGCATTGCTACAATTGTGAAGCAGCTGAAGCAGAATAGCTGTATATAGCCCGTGGTCAGGCTGAGCTACAGCACACCATACCAGCCCAGAACAGATCACATTGTGTTCCCTCTCATCTGATCTCTTGGGGTTACACTGCATAGATTTCTAAATGTGCAGGAAACAACCTGAGGCTTAGAGGAAAATAAGAGCAGAGGTGATGGATTTCAAACAGAACAATTGTTTTGCATAGATGGTTAGTGAACTTGGCTGATCTTATTTGATAAAAGGTTGCAGGTTAACAAGATGAAAACAAGCCGTTCCCAGATATACCCAAAACTGCCTCATTTTTAATTTAAAGATTCACAGGGTAAAATAAGCACTTAAAAGAGTAATATAATTTAGAATAAGTATCATATTAAAGGACATGTTTCTGCATGACTTCCTTTAATAACTACAGTCTACAGCCTAATTCAGCCTTTCAGATTATTGCAGTGTGAGCACTTTTACTTTTTATAGTCATACAGTGGGCTATTTTATTCTTGCTATAGTAAAAACATGATTTTTGTTGTTGACTTTTTAAATGATGATAACTTAATTGGAAACAGATGCTAATGTAAGAAAAAAAAACCATTTTAATTAATAATCTTGAGCTGGAAAATTTCAGATATCTGAAGAGCTGAAGCAGGTTTTTTTTTGCAGGTTTTGATTTAATGTCAATAGTATATTAACTTCATATGTTCTTCCATTAGGATAAGATGCACTTTGGAAGTGATAACTGATTGTTGGTAAAAATCCTACACCCCAGGATACTTTTATGAAAACTTGGACTTAAATGTAAATAAAGCAACATATGAAACACTTGTCCATTACCAGAGAGCATTTGCCGACATAGGCAAGACTCTTTAATTTTGGTTGAAATAATATGGTGTGATTGACAACCTTTGATTAAAAGCAGCAACACTACAATTGAGTGTCTATCATCTTCTAGCACCACAGGTCAACCCTTAAGGGTAATGTAATATCTGCTACAAGATTTAGAGAAATTAATTACCTGCAACCACTTTCAGTATACATTTCGGGCAACATTTCTAGTTACAGTTTTCTCAATCATCAGCATCTCAAATGCATTGTGATGGACTCAGCTGTTTTGTGTTGGGGGAGTTTTAGTACACAGGGGTCAGTCTGAGTGTAGACAGAATGGGCAGGATTAGGTTACTTCTGATTTTCCTCAGGTTGGCACGTCTAAAAAGTATGACACTGCTCTAGATAAAGATATGAAAAAGCACAAATCTCATTCTGTGCAACTTTTCCCACACACGTGTGAAAAGGGAGAGAACATGTCCCTCCACATGGTGGACTAAATGCATTTATTAACAAAATGTACTACCTCTGCAGCCCTTCCTCTAACCTGAGGAAGGCTAGACACAAATAGAATGAGGGGCTTGGTGAAGGGGTCTGTGGTTGGGAAATGGGTGGCCTCAACACAGCTGCATGCTGTGGAACAGTTACTGATCTGGTGCTCTGTTCACTGGAGACGACTTAGGGAAAAATTAGACAACCCTTTGGTCCATCCTCAAAAGCTGTTAAATGTGTTTTGCACACAGAGCTGAGTTTTGGTCCAAAATGAGACATTTTGAGACATATGGCATGACTCCTATTCGCTGTTTCTGGGATTCAAAGTAGATCCAAAACCTTTCAGTGTTGGCATAGCATTGTTCTCAGAAAAGTTAGAAATAAAAATATCTGCATATATATTAGTGTTTATTTTTCTGTAGGATATCATGACTAGAGTTGCAGCTATTTGTGACTTCAAAAAAAAAAAAAAGAGCAGTAGTGGGAAAACTCAATGTGTTTTCAGATCAAAATTTTCTTCCTTGATTATAATATGCAAAACGAGGACGTGAAGCTGTGGTGTGCTTCCTACTTACCAGTAACACACCACTTACTAATTAAAGTCTGTAGCATTAGCAGCATTGTGAAAGAACTTAAATCACTCTGGTTTAACATATTGAACAGTAGTACATATTGTACTATATGTACTGTTACTATATATTTATTACTGTTACTGTATTATTATTTTATATTCCTCTACAAGTAAATTACTGGAGAAAAAAATACTCTGTTGGCTTGACAATAGACGATAGCTTCTGGCACACAGGAGATGACTATCCTCTCCTATGCTGTGAGCTGCTATGTCACTGTCCCTGTTCACCAGTGGAAATATGGGAATGCATATCATTCCTGTCACCTCAAAAGACTATAGGTATAAATTACCTGGGAAATGACGAAAATAATTATTTTTATTAATGTGCTTTTGTAATCTGAACATCTATTCAAGCTATTTTGATACCTTTTGAAATTCAGAGCATAGGTTTTAAATGCAACGTATTTTATATTCCTTCTGTGGACAGCAGGTTGTACCAAATAGCTTTTAATATATTTTAACAGTTCCAGTTATTATCTTAACGAATGATTAGTAATAAAAAAGTACTAATGTTACATTTGTGGGCAAAATAAGTGTTTTGTATGAGAACAGACAAAGTAGAAAAAGGACAAATGTATAACTATGTTTTTGTTAAGAGGGCATTTCATAAGGGTCTAGTAGGTCATGAAAGTAATTTATTCATCCAAGCATTTTTATATCCTTTCTGAGAAGAATTAAGAAAAAGAAAAAAGTGTCACTCACATTTTTTATCAAGGTGAGAAAAAGTCGTTTTTCAACAAATTCCAAACAGTTCTAGATCTGAGAAAAAGAAAATACCTTTTGATCTTTGTAATCAAAGACACACATCTCAGTAAAAAAGCAGGTAAGTCTTTAACTGCAGAGCAGTTATTTCATCTGTTTATTTCCTGTCTCAGCTTCACTGAAATATAAATTCATGTAGATATGTGGACTCAGAGTAAGATGAGAAGTAGTATTTCAAATCTGTTTAGCATTAGTGAGACCATACTGAAGTAATGTGTCCTGTCTGGGGGATAGCACTTCAAGGACACGTAATTGTGGCCCATCTGAAGAAAGCCAGTAAGATAGCTTCAAAAGATATTAGAGCATATCTTATGAATAAAAAAAAAAATGAAATAAGGTTGTTTAGCCTCAGGGAAGGAAAAATAAAACCAGGACAGTTTTAGTTTTATTATTCAAAAACTATTACTGTAAAAGAGTAGGTATACGTCACTCCATCATGGAGAGGGTAGGAATAATGGTATTAACAAGCATGGCTTAGGTTAGACATAATGAGAAAAAATACCCTAATGGGTGAGTAGGCTACCACTGCAATAGAATGCCTGAGGAGGTTATAGAGTCTCCAAATTTAGGAATATTTTAGAGTGGAGTTGACAAGTACCTACTGGGAATGACATAATTGTGGTGTGTTGTGGGGGATAGAAGAGAATTAGTGTATGTCTTGAGGTCCTATCCAGCCTTTTTTTTTTTTTTTCTTCATTCTATGAATTCTGATTTTGTTCCCAGCACTACATGTCTCTTTTGACTGCAGAACTAAAATGCCTTTTAGAGAAAGGAGGGATGAAATGGGAATCCAGCATTATTTGGTTTTTTTTATTTAGAAGTTATATCCACCAATGCTACAGGACACATTTTGCAGGCTACTGCCTGTCTGACTTGAATGCAAGGTCAGCTTAAGTTTTCTATAATTGATGGAATTATTATTATTATTATTACAGAAATGTGGTAAGAAAATTAAACTCTTCTGGAGTCCTGTTGAAATGAATTTCATAATCTCGGGCTGTGTAGGAGCAAGTCTACAATTAAAAAATAGCTTGAGTGTTCTTAAATATTATGGTCTTCAGAACTATTTACTGATTAGTCAAGTTGTTTTTTTTTTCATAAATATATTATAATTTTGTATTTCACAAGTAAATCCTGAAGAGACATGAGAAAGGTTCACATAGAATGAAGCAATGGAGAGACTGAAATACCACTGCAGCTGAGGTAATAGGAAAGTTCCTTCTTTGGGCAAGAAAGCGTCTACTTGTTCATGATGTAATGAAAAAATAACATATTCTGTCACTGAAAGCCCTAGACAAAATCCAGCTGAGACTTTTAGACAAGCCTTTCTGTGACAAAGTGGGAATGTTTTCCTATGACATTATTTAATTTTTGCAAACATCTGCAAGGTAACTATGTCACACCTTGTTTGAGGCAGAATGAAATAACTTTTTATTAATGTATATTTGTCTTCTAACTTTATGGAAGTGTTTTCATACTATTCTTCATGGACTGAAGAACCAGCTCCTTAGTTTTCCACTATGGTGTGCGGTAAGCTGTGGTGTGCAGTTTCTCAAACAAGAAGTGTCATCCTGAATTTAAGCGCACCTTGCCTCCCTCTCTCAGCACTTGAAAATGAAGATTTCACTTTAGTGACAACATAATGATTTGTAAACTCTTTCGGCATATCTGAATTAAAATGCTGAAAGAACAGTCTTTGCCTACTCTATGGAAATGTCACAAAATGCCAAATGGCAACAGTTCTTTATGCTACTGTGCTTTATACAGCAGGTATTTCCATTTGAGAAATTAGTTGACTACAAACTCATTTCTCATTCAAGAGACATTAGTTGAATCAGTTACTATTGAGGCCAATTGAGATACTTGTTCTCAGGAGGCCTGCATTAAGTGAAAAGACAAAGATTTTATTAATTTTACATCAGCCACCACTGAGAATTCCTCAGTGCTGCTCTACGTTGACACTAGACTTGCAATATCCTCTAGCACCCTCTATTCATATGGCAACTAGAGTCCCTAGTGTTTGACATGGTGGATTATGATGTTGATATTGTTTTCTTGCATATTTTTTTACTGAGGACATGGATTTTTTCAGAGTTAACATTAATGTGGGTGCCCAAAAAGCAAAGTATCTTGGAAAATACAGTTAGAACAATTAATCTGTTTGAAGGCTTGGGAAAGAGAGGGAGGAGGGAAATCCACAGCTCACTATCTGCTCAGCCAGAACAGTAGAGCTATCCATACCCTTGGATGGATATGCTATGGAAAGCTATGGTTGCATTTACCATCATTGCTTCTTTAAGTGCATTTTCCTTATTAGTTGGAAATACAGAAATTTAGCCTAGTTTTCCAGAAGACTAAAACAGTATGTACAATAACAAACAAAACCTTTTCTCACCTCTGTAAATTAACTTGGATCAGCAGAAATCTTTGGCAAGTATTTCACCTTTTAAGCTAATTTAAAATAATCCTTTTTAAGGGAAGACTCTAACAAATATATTGCACAGTTTGAATAACGCTCTCCTGAAACTGCTCCCTCATAGCCATGTGGTGAAGAGGTGATTCTACATCCTTGAGATTTTACATTGTGTGAGTTATTAATACTGCCTGCCTTTAGTAAAATACCTATTTTAAAAGTGTAGGTTCCCAGAATAGTCAGAGAGAAGAGGTAATCTCCCCTAGATAGCAAATTATGAGTACATCTCTCCAATGTCAATTTATGTTCCTATTTGATGCACCTATATCACATGCCCAGGATTAGATGATATGGCTACTTTTCTTCAGAAATTATTTAGAAAGATACTTCTCCAACTGGATTGGGAGGGAATGACAATCTGCAAAGGAAAACCTTTAATAAATTGTGTCAGGTGAATAAGGGATGTTTTATGTTTATTTCATTTTTTTATTATCACCAAAGCATAGTGAAAATTAAATATGGTCTGAAATAGAAAATATTAATCTCAAAATGAAATTCTGGTTAAACTTCCTAGTTTCGGACAGTGTCAGTTTTTTATGGAACAAGATTTTCTTAAAGAAATATGGTAACTTCAAAGTTTCATCACCTTGGTCTGTTGAAAACATTGAATTACATGCAAGAAATTATCTCCAAATATAAACTTGGAGGACAGCAGAAAAAGAAATTGAGAAAGATAAGTAATTAAAAATAGTAATTAATACAAATAAATAATTATTTAATATATGATCAAGATAAAAACAATGAAGGAACAAGGTCTAAATTATTTTTTTTTTAAATTTAAGTAAATTTAGATATAGAATAAATTATTTTTAAGTTGGGGAAACTGAGTGATAGAATTATAGAGGTAAAGGTTTGAAGCTGAAAAGTTTCAGAAGAGTATGCAAAAATTTTACAAGGTCAAGACCAAGATTTTTAAATTCTTACATAATTTAATTTACTTGTGACTGTGTTAAATATGTACAATGAGAATGATGGTGTTTGTCCCAAATTAACAAAATCTGTCACTACTTTTAATTACAAACATATTTTAAAAGATGCTACATTAAAAGTAAATTAAATAGAGATACTTATTGAGAACAGACATAAATAAAATGCAGAGTCTGTGGATTTTGCTTTTTCTTAAATTGCATAACTGTCCACATTTCATAATTATGCTTCATTTACCTTGAACACAGTTTCTTTTGAAGGGAAGCTAAGATGGAGTTTCTCATAAAAGATTACATTTAATGGCTTCTGGTTAAAAGACAAACAAACAAACAAAAAAACAATGCTAAAGGCTAAAAAGCTTTATTGACATTCTGAAGAAGAAACCTGCAAAAGCTTGGTGCTTCAGGCTTGTTATCGGGTACCTGCATTTGGGCATCCTGACACTCTATAATTGAAATTCATTGCTCAACCTTTAGTCTGTAAAAATGGTATGCTGTCATTAGCACTGACTGCTTGCTGTATTCTCTTGTCACTCCTTAGGCCAGCTTAAAACATCTCAGATGAAATAGCCTATTTCATGCAAGACCTCTGAGTTTGCTGTTGTTAAAGTAGAAGGTGAATGCAGTGTTTAGCAATGCACTGAAATATAATACAATTGAATTGCTGGGAAAGAAGAGAAGTTTCCTTTACGTATTTCCCTTTTCTTTTCTGATTTTCAAGTGGTTTTCAGTTCTGCATTAAGAATCTCATGTCATTGCAAACATTTTTAAAATTACATTTTAATTTAACCTTCTAATGTACCTAATACACTTGAAGTAATAAGTTTTCCTCCCTACTCCCACTCCTATAGCAACAAGAGATGACAGGAGTATAATTCTCAGCACCTCCTGTACTAAAAACAGGAGCAAAGGTGCTGTCTTCTTGCCATGTTTGAATGAACCAGCAGATCTGTCTAAGCTGATTTTTGAAAATTGGATTAAGGTTTCATCCTAAAATAAAGACAGAATTGAACCTGCACTGAGACAGCATTATCCCCTTCCTTCCCTCATTGTCTCTATCCCATTCTCTTTACCTGGAGAGGAAAATATTTTCATTCTGCACCACTTTTTAATTGAGATTAAAGAAAGAACATGAGTTGTTTATGACAGAAAGTATAACAGGGCAATCTCCACTATGTAGATAGTCTCTTCGGCTACATTGAGATCATAGAAATTTAATAGATTTTAATCCTCAAATTTAACTCTGGTTGGGACCCTAAACCTAAGACTCTTTTAGAGCCCATTTGCAAAAAGAGAATTTTGCAGAAATTGGCAGAAATTTGTGAAAATACCCAATTTTCCACAAGATTTCTGACATTCAATTTGGATGATGTATTACAAGATCAACTGCTTTCTAACTTCGTTTTTCCATTATTTGCGGGAGAAATGTTATTAGATATGGATTTAAGTAATGTGATTACCAGTGAGTGGTAATTCTGAAGTGTCTGTGTGGGAACTGCTTGAGGAATTATTGCACCACTGAAATCAAACCATGATTCAGATTTAAACTTAATCTTACCCTAAGCTATACTCAATATTATCAATATCTTTCCACCCCTTCTGAAAATAAATGGAGAGGTAAAATACTTTAAGTAATGGTATGTTTCCTATGTTATGTGTCCTGACAGACTAAAACAAAATAATTAAATTTTACAATTAGGGAAAAAAAGTAATCAAAACTTTGAAGTATAAAGGGGTCTATTGATCAAAGTTTGGGAACTATTCTCAGTATAGTGGTCAAGTTTAGTTAATATTCTGAATAATATGTAGCTGATGACTCCCTGTGGGGAATATATATCAGCTTTGTATTCCTTCTGTCCATCCTCTGAGGTGGTATAGCATTCTGTTGCCTTCTGAACTGCTGCTGTTCTGAGATGATTGACTGAGCTGATGGTTTTAATGATTTTTCTATGGTAAACATTTGAGTTTGCTTTTGGTTGCTATACTGATGATTTATTCTATCAACTGTGCCCTCTAATAGTTCCTTAACAACATTTTATTTAGGGTTCAGTTGAGAAATTCCCCCACAAGCTCAGAGTGAGTTAATGTCTAAGAACAGTGAACCCCAGCAAGACAAATACTGATGGACTTTAGATCTTTCAGTGACAGGTAGTAGAGAAGAGTTTCCAGACCACTAATCACTACAGTCACTGGTTGCTTTCTCTTCTGTTGTTAGTGTTTTGGGGTTTGCCTGGTTTATTACCTCAATTGCTTCTACAATGCCTGCAGCTGCCATCCCCTCTCTGTTACTGTCAGCGTGGGTTTGCGTTGTTACATCCTCAGTGAAATTTGTGTCATGTCCAGGAAACCTAATATTTCTTCAGTTTCCTCATCTGCTTGTGATTCGGGGATTATATCTGAGTCCCTCCATCTCCTGCTCCCCAAATCCCAGTCTGCGCTACACAGCTGCCTGGCACCGGAGTGCACTGTGACTCTGGGTCCCTGCAGATCATCCCTTGGTGTGTCACTAGCCCTTGGATAAAAGGACTAGGAGCAAGAAAATGTTGTGAAATTTCAATATTGAGTCTTCATTTCAGTCCCCAAGGGGAACAGGTGTCGTGTTTGCCTTCATTTATTTCTGTTGTCTGATCTTCTATTAGGACGAGAAATAATTCCCCAAGGACTGGAATCCGTGGTGTCGGCTGCTTCTCTTCCAGGGAATTGAAACTTGGCCTTGCAGAAAATTATCTCTTTCCTTCAAATCTTCACATTACTATTGCTCACTGCATTATTAGAATTGGTCATAAAAACTAGCCCTTAGGGGGAGAGGCCTGTAATATTTGGGGGTTTTTTTGTTTTGGTTTTTTTTTCTGTGGAAAATTTCCTTAGCTAATATCAGATTTTTGCTATATTTCCAACTGTAGACAGGCATCCAGCTGACAGTAGAAAGCTTCTATAACATCTGCATCAACATAGATATGTCTCAAAAATAGTCTTGTTTGAACATTTAGTTGATCTACTTCAAATATGGAACAAACTGAAAGAGTCGAAATTTCTGCAGACATTTCTCTCTGAATAGAAACTTGAAAACCTTTATATTTTTGTTACAGCATTTTACAAGGAAATAAAAATATTGTATTTAGTTTTTTCAGCTGACAGGCTTTGGAAGATAATGGCATTGTGTTAATGTTTCAGGTTTCCTGTTAATATACATATATTTTAGTAGCAGAGTGATAATTGCTGGTTAGGCTTGCTTCAGAAGCACATCTGGAGCACTTGAAAACTGCCAGGTGATAAATGTTAGATGATAACAAGAGCAGATAACTGAGTTTATAAATATGCTGCTGTACAATGTATCTACTGGTTTGGGGTTTTTTTAACAGATTAGTAAGATAAAATATTAAATTATAAAAGCATTTTGATTTCTTGCATGTTTGGGGTTTTTTTTGTTTCTTTGTTTTTTTAAAAAAATCTATAGCTTTAAAAATAGTTTTGAGAGAACACAAAGTGAGGGGGATTTTGTTATTATGGGAATATATGTGCTTTATCTAATAATCTTATTAACATTCTAAATGTTTATTTCAACAATTTCATCCTAACCTGTAGAGCAGTGGAGAGAGCCCTGATTTATGCTGTTCCAGTACCATCTCTAAAGGTTGGCTGTTGTGGTCTTTTGCTTGTTTGGATTTGGGTTTTTTTTCATTTTGTTTTGTTTGTGTGTTTGGTTTTTTTTAAATATAAAAGCAGTTCTTTCTACAATATTAGATTCTGATTTGCTACTCACTGGAATCCCTTGACAAACTTTAAAGGTCCTACATAAATGGTACAAAAACACACTGATGAAAAAATTTGGACTCTTTATAAGATGGTAATAGATTTGATACTTTTGCTGTGATTCATGAGTGAGAACACTTGGGTCTGATCTTGGCTCTGAAATAATTTGGGTGGAGCAGATTATCATTAGCTGTCAGCTGGGTTGGGAAGACTTGCAGTTCAGGTGACGTTCCCAAAGAATCTGCCACAATCTGTCAAATGCTGAGTCATTCCTGGAAAAAAATATTCCAAAGTTGGTGTAGTCCTTGAACTATCGGATGAATACGGCAGTCCATAAAATTTGGAACCTTAGCCCTTCTGTGCTTCAGCTGCACTCCATATGTGGGGTTAGCAGTACTACCCTCATGGGTGAGATCATTATAAATTGTAAGAATTATAAATATTGTGTTAACATGAGCTATTGAAACACCTGAGCTAGAAGTACTGAAATTATAAAAATATTAAAGAATATGATCTGATGTATATCTACAAGGAGACAAGTGTTATTTCCAACACCTGTGTAAACCTGCATGGGAGGATATAGACCATAATGCTGCAGGAAGGGGGACAGAGTGGAAATCTGCTGTTAAATAGAAGTTTAATATCAAATGTCATATTTTTAAATAGTAACAGCTCCTGTGTTATCTTGGGCACCCATTTACTACTATTGGCAGTCAAAGTCCTGAGGGTGAGCATTTAATTTAATGCTTTACATTAAAGAACTATTCTCGTATAGCGCATTTGCCTTCTAGCCTCTGCAAATAAATAACAAGTGTGCCATACATCACGGTCAAGTGAGTTCCACTGCCAAGCGGATAAAACCGCCTAGACCATTTTTTGTAGTACTGGAATAGGAAACATTTATTACATCCATTATAGACAGCAAAGTGATTTAAGAGCCAAAGAGGTGTCATTTATATAATGTTGCAATTCTTCTTAACTCTGAGACATAAAATAAGCAAGGATCCAAACCGGCTCTACATCTGTACTGCTGCCCCTCAAAACCAGACATTGCTGTAAACCTAGACGGTCACCTGGAGCTGAATTTTACAGCTAGACATTTCTGCATTGTACCTTGTTGCCTGATTTCAATATCCTCAAACTTTATGCTGTTTGAAGCATGAATGTAGATAAAATTGCTTTTATTGCATCTTCCTTCCTTTAGAAATTAGAAAAACTTTGACAGTTGCAGAAAACTCTTTACTATATCACTGCAAAATCATTTGTTTCAGAAATGATGATACTGATAACTGACCACAGCTGCTTCAGTGAGCATTTGTCATTGTATCAGACATGTGACACCATGCTGCTTTCTATCCATGCTCATGCTAATACTACAGAACATGCTCAAACGTATAAGCAAAGATGTATTACTAATAGTACTCATTTTTCTATTGTCATAGCATCCACACAGTCTGGTCTTTGAGCTGGGCTTGGTAGGGAGAAAGCCACAGATATGTAACTTTAAAACAGGAGACAACTGAGAGAAATAAATGTTCCAAATTGTAGAGTGTGTTCTGATAAGCACTTGGGAGACTAGTTTTAGAAGGAGACTGGTCAGAGATTAGACTGGAACAGAGATTACACTGAGCAGAATGGGAAATAATTGCTAATGGCATTGTTGTATTTTCTGAATGTACTCTTACGCCATCAGAGTTATAGGAAATTTGTTCAACTTGCACGTCTGGCAGACATTTGGCAGAAACTACCAAGTGATATGGGAGTGTTGTATCTGTTCATGGCTAAGGATGGCCTTCAGAAGTACATTTTTACTGGCTTTCTCAAAGTCATTTAGAATGATACCTGCTTCTTTGCAAGGTATAAAGCCAGAAATCTTACCACGAACTGCTTTGTGGTTTTTAATGTTGAGTGTTCACTTCGAATTTCACTGTAGGTTTAGAAAATTACATCCTGTTCTTCGTGTGCTCTGTACAGGGGCCCGTTAAGTCTCTGAACACAAGAAACTTGCTGAATTTCCCTGGGGCTGGTGATCTTATTACTTGCTATTCGTTGAATTAATCCTCCTGGGAACCATTTAATTTTTGTAGCCCTTAAAACTTTCAGAGCTTCATATTATTGTGAAAGGTTTAACTGAACTAAATTTGTTAGGACAGG
The DNA here is from genome assembly GCA_907165065.1 of Caprimulgus europaeus. Next base: position 9,034,759 of record OU015536.1, read on the forward strand.
GCTTTACTGCCTCATGAGGCCTCCTGTGTTTGCCCTTCAGTGCATAAAGTTTGAGAGTCTGAAACAGTGGCCAAGAGCCCACTTTTTCCAAACTGGAGGGGAAATTGCATGACATCAGAATGTGAATTCATGTGTCAGAATATTCAGGTGTGTCAGTTAACAGGTCTTCCTCTTTACATGTTGCATTATCTCTTCCCAGACTCCTTCAAAGAATCCCCACACCTCTTTGCTTTAACTCTACCCTTCAGCAATCGTTGCATTCCACTTCTCAGCAGTAATTGCCTCACTCTGCATCACACTGGAGCTTGAGCAGGATCCTCTTCCAGTTGTGGGTTAATTCCTGGTTAAGGAGGAAATTATTTTTTCCCAATGCCAAGTGGGAGCTCTTGCAGCTCTTCTGGAGGATTTGGTTTAATCCTCCTTGCCCTGTCACAATGGCTCCTCAAATTGCAGCAGAGATGCCTCTGTGGCAGCACAGGACCTGCAGCTTATATAAATGGTTGGTGCTCACAGGACATTCCTTCATGGCTAGTTAGAATCTGTCCAGAGATATTTTTTTACAAAGCTGTCTTTATGCAGGGTTGAATCTGGGCTATTTGGTGAGTGCTGTGTGCATTAGTAGTAGTGCCAAGGTGTAAATCAGATTAAGACAATTTATTTCAGTAGGAGGTTTGATAGAGTGGAGAATGAAAGCTCAGGCTCTAAACAGAATAATGTGTGTCTGTTTGTTTGTGTATTCAGAACTTTGTCTCAAAATGAAACTATTTTGACACTGAAATTTAGTGTGAGGTATAGAATGTCTCCCTGTTACATTAGAAATATGTTTCTAATATTGACTTGGAATGTAGATTAATAACATACTCAGTATATATTTTGCTGTATCTATATTATTCATCTCTTCATTTCTACAGTAACAGAAATTTTTCCCATAATTCTAGCTCAAGAAGTTGACTCAGAAAGGAGTCAAGGACTCAGAAAAGCTAACCTTCTGAGTGCTGCATTTCCAAAGCATTCCTCCTCTCCAAGACTAAACCCATGAACAAAAAATTCTAAAAGAATAAGTATGAAGTACATACTTTTTACTCTACAAAATTTTCAGGGATAGCATTTGTCATTCAGTTTTGATCTCTAATCACTCAGTGAATATGCTTGTCCCACAAATGCTTTTGTAAATTATGCTTCAGCCTTATCAGAACTCTAAGAAATATTCCCACTAAAGAACATAATGTATCACATTAGTTACTAGATTGAAAAAGTTTTTGATTTTCAAAATCCACATTCTGTTATGACTCATTTTTGTGGTCCTACTTTTTTCGGTCATAGTTTTAACTGAAGCATTTGTGTTTTTAAAATTGGATGCATGTTGTCTCAAGATAATGAAGTGGGCAATGCTTGTTAGATCATCTGCTGTCCTGCAAATGTAAACCTTCCCTCTGTTGTACCTCTGATGTTGTTTCTTTGATCTATTTTAAAATATGAAAAACAAATCTCTTGAGAAGATGGTTCAGAGCTAAATACTTTCTTCATTGTAAGCTTTTCTTTATTAATATTGAAACCAGTGTGACAATGTAGAGGTTACTGGGTGATCCAGACGGGGAAAGACATGGATCAGATGGTGTTGCTGAAGCCAAATTGGTGTTGCACTGGAGCCCACCAGTACCATTTGTATAGGTCATGCCACTGGGTGCTGTTCTCATCAGCACCTGGAGCCCTCAGACCTCAGCTCTCTGAAGACTGTAATATACCGAGTTGAATTTTAGCATGTGGCTGGCAGAGTTCTGATTTCATACTGTCATTGTATAGACCTAATCTCAAAGGCCTCGATCTGTCTGCTCTGATGTGTTTTCTTCAACTTAGAACTCTGAAAAAGAAATTTTTTTTGTCTGATTAGTTGATAAAAGTGCATCACTTTTTATTCAAAACACACCCTAGTGCTGAAGGGGAGACAAATGTAAGTTTTGGTAGTTAAATATTTGATCTGGTGTGGTGGGTTGATGCTGGCTGGATGCCAGATGCCCACCAAAACCCACTCTGTCACTCCCCCTTCTCTATTGGAGGGGAGAGAAAAATATAAAGAAAGGCTTGTGATAAGATAAAGACAGAGAAAGATCACTCACCAATTACTGGCAGGGGCAAAACCGACTCAACTTGGGGGAAAAGATGAATTTTAATTTATTACCAATCAGACAAGAGGATAATGAGAAATAAAACCAAATCTTAAAACACCTCCACCCACCACTCCCTTCTTTCTGGGCTTAAATTCTCTCCCGATTTCCACCTCCTCCCCCACAGGGGGACAGGGAATGGCGGTTGGGGTCAGTTCATCACACAGTTTTTCTGTCACTTCTTCCTCCTCAGGGGGAGGACTCCTTTCCCCACACCAGCGTGGGGTCCCTCTCACGGGAGACAGTCCTCCACAAACTTCTCCAACGTGAGTCCTTCCCATGACCGACAGTTCTTCATGAACTGCTCCAGTCTGGGTCCATTCCATGGTGTGCAGTCCTTCAGGAAGGGACTGCTCCAGCGCGAGTCCCCCACGGGGTCACAAGTCCTGCCAGCAAAGCTGCTCCAGCTTGGGCTTCTCTTTCCACAGGGCCACAGGTTCTGAAAGGAACCTGCTCCAGCACGGGCTTCCCGCAGGGTCACAGCCTCCTTCGGGCATCCACCTGCTCCGGTGTAGGGTCCTCCATGGGCTACAGGTGGTCAACTGCTCCACCATGGACCTACACGGACTGCAGGTGGACAGTCTGCCTTACCATGGTCTTCACCAGAAATTACAGGGGAATCTCTGTTCCAGTGCCTGGATCACCTCCTCCCCCTCCTTCTTCACTGACCTTGGTGTCTGCAGGGTTGTTTCTCTCACATGTTCTCACTCCTTTCTCTCCAGCTGCAAAGTGTGTAGCTTTTTTTTTTCTCTTCCCTTTTTTTTTTTCTTAATTATGTTATCACAGAGGTGCTACTGATTGGCTTGGCCTTGGCCTTGGCCAGTGGTGGGTCCATCTTGGAGCCAGCTGGCATTGGCTGTGTCGGAGATGGGGGAAGCTTCTGGCAGCTTCTCACAAAAGACACCCCTATGCCACCCCACCCACCCACACACACCAAAACCTTGCCATCCAAACCCAATACATCTGGGGTACTGGAATTGCTATTTGTTAGTCAATGAAGAGTTGAATTCTGTCATTCATTTAGATAAAATATTTTTTTTTCTAATGTATTCTAAAGCTATTGATAATCTATCTTTACATATCAGATTAAAAACTGCAGGCTGTCCAAAATATAGCTTCAGGTGTAAAGCAGATAAAAGGAACTACCTTTTTCCACAACATGTTGTTAAGTTGCAAAATTTATTGCCATAAGAGACTCTGGAGACTGCAAGTTTAAATAAGTTCCAAAATGGGTTTGGCTAAATCTGTTGGTTGCTACTAAACATTATGATCTACAGGCAAGCATCAGCTCAGGGAGTTCCTAAACTTGTTATTGGAGGTAAGGAATATGCTGTGGAAGGATTGGTTTCTTGAGGTGGTAAAAAGGGAAGTGTATTCCCTTACACAGATTGACGCTCCATAAACAAGTCTTACACAGTGGGTTTTATTGCATCTGGCAAGAACTGAGCCAAACTCAGTGTCGTAGTAGTATGACACTAATAGTAAAGCCCCACTCCTAAGGTAGGAGCAGTTTTACAAACGTTTGCTTTTTTATGAGTAATTACAATAGCAATTAGGAGAACACATTGTAAGGGGAGTTGTTTCCTACGTGGTGCAACTGTTACCTGAGTACAGCCATATCATGAGGTAGAGGTCAGGGGCTAAATATTGCTCACTATGGCACATTTTTGTGTGAGTCAGTATCTATCTTGATTAACAGCAATTGTATAAACTATTGTTTAGCTAGAAGGGGACGATGTTGCACAGTGTACAGGATAGCTGGGAAAAGGGTAATGCAAATGTTACCTGCTGCTGGTGAAAACCATTCTCTGCAGGCTGACTGCTTTGGGGCTTGTAAATTCAGCCCAAACAGGATTTCTGTGTAGAAAAGGAGAAAACCCAGACTTTTGGTAGCCCTTAGAGAAAGGAACTGGATAAATCACAAGCACTGCTAGGGACCATGAGAGTCTGTCTGCTGGTGAGCTGACATTGCCCCTCTTATTCCTGAGGCAGTGAGAAATGGTTGTTTGGTCTAAAATAATATAATTCTGTTCTTTATAAAAGGATAAAGTGAACTTTCAACATTTTTTAATCAAATAGCAAGCAGAAGTATCATATTAGCTAATAAATTCACCAAGAATTTAGGGAATTTAATCCATTAATCTTAAATCTCTGCATAGACAGGAAGTCATTGAGATAATGAGTCACCTGAGGCAATAAGATTCGGTAGAAATCAAGCAGCTAATTTTTGTCTGTGCCTGTGAATATTTCTTTCAGGAATCCTATCTCTTTCTCTTGAGAGAAGTATTATTAGCACCTTCTGCACTCCTTTCATGCCAGAATGCTTAAGGAACCACATCTAGGTCTGGGACTCTTGCAGGCATTCATGTCTTTTTTTTGATGGTGAGTAATTCACGAAGAGCATTTGCTGATTGAAATATGTCAAACATTCAGTCTAAATTTAGCTATTTGTTTTAATATTTAAAATCTTCAATAGTTTGAAGTGTGTTTCCATGCATTTGTAAACTCTGGACTTGGAACATATTTTACTTTTAAGTAATCCTTTGTTCAGAGGACTTTTTAGCCTCTTTTACTGGTTCAGTTCCCAGGTTGTTGTTGGCTAATTTTTTGGAGGGTTTCTTTATTTACTTCCAGTAATGCTTTTCCTACTGTAAGAAACACCCATTTCTTCTCATTTTTCAGTCTAGTCTTCAAATAATTTCACCAAATACAGGTTCTTTTTCTCTTATCCTATTCAGGTTTTGAATTTTTAGGTTCTACACAATAGTTTAGAAGCAAATGACTAAAAGCTGATGTATCAGAATGTGCATGTGTATGCATGATGGGGTAATGTGGCGGAATACAGGTATACTAGCAGGGAAAAATCAATGTTTATCATGATCTTTTCTCAGTGTGAAATGGACGGAGAAAGGATGTTATGTAGCATGAAATCATGTAGAATGACCTTGAAAGAATTTAGAAGGTAATCATGAGCATTCTGTCTGAGCCTGCAGATTTATTATAGCGCAAAGATGCTGTGAGTTCACCTATTATACTACTAAGCAAATAGGGGATTTATAATGGACATCTGTGTGATTAAAAGCTCAATCCCCAGAGAGTGGTGAACACCTCATAATTTACAAATAGAAAAACCATGACTGAGATGTTAAAGACATCCCTCATGCTTGGAATTAATTTCATATTAAGGGAGTTTAGAATGTGGCCTCTTTCTCAATTATGTAGGGAATTATTACATCCTTGTTAAATCTATTGTATATTTTTATTTTTGCTTTCCGCTTCTGAGTGTATGTAGCTGATTATTCTGGAAGCTTTGCATGCAAAAGAGACTTAGCAAGAAGTCCTACCATTTGACAGAGGCTATGTGATTGTTATAAATTTGTTCTCTGTCCAACCACCCCAGGACAAGTATTTATCACTCAATTATCCTCATTCTGGTCACAATTCCTACAACTCCTTAAATTCCATCCTATGCTTCTGTGCAAGAAAGATAATATTTCTTAAAGATTCAATGGGAAAATGTTGTGCATCATTGCTAAATAAACTCAGCACGTAGGAAGCTTGCATGTATAGAGATTAATTTTGAAATATACTCTTATAATAAGCTGGCTGTGTTCACAGTTATAGTACAGAGTAGTATGTCAAAATCCTTTCCATTTTGGAATATTTTCAGTTGCCTTGGAAAACTGCAATTGACTGATACTACCTGATGTTTTTAAAAGGTCTGAACATGCTACCTACATTTGAAAGAACCATAAAATAAATTCTTGCTTTTTATATTAGTTAAAAAATAATTGGCTTTAGATGCATTTCTGCTTCTGGACATTCATTTCCCTGTCACTCCATTTTTGTTATATCTTTATTAATCAGTGACAGTCTGATGATTTTCATCTGCCATCATGATCTCATCTGCCTACATGGCCTACTCAGCAAGTCTTTGCTTAATGCTATTTTTTATGCAATTCTTAATGTCCTGTACTTGTCAAAAATCAACTGCTAAATGGAAAAACCGGTGTGACAGGTGATGCACTGATTTCCAACATTTTTATAGTGCTCTTAGATGGTAATTAACCCACAGTTGTTTCAAGGAATGCTAATAATGTCATGTAGCATTTTTGTCTGTATTTTCATAAACAAAAACTCAAAATACAGTTCTTTCTTGCCATCATTCACCATTGATTCTCAGGTACCACAGACTACTATGAGTATGAGTTAGAACAGCTTTGAGGTAGATAGCTATTTATTTTCAACACAAACATATTAGAAATACTTAATGTATTTAGAATATCTTTTCATAAACATAAAGAACTCTTACAAGGTACACACTTGAAGCATTAAGAACATCAAGTTGCAATGGTAAATCTTGATTGCATATATATCTTCTTTTTCCCTGTCAGCTGTAATGATATGCATGTGTATTAGGGAAAGTACATTATTTTATGTTGAATTGTGTGAGTCAGAATAAAATTCTGTCTTTTCTGTTTAAAGAATATTTTGACTCATTTTCTTAGGCAGTAATCTAGTATTAAGGCTATGGAAAAGGTTTAGCTTTGAACTTTTTTTTCCACACTAGGAAACTTTAAAATAGTGGCTTACATTTATCTGTAGGATAATAATATTTTCAGATGTTTGCTTTGAAGAGGCCCAGATTGAGTCATCCAGACCGCTTTTTCATAATCACCTACCTTGATGTAACGCTGTGATGGTTTTAGCCTGGACGGCAGCCAAACACTGAACAGCCTCTCGCTCACTCTCCCCCAATGGGATGAGGGAGAGAATCAGAAGGGTAAAAGTGAGAAAACCCATGGGTTGAGACAAAATAAATTTAATATTTTAAATAGAACTGAAATTAAAACAGTAATGATAATAACAGTAATAATAGAATATACAAATGAGTGATGCACAGTGCAGTTGCTCACTACTCACTAACCGATGCCCAGCCCATTCCCCAGCTGGTGATCCCAGAGCAAAGATAATCCCAAAACCAAAACTGAAATCCCAGAAGAGCAAGAGGTCCTGAGAGATCCCCTAGATCCGCCCAACCCTTAGTAATGTACTGAACATGGTGTTATATGATATGGACTATCCCATTGGCATATCTAAATGCCAGTCATGGTCTGTTAATTTTGCTGTGCTCCCCCTCATTTTCTTCTGCACCCACAGACTAGCAAAACATAGGAAGTTGGAATGTCCTTGATTTTCTTGGCAACAACTAAAAACATCAGTGTATTAGCAACATTCTTATAACAAATCCCATACTGAAACCAAAACACAGTGCTATTCTAGCTACTAAGAAGAAAATTAAGTGTATCCCAGATGAAACCAGGACAACTGCATTTAAAAATACTTCAGTAAGTAGCCTGAAGTGGTAGGGATCAAAATTATTGGACATTTCTGAAAAATTGTGCCTAAACATCCACTAGAGTGTCTAAGAAGGATCATTCACAACAGTTTCATGTGGAGAGTGTACAAATGAAAAGGGACTTAACTGTGTGCTCAGTCACAGGAGGTCATGTAGGTCACAATCATAAGGTTCAGGCCCTCAAAAAAAGTAATATTCTCAAGCCATTGCTCTTCTTATCATTAGATTAACTATGGAACAATTAAATTTTAGGACTAAATGCAAATATCTCTCCTTTTCTTTTGTGGTGACACGCTGTGATTCACACCTGTGTCTGGCTGCATGTTTTCTCCTTTTCATTCTGGCTGTTCTGCATGGTAAAATTATGACATTTCCATTATATTACCCATCTTCCTTAGCCCTGTGATTTCAGTTTAGGTGATTTAGTTTTTTATGTCATAGATATACAGTGCTATGCAGCTTTTATGCAGGTGAAATTTGCATTGCCCATAAACATCTCCAGTCAAAATTCCTCATAAAGTACAGATTTCAATTAATGTTTCTGATTCTTGATCGTAAGAATGTAAAATGTTTTATATTCTGAACTTATGTGGAATAGCCAAAAAGTAATTCTACTACAGGTCCATTATATTTTTAAAAATTACCTGCCCTCTGTTGTGACACAACTCCCACAGCAGAGCAGCATAGACATATAAATACCTTCTAAACTTTCTATGGATGAATATTGTTTTCTGTCATCACAATTGCACCATGAAATATGAAAGTTCAATTTCCTCTTCATTTCCTTTTAATAAAACTTCTGTTCATTTCATTTTTGAAAAGAGATTGGATCTAAATTACTTTGACTTCTTCTGGCCTAACTTTGGTGAATGTTCCAAGAGAGAATCTGAAACCCTCTTAAAACCCACCAAGGAGATTAAGAGCTGTATTCTGAGGGTTTTGTACTTACATTCTCATCTCTATTTCAATACAAGTCTTTTGCATTTAGAAATACTGATTCCAGGACATTGTTAAAGAAGCATAAATATTGTGCCCACTGCCCTAGTTGCTGTTTAAAACTTAACATTTCCAAACAGCATTTTTTTTTTGTTCAAACAGTAGGCAAGGGAGCTCACTGTAGAAGTAAATTTGCTAGACTATTTTTCAGCAAAAGCCATTGCACTTCATGGTACTTTTGCAGCCTTTCCCAGTTAGTGTAGATAGCATTCAGAGGGATGAGAACTGTGTGATCTTTACCATTGTACCTACCAGTGGCCTATTAATGATCAAGTTAATGGAACTAAACCAAGGGAAAAATTAAATTGGCTAAATCAAATGCAGATTTCACAGTCTTGCTCTCCAAGCAAGTTGTATCTTTTTTCTTTCTGTTTTCTTGGATATAGCATGGAAGCTTTTTCCTAAATTTAGAGCAGTAACTCAGAGTAAGATCAGTTTATATATTAATAGTTTAGGCTTGTGGATCATCAGCTGTGTCTGTCCACTGAAGTTAGAGGTTTCTGGGCTGAATAACATCTTCCAACACAACAGGTTATAAGACCAGCCATTCTCATGATACTGAATGTTTCATATTATTTGTTCACTTCAGCTAACAGTAAAGTGCATGTGGAATGCTGTGGAATTTATGGAATTTCTGCATATACCTCTCTGACAGAAGTATAGTATTTCTAAGTGTTTTAGCTAATGTGTTGTGACTGTTAAGAGCAAAAATACTAGCAGTTGTTTCAGTGTGCATAACTTCATGCACATGTGCATCTGCATTAGTGGTAGAATACATACTCAGAAAAGAAGATATTTTTTCAGCCTTTTTTGTGAGATCAAGAAACAGTGTGATGCAGGCACTGAATTTCCCTGCTGTTCTGGGAGTGATCTTTCATCAGCTGGAATCGCAGGGTACAGCTGACAATGTTTCTCTATTCATAACTGCTCTTTGGGCAAATCGCAGTTCCCTAATTTTTTGAGATGCATAAATCCTGGCAGAAGTGGTTTTGTCTGCACAGAAGCTCAGTATCTGTAGAGCTGGCTTTTGTGTGTGCATCAAGGAGTGCTGTCACTGGAGAATACAGATTCTTTTTAATTGCTTCAGAATGTGAAGCTAAGACTGATACTTTGTGCATGAGCCTACCTCTGTGTGCCAATGAGGCTGCATTTGAAAGTGGTACCAAAAAATTCTTTACTGCAAGTCAATCAATCTACATTTACAATGATGCACTGCATAACATGTTTAGAATTAATATTCCAGTGTGGAGATGTGAACACAAGATTTTGACAAAGGTTGTTTCCCATTCCCTCCATTAAATTGATAATGAGTTTGAATTCTGAAGAAATCATGTAAGACAATATGTTGGCTCCACAACGATATAATTATAGCTGTGTTAAACTATTCCAACAACTCTCTTGTGCACATGAAATCAAACAAGTTTGGAACAATATTTCATCTAATTTCCAATGTGTAATTGAGAAACGTGATCTTAATTTTCTTTGTTCTTTGTTGGCAAAATATTACAAAAAACCCTTCATCCGACAGTCTGGGGTTAGTTGGGGGGAAAAAAGAAAAGAGAAGCAGGACCTCAGACCTCAATTTCACTTATTATAATAAATCAATTTCATACTCATTTGTGTTTAATCTCCATTGGAAATTTACATTATCCAATCGGAACTGAACAAGTCTCTCAAGGGAGATCAAGTGTCACATAAAAATTCAACAGGAAATTCATGCAATAAATCAGTAAAAGTACAACTCATATATGGAGATTTTAAACCCATCTAAATTCTATTAAAAACCCCTAAATCCTATTTTAGACAGAACAAGAAAGCAGCTTGGGAATTGTAACATCCCTAAGAGGGTCCTCAAAGTGCACATACTAATATTTAATCATTTATACATTTTGTATGTCCAAATTAAGTAATTTAACTGAAGTGAGTGTAGCTTTCATTTATACTTTTTCTTCTGACAAGGAGTAGTTTATAGAGACAACATTATATCATCATAATCTTCAAATATTTTGCTGATTAAAATATATTCTATACGTTGTAGGCAACCTTTTAGCCTATTGAATTAAAATTTGCAGTTTGCATGACAGGAGGACTGACGTGATTTACAGTGGATCTAGACCTTACATCATGAGATTTGAGAATGTGCATGTATCCTCTCTGAAAAACAGAGAAGGGGCACAAGGAATGAAAAAGGAGGAGGAAGCAGACAAATGACAATGGAAAAAGCAAAAGCCATCTGCAGTGGATGAATTAATAAATTCAAAGTGAAGGGCTCTCTACGTTTTCTACCTTGAAATGAGAAAAAGATGTGAAGTAATGGTGGATTGATTCCTGTTCAGAAGCAGTTAAAAAGGAAGATAGAGCTTTAAAACCAATCAGGTCTGGTAGCTTTATAAAATCAAGAGTTTATGAAGAAGCAGGAAGCAGTGAGTTATCTCTGCAGTGAGTAGTCTTATCCAGCTCCAGTTTAGAAGGACACTGCTCTGAAACCATTTACTGTCCTAACCGCTGATTTTTATCTCCTGGATTTCTGGGATGTTTCTCATGAAAGAAGTCGCACTGAAATAAAATACAGAAGCCTGGCATATTTGTTTAACATAAACAGGTAATGCTGGAAAAACTGGAATAAAGAAAGTCTTTTGGGACATTTGAAACACTGTATGCTTCACATTTACGGTCTTGATCTGAGTTCTAGATGGCTTCCCCTCCTTCAACCGATGGCTGTTGGTATCTGTGATGAAGCTAGTCTTTAAAGCTCTAGCTATGGTGCATACACAAGGTAGGAGAATAAACCAGGAACCTGTTGTGTCAAAATGACTGCACATTCAAATGTCTTGGATTAAAAAATTATTTTAAAACTCAAAATATTTTTATATTTTGGAAAGTGAGAGCTAAAACATAAAAGTACATTAAAACAAACCATTTTTATTAAAGTACGCTATTTGGACTAATTTGAACTGGTTCTGTTTGAAGAAGAAAACTGCAAGTATAATTAACCTCTTGGTCTCTGCATATTTGTATCCCTGAGTTTAAAAAAACTTGTGAATGAGTTTCATTTTCACTTTGAAAGAAGTTATAGGGAAGGCTCGTTATAACTGGCACACTGCTGTTGTCTACATTTCTCTGTTATTTCCTCAAAATATGAATCACACATAATCAAAATAGTCAGGATATCTTTATTACCTTTGAATTGTTTTAGGGAAAGCAATAAATGATAGTATTTGTGGTGTGCAGATACCAAAAATATAGACTTGAACCATCAGTCTGTCTTTGCGTGGTTTTTTTGCCTTTTTACAGACATAATTCAAAATAATTGGGCAAGTATTTAAGTTCCTGATTAAGTACGAAAGTGGATCAATAATATTTGCTTGAAGTTATTAATCTAGTTGGAGGCTTCCTGAAGTCAATACTTATTTGGGTAGACCCTTACACTTTTTACAGAAGATAAGACTGTATCTTCTGCATCTATTTAAATCCTTATGCATTTAGCACCAGACAGGACTAACACTTTACTTATTTAAGGATGGAAATTTAAGCTTTTGAAAGTTCTACCCTGAGGAAATGAGAGCTGTCTAATTTTTATTTATACACTTTACAATTCATTTTTTCTCTCTTATTGCTCTTACTTCCTCTTAAAATTGTTACTTTTTCAGATTAAAAAAAAAAAAAAGATCCTTGCATGTGAGAATAGGAAAACCTGTGCTGAATCAAATATTCTTGGTTTCTGGGATGCTGCAATTCTTGGCTGATACAGAGTTCTTGCATTAATCAGATCTGTTATACAGCACGGGAGTGTAGAGACATGTAGAAATTAAATCTAAATTCTACTTTATTTTTATGTAGATGAATTGGAACAAAACAGAAATTGTAAAGGAATTCAAATTAATGCTACATTTGTTATTGTATCATCTTTTTAATAAACTGAGTTTATAGATAAGAATAGCACAATTCGGACTTATTTACAGTCTACTAATCTTTTAACTTGTTAATAGCATAAATATTATTACGGGAGTGAGTTAGTATAAACCACAGTTTGAAACACTTACTGTATAGCTCCTTTTTTCTTATCTTATGTTGTGAATGAAAGTCTGCCAACAGTGATAAGAAAGTTCTGTTCATCTGAATCTGTTCACATACTGTTTTAAAAAAAATACAGCAGCAGAATAAGAGTCCTGGGAGTTTTGGTTCAAAGCCAATTATATTTCATACAAATAAATTTAAAGCATAAATAAAATAAAAGCATTAATAAAATATTAATCTCTTAATGAAAATAAAAATGTTTTTTAACCCAGAAAAAAAAGTTTAGTATGTACATGTAGATTTGCACTGGAAGAAAACAGAAAATGCACAGCTCACTGAGAAAGAATACTGGTGTAATATCTTTTCAATGCTTTTTGGCTTTATAAGTCCTCTAATAAATTACAAAATAATTTAATCATAGTCATAGTAATTGCATACTCTTTAAGGACTAAGACTTTATTTTCGGACCGTGTCATACTTAAAATACAATGATGTTGTGTGTCACATAGTCCAATGAAACTGCACACTAGCAGTGAATTAATGGCCCTAAGGCTGCCAGGCAGTAATAAATGAAGAGTAGATGCTTATGGCCAAATGAACATTTTATTAGAAACTGAGAAATGTGTCATCACACAGAAAAGTTAAATAGTGACTTTTTTGGTGACTGAAATAAACTTGTTTTGAAATTTTGTTATCATCACAAAAATTAACTAATTTGGGGTTGAATTTTTAATTTCAGCTGATAAGAGCAGTAAAATGAAATGTTCTAAATCTTGATGCTTCAAGATAATTTTATTGGGCCTGGAGAATATTGTGCAGTGTTATGGTGTGGTGGTTATTTGTATGGCCTTAACAGCTCAGAGCCGTGGGTTTGCACTAGCTTAAGTGGAGCGTATGCTTATTAATATGATGCATTAAGCAAACTAGAGCAATGATCAAAACTGCTGTTTGTTTTTTTGAATTACAAGGATTGCAGATGAACAATTTTCTTTTAATTTGCAACAGATGTACTTACTCATTAACAGGCGTTCTGCTGTGAAATACTTTTTCAGGGTTGGGTCTTTTCTATAGCCATTTGTTTTCCCTGGTGTTAAGATTTCTATTATGGCATTATGTCATTCCTAGAGAATAGTTTTCTTTTTAGTCATTGTACTGTAAATGTTTTGAAAAAAAAAAAAAAGTTTGCTAAAATTTATATTGCCTTGAAAGAGTGCATTAAATTACTTGAGCTCCAAATTTGTTTATATGGTGTGACTTTTTTATAAAGGCAAAAATAGGCACACAGCTACAAAATAATTCCTATATATGGAGACCAAATTTTCTTTTTTGCAAACACAGTCCCTATTTTAGAGCATACATTCAACATAGGAGACAATAAGTCATTGTACTACATGAATGAAATCCTATTAGCAGAAGTTCACTGTGATTTTATGCATGTAAAAATATTTGATCATCCTGTATTCATTTTCATTTTGAAAACTGAGTTCTTACAGGAGACTATGTAGATGAGAAAATTTCTAAAATAGTCAGTTTGCTGTCTTAAGAGCTCCTCTCAAGTAGATTACCATATTTCCTTATTAATGTGGAACTTTTACATTTCTTTAAGGCCAAGAGACATCTTGCAGACTTTGAATTACTTTTCAACCACTGGAGCTGGAAAAAATTAAAAGGAAAAGAACTTTTTTAGTGAAGCATTGCTTTAACATTGGCCATCTTTTTATGTAAGAAAGCAAGGCATAATTCCACCTTTCCAAGTGTTTTCAAATTAGATTGGACAGATTATATTTTTAAAATTATATTTTAAAAATATATTGTGTATTTGCTTGGCTATTAAATCCTAAATATTCTGAAGTTTGTTGAAAAATGCCCACTTAAAACTAAAATTAGTTTGTTTCACCTTTTGTTCCATCTGTTTTCTATTTTACTGCCAGAATGGGGGAAAAAAAAATAGAGGTAGAAAGTTAGCAGTCAAAGTACTTATAAAAAGCAATAATTATTAACCTTAGTGGTAAGTCAACAGGATGTTCAGCTGCTACTGAGAAGAACCGAATGTTTGGAAAGGACTTCAATCCACCTACTGTCAGAGACTGCATATCTGACAGCTTTCTGGCTGATCCAAGCTATGCTGTCCACACATCAGGTTGGTAATCACAATGTAAGCACCTCAGCAGGGTGAAGTCAGTATTCTTTCGAATATTATTTCATTACACTGCCTTCTGAGAACTCCTTTTGTGCCTGTTTTGCAGACAGCACTATGACTGAAGTGGTCTTCAGTAGGAGTACAGGTCTTGACATGGCTTATTCTTTGACCTTCTTGAAAGTGTCTACATGACCTTGCATGTCCTACAAACTACAGTAAAGCACATATTGTCCAGCACATGTTATGTGGTTTGAAGGCCAGACTGTTGGCCATACCTCCAGAGCAGCTCTTTCATCCATTCTGCACTGTGAGCAGACATACCATCTATGGACATCCCTGCTCGGGTGTGCCTTCTGGACAGAGAACATATTGTTGCCACAATATCAACAAAACTTTTCTTCAACAAAAAATAATTAATTTATAAAATTACTTTGTATTTCTTCATAGGTATAGCTCATTAGTTTACCTGATTGCATGCAAATCAGCACTCATTTTTTCTCTTACACTGTAAAGAAAATATAAAAGAGTAAGGCCAGTCTCCTTTAACGCTTTTTCCTACTATAGCTGGAATTTGCATCTCAGTATATAGAATAACATATTTATATTATATTTTCATATTTTTTGAAGTTGTAGTTGAGTTAACTTTATTTTCAATCTTGAAGGTTTTGGTATTATTCCTTATATCTAAGACATGTTCCTGTTACTGCTCAGCTTTGATGTATTATAGTTGAAATCCAGCATAGTCCAGGATCTAGAGAACTGTCTGCTGTGATATTAGTGTTGATGACTTTAACAAACCTAACCTACACAAAATCTCCATCTCTCCTGTGTGACATACAATGTAAATTTGGTTGACTACAGAACATTTCAGACAAAGTTGTTTATAGGTAGTTTTAATCATATTTTCCCCAACACTGCATTCTGTTTCATTTTTTAGCAGTAGGAGGAAGTGGTGATAAAGCTGTCCATGCTTTGCTTCTTCCTTTGGACCACTATTCTCCTAGAAATTACGTTTATAGATTTTTGTGCCTTTTTTCTATTTTTTCTGGTTTTTACGGGAATAAAGAAAAAGTTGCATTTGGAAACTAGTGCTGGAGAGGAACTGGGTGGCTGCTGGTGGAAGAGCTGTGACTGGAACTACAGTCCCAGTAAGTTGCAGGGGAGATTTGTCAGGAAAAGGTTTTCCTCATACCCAAAAGATCAAGGAAGCTGGGTTGCCACAAGGCATCTACATATGCTCTTACAGTAAATAGATGAGGTGTTTAGGGGAGCTTTAAGCTATAAAGTTGATGAGATTCACTGACTCTGGAAAGGAACAAGGCAATCAGCATGTTAAATCTTTCATCTGCTTTGTTAATTCCTACACATTCCTCATAACACCATTTATCATAGAAAGTGGCTTCATTTCAACCTTGACTTTCCAGGCCTTGACAAATACATTCATATTTAGAGTGTTCATTACATACATTATACATTAATATACATATTGTATCCTTTTTTATGCAGGAATAAAGCAGGAAAGCATCCTTCCTTGCTTTTCTTGGCTTGGGACTACAAAATGCTGTAAAAGCTAATCTGAGGATTGTTCATTTTTTTCCAGTTCACATCAACGAGTATAATTGGAGAAAACAGGTTAAAGATAAATTTAGCATTCTCAAGGAAATTATTATGTTAAGCCTCTCTAGAAAATGTATTACTTTGTTTGCTCTCATTTTGGATGAATATAAGAGCATATTGAGGACATTATTCAAATGCATTTTTAGTGTGTATGAAATTTATGTTTCTCCATTACATTATATTCTGCTTCATATTTTTATCCCAAGAGTCTCTGCTATAAAGGTGTAGTTAATTTCTAAACATTGTTCATTTTGGTTGGTATGATAATCTATTGCATTGTATCATAAAATTTCTTTGATCTCTGATGCCTATTAAATATGAACCTGGGTGAGTGAAGAAAAGCTCTCAGATGATATCATTATCAAGGTATGTACCAGCTGTACTGATATAAAAGATAACATATTATTTGTGGAAAATGTCAAGCAAATAGCTGTGGGATGGAAAACTTTTTATCACTGTTTCTAATATTTGTAAAGTAATATAACCAAGTGCAGGACCAACACATCAAAATATAGTACTTTATCGCACTTTTCTTGGGTGGCATATTATAACAAGCTTACGTGGTGGTTCTTGCAGCAAATTACAGCCTTATATCTTAAATTATATACCAAATTACACGTCAAATGAAATTCAAGCAGTGCTATGTCTTTTACATTGTATATTCTGATACCTGAAACTGGAGAGCTTTACAGATGTAACTTCCTAAAAGACTTGTGTTCACATTTAAAACATGCTAAAACTGTATGTTACCATACTCCAAATGTTAAGAGTTATGTATATCTTAAGTTGAAATCTGCACTTAATTTTTGTTTAGGTACAAATGAAATTAAAGTACTTGGTCACTTTTCTTTTTATTTCCTTGCATGATTTCACTGCATATGTAATTCCTGTAACAAAACAATCAGATTTAGATGGTAGAAAGGAAAATAAACATACAAGGAAAAAAAATCAATCAGGAAAAGGAAGACTGGATGGTGAGCAATGCAAAAGACCAATGCAAAACAAGAAGGTGGAAGAGCAATGTGGTATCCATTGCTGTGGTATATCAGGATAATTTTCTTTCCAGTTCAACTGTTGAATGTTCCTCATAAGTATTGCAACTTCTGCCTTTGCCTCTGAGCTACTGTTTTGCAATCTAATTCTACTTACAGAAGATTGGTGCATATGACAAGATGAAAGAATTCTTTTTTCTTTCTTTTTTTCCACAACTTCAAAACTTCCCTCAAAATGCAAAATTTTTACTTTACCCAACCTTCTTCTTCAATAGTCTCTCAACAGTATATTATTTTGGTAGTCCTTTAAGTTTGATTCAGCATCTTCACTTAGGATAATTTAGTAGGATAATTTAGTGATTAAGGCTTTTGAGAGTGACCTTAATCCAGTTCTTGACTGAATTAGAGTCTGTCATTGTAAATGTCTGATAAACACAAGCCTTATTCTGTAATCATCCTCCCTATTTACTGAATTTGTTGAAAGTATAAACCCATTCATTAATGAGTATAAAGTATTCAGCAGTATAAATGTAATTCCAGATATAAATCTGGAAGGAAATGTATAAAATACAAATATTAAGAAATATATTGTGCTTAAACTTACATTTTCATTTAGGCAACTAGTATCTCAGCTGTTAGTGATCTTGTTTTTAAGAGTACCAAGCTTGCTCAGCTCTTGGGGAAGCTAAGATAACAGTATATACGTGGAAGTGTCTACTTTTTATGATGAAAATATAGGCTCTAGGAATCTCATGTATGTTAAGTATAGTTTAGTGTGTTATGCTTAATCAATATTACTGCTGGCATAACCCAGAACTTCACAGATACTGGGAAATAGGAAGGGAAAATGAAAAGAGAATGCAGTTGCTTTTTACCCACACTATCTCTCTGTGTTTTTTTGTCATCTCCTGATGTCAGGCTGCTATTGCCACAGTAAGTCTCCAGCCCAGCAAACTCTTGTGCATGAACAGGATTTGTTTCCCTCTTAAGTGCAGCTGCAGTGGTGGTGCCTGACAATGCAGGAAGCTGAATTCAAGGCTCTACGGGAATCTATTTGGTTTCTGTCCCCCAAATAAACTTTCTTATGTTGTATCACAAGCTCCAGAAGGAAGAGCTGAGCTGCCTAAAAGAAGCCCTCATTAAAATAGAAAAAAAAGGGTGGAGAAGAGGGGAAAAAAATAAATCTTGAACACATATACGTGCATATGTCTTGAAATAACTTTCTTTTGTGCTCGTTCCAGAGGTAAAGATGTAAATATTTTTTCAACTAGTAGTCATTTGTGAAAAAATATGTCCTGAATTGGATGTGTTCTGTGAAGGTGGTACAGGGTCTGCTTGTTTTCAGAACAGAAATATCCTCCCTGTTTACCTCATAGTTCCTTCAGTGTTTCAGCATTATAAAACTTATGGCCCTTAGCTGAGTTCATCAGCTCTCTGTGCTAAACAATGTACAAATTATTAGTGAAAAGGGAAAAAAAAAAAGACCTGAAACCATGCAGATCCCTAAAGATTTACAAAAAAAGATCCTCAAGCACTCAAATTCAGAAAGGTACAAAATCATTTTATAGAGGTCACCTGGAGGGTAGATCAGCTGGAAGGGAGGTCCAGCCTCCTGGCCCCACACTGGCTGGACAGCCGCTGGACTGTGCTGCCTCTTCTTCAAGAGGTTTCCCTCAGAAGAGCTTTGTAAATGAGAGGTCTGTACACTTATATTAAAAGTCAACTGTACATGGAGTCATGAGACAGGTCAGACTATTTTTTTTAATATCAGTTTATAGAAACTAAAAATGTCAGGGAAAAGAATTTCAAGGGAAGTGAATGAAAATAGCAAGAGATCAAAGAGAGAAGCTGCTGGACAAGCAAGAAGCCATGGAAGGAAATGAACACAGGCCTGGAAAATATCTGTATGGTCAGCCCAGTTTCCAGCACTCACGGGGGAGTTGAGATTAAAATGTCTAAAACAGAAACAGAATTTTCAGTTTATGATACAGAAAACCACAGGCTGGAGCAATCAGACCGGAACGCATCTTTTGTAAGTTAAATTCAAGGCATAGCTCCAGAGCATTCCAGGATAGCCTGTGGATTTCTATAACAGTAACAGATTTTTAATAGCTCTTTTGACCATGCATGAGGGATTGAAGGAATAGGATTGCAACCAAAACCTTTTTTAAAAGACTCCTAGCAAGCCAGGAAAAGAGTCTTATAAGGTTTAACTCTTCTATAGTTCAGACACTAAGGGTGATAAATAAAGAATGATATCACCAAGCATCTGAACATACAGAGTACATGCTAATAAAATCTAACATGAAATTCAGCCAAATGTGTTTGGGTGTATTAGAAAGACTACTGAAATTAAAATTCAACTGACCAATGAGAAGGTTGAAAATTGTGTTTAGATGTGTAATATTACACACAATTCCATATCTGAAGCACATGCAAAAAAAAAAATAAAAGAAAAACAACAGCATATTAAACTGAATGTCTTAAAGCAAAAGGTAAAGATCTTAACAAGACAGAAAGGAATTTGAATATCTTTGTGTTTGTACTTGAGACTAGCTGTGAAAAAAATCTGAATGTCTAAGAGAGAAAAAGTCTACCCTATGAGTTCTTTTGGGATGACTCAAAATTAAACACGTAGTAATTAGACTCCCATTAAAGCAGTCATGAATTACATGCATCCCTAAAACCTATCTTGGGCAAACTCTGTTGATCTCATTTTAATGATTCTTATATTAAGTGATGCAGCCACTGCTTGCTTGGTATTGTCATGAGGTTGTGACTTTTATTTTTCTGTCGAGAGAATCAGGATTTATTTGAACTCTTTTTCTCCAAAGATATGACTAAAAAATTTATACATGAAGAGTGATTGTAGGCTAACTGGAGGTAAAAGTGAGTAGGGCACCAGCTTGGGCTTACATTTTTACTTCTACTATTTGCACTTTTTTTTTTCCTTAAAAGTCTCTGTGTTTTCAAATGTTAAACAACAAATGTATTCCTGTTTTTTCCCTGTATTTGAATTCAGTGGGATCGTATGTAAGATAAAATTAAGGTGCTGATACTTGTTTATCCTTATAATGCATTTACAGTACATGTAAAAGGTAAAAGTCCCTTCTACGTACTGACAGCACATTTGGGTTAATATATTCACATCTTAACTTGTAGCCAGATCTGCTGTTTTAAATGATTAAATGTTAAATCTGGTATTTACTCTTGGACTGTGCAAAAGTCAAAGGGAACAATTTGTCAGCTCATTCACATTTTGCTTCTGAAGCTAGTTAAATAATCAGTCTAACAGAAAAAGAAGTAAGATAAATGGAGGCCATTCTGTTATGTAGAAAAGTGTACATGAAGATAAATTTTTCACATTTTGCTTCATTTCATCTGCAGTTATCACTGTCGTAATTGCTTCTGAGCACTCAAGGTGCTCTTCATATCGCTTCTATGACATGAATGGTTTAAGCTTTTTTGGTAGACCAGTAGCTTGCAGCACTGAAATTTTCTATATTCTTTTTTCTATATTCTAATTTACAAATAATCCTCTACCTTTTATATAAAAGTGAAATTGCCAAATAAGCAACAAGGGGTCAAGAGCTTGTGTAAGCTACCAGTTTCTGCTAGGAGCAAGCTTGCATATAGGAAATCCTAAGCAAATAAAATCTGGTTATCATTGCTACCATAGTTCCAATTAGTTTATATTAAAAATATGTGATAATCTAGGCTCAGATATCTTGCAGTAATTTCTTTTCCTTCCATGGCTTCTATTGATTTAAGTAACAGGGTCATCCTTTTTGCCTCATCTAAAACCTGCAAGAGGGGTGTCACCATTTTTAGTTCATGCTAGTTATCAGGTGTTTCTCACTGCAATATCATAAACTAAATTCTGATATGAAAAACCCTAAAAGCTATAGACTACTCTGTTAAAAATCTAATTATTTTAAAAAGAGAATAAAGAAAAGTCTGTGCAAAATAGGATATTGACTATTTTTAAATCGCTGCATCATAGTATGTTTCCTTCTTGAGACCTCTTTAAAGCCTAAGGAAAATGCCAGGATTTATAAAAGAGTCTTTTCCTCTGTTGGCACATAATGGTTTTCTGACTAAATTAATTATAATGGCATAGTTAGCCACATATGTAGAATTCTCATCAGGGCTCATAATCTGATTGTGTGCAGTGTGATTTTATGATAGATAAGCATCCAAACAAATAAGTAGACCCAAGGTAGCTGTATTGAAATTGTTATAAAAGGTATACTAGTTTTCTCAGTTAGCTAGATTTCTGCAGTGGTAGACTGAGGGACTCTTAAATAGGCATACTGATTTGGGCACCCTGAGCACTTTAAAAAGAATCTAATTATAAAAACCCCTCAGCTTTGTGCCAAAGAAGTACAGGAGTGGGACTAAATTTCTTTCTTTTATGGTTTGTCAGAAATTTAATGTAGTTTTATTACATTAAATTTTCAACCGCTCCAGCTGCTGTAGAAAATATATAGCCAAACAATAAGCTCAGAAAGGTAAATGCATGCATCATTTTTGTTTTTTAAGGCTCTGTAGGCCTTTTTAAGAACCCTTCTGAGTTTAAATCAATATATTCTACTGGCAGTAGAGTTCATGTTATTAGCCAAAAATGTGTTGGTCATCAAATACTTTTATAGGCACATAGTGAATGTAATTAGTCATTTATTATAAACATAAGATTTTTTTCTTAGATAAAAAATTTAATTTAATTACCAGGAGTTTCATTCCTCCTTTTATGCAGTAACGTTTAGCTTTCTCTCTTTTTTTATTTTTTTCAAGAAATCCAGCTTGGATTCTGCCATCTCGTCCTCTCTACTAATTTAATTACAATATGCAGTCAAGTTATAAAAGTATTCTTCTGGAAAATTTGAGAAGATTAGGAGAGCAGTTTTTGTGGAAAATATTTTGTGATTTAAATTTCTCACTCCTGGACACTCACATGCCCCACTACATTGGTGTAAGTATCTCCACTGATGTCTAATAGCAGGTCATAACTTACAAAGTATTCCTGGATTCAGGCATTACTTTTCTTCCAGGTTTTTTTACTATTTTTTTTTAAAGTTCTCTTTTCCTACCCATAGCTCATTTTGTGGGAGTATTGTTCCTTTTCCTTGCCTTGAAAGCAAAGAGCAATCAATGCTTTTCTAAAACTAATTCTGAAATGAATAGCCACTTCTGCTGAAGACTTTTAGAAGGTTAAAAATAATGCATATGCAGTAGCAGTCTGAAGAATCTTTATAACTGATTTGACCCTATTATTATATCAAACTGATCTTCTATATTTTGCATATTAAATATTTATAGAGAATATATGACATACTTTCAAAAGCAGTGTGCTTTCTGGACTGACATGCTAGTCTTGCAAAATACATCTCAGAATTCCTGATGCACTTAGACTAATGTTCCCCTAGGATGTAGCTATTAGTAGACCCCAAATTTCAACAGCTGGTCTAGTGCATTGCCATTTATGGAGAAGCATAATAGTGCAGGAATGCAGAGAAGCTGTGCTAATTTTTTAGTATGACATTGCTTTGTCCATGCAAAGGACTATTACATTAATTACAGTATATCAGTATGCACTACTTCTAGGAAAAATTTTAAAAAATTAATAGGGGAATTCACTTTTCTTGAAGTTGGGAAATGTGGGCAAATATGGTCTGCTTTTGTTTCCCAAGAAATATGGTCCTTTTCAAATAAGTTACATTTTTTCTTTTGTCCTTTAGCCTACCCCAAGTGGCTTGCAGTATTTATCAACTTTAGTCAACATGACTGACAGGAAACCTGATAATAGAGAATAGCTGTCTCCACTGGTGGGGCAAAATCTTTTGAAAAGTCAGTAGTGAATACACTGTATTTACATTTCTTTGGGACTCTCGCTTTTAAAAGATTTTCATCTTTTACACTGGAGGGATGAAAGTAAAGGTTATACAACTGTATATCAAAAATTGTATCTGATGACAGTGTGACAAAATATTCCTGCTTTCAGAAGTGCAAAATGCCTGCCTCTCATCTCTGGTGCTATTTCTGTGGTGTAGCATGTTCATAGTTAATATTTGTCCTCTAATATTGGAAGCTGTTCATCATCCAATTAATGACAGTCCTGGAGCTTTCTTTTTTAAATCCATTTTGGGTTTGGCCAACATATTAGTTCTTTACAGAGTTTTACAGTGTATTAAATATAGACATTTAAAATTAATAATAAACTTCTGGACTGGCATGCGACACATTGCTTTGGCCATAGGCAGGGTTCTCTGTGAAAAATGCTGAATTGTCTGGTTGTGCTGGATTACCCCAGGCTTGACCAGATGTGTGGTCAAGATCAAAAACCTGTTTCAGCCATACTGATCCCATTTGCTTTCAGTCTGTGAAGTTTGAAAGTTTGAAGACATTTGGCTCAGTGTCGTCTATAGTGATCTGTGAATTCATTGGAGCTGTAGCCAGTGGAATCACACAACTCCATGGTGGTTCCTCTCTTTTACGTCCTCTTTTCTGAGTGTCAGGCTGCTAAACTTGGGACTTGTGGTTCAGCCAATTGTGGCAGTTGCTATCTCTTCCGGATGGCCCCTCTTCCTGAACATTGCCTTGGGGCTGACCAGGTGAAGATGCTCTACCTCTGGATGCACCCAGTTTTGTGCTGGACATCACATAGTGCAACTGCTTGGGTTGGGAAAGCTGAACTTCCCAATGTAAGAACTTCTGGTTTCACCATATTAAAGAATTGAGGAGAGTACCTAGTGAGCTTTCAAAAACTAAGACTATTTTCTAGCTCTGCACTTCTTTTGTATACTACTTTATGTTTCCTTTGCATTAAACCTGGTTTAGATATGAAGAAATGTCAGAATTTCATCTGCAATTGTGCTGGTCTCAGAAGATTTTAGGAAAAGAAAAGGCTACATAAAGAAAAACTGGAACCAAAAGGAATAGCGGGAAGTAGCTTGTTTCTCAGTGAGAGGAGGTTTCCTGATCCCTGTAGAAGTCTCTTTTGATGACTCCATTATCCTGTAGAGCTCCTGGCTTCCTTGTGGAAACAATTCTGCTAGCATTTCAAAATTCAGAAACTGTTTTCACTTTAAACTCAAAATAGAGCTTATTTTCCTTTTGACTAAAAATGTTAAAGGTATTGGTAAAGGAAAGATTTTTAAATTATTTTGGAAAAATTCTGTAAAATTAATGAAAAATGATATTTTAATGTTAAACTTGTCTTTTTTAAAAAGATGAGAACTTTCCACAATATTTCTCAAGGAGAAAGTTCATTTTCTCTGGCTTTGTTTAAGCTTCAAATATTGTAACTTTTTAATGAAGAAAAATCACAGTAACTTTAGCAGGACAGTAATTAAGCTGTAGAGATCCCACCAAGGCCAACCCATTTTTACAGACATGAAACAGCTAGAAACACCACAGTGTACCTATGACTCACCAATAATGTTTTTCTTTTTTCCTCTATCCAATATATTAGTTTCAGATGGATGTCCTGTGCCCAGTGCCATGCCTAGAAGTGAAGTTACCAGGGCTGACACATTAATTTGTTGCCAACCTGATCAGCATCTGGAGAGAGCAGGCACGGGAGACATGAAGCATCTTGCAGTTGTTGCTGGGAACGTCCCCCTGGCAACATGGGGCAGCTGAGAGATATCTATGGGGCACTGAGGGTCTGCAAAGATGAACCCCAAGCTCATCCCATAAATGACAGCTACTGTGAGGGTTCAGGCTGGAGGGGAAACCAAGGTAGGGAGCATGCTTTCATCAAAAACATTTTTCTGGGTTTGTTGTGACAAATGCTTTTGTGCCTTTTAAGTGTCAGAAGTCCAACTCTCACTTCCTTATGTACCATAATAGCTTCACTTTCTTTAAGATAAACTGTATCCAACCAGTCCTGTGGCATATGTGTGAAAAGCCTCCCCATGTCCAAGATCTGCTCTGCCTCTTAAAATGTGCATGGCTGCTTCAGGAGAAAAACCAGACCCCTGAACAAGAAGTAATGAGAGATGATTCATTAGGGAAAAGAAAGGAATGTGGGTTTGCAGTGTGGCAAGAAAAAACTGTGACCCCCTCAGCTGCTCTGCATGAAGCAATTTAGAATCTTGCAGTGGAGGGAAATTGCTGCCCTGGTTGTGTAAACCAGCAACAAGAAGATTTAGCATCTTCAGAGTTGCTGCTTAAAGTCAGCTCTATTCCATTTAATCTTAATCAGTGCTTGTTTTCCACTGTATCTTCCAACACATTCAACAAAAATAACCATGCACATAAGCAAGTAATCCTCAAGATTTTTTTTTATTATGAAGCAGTCTCTCTACTGAGAAGATTTTGAACTAGAGCATTCAGGTATGCTGGGCTTATTGTGTTTACACATGTGCCACTCACACCTCTGAAAGCTCTCACCAGTACTCCAACATAAGAATCTAGATGACCTCCACACAATAAAAGGTAGAAAAGTGGTATTGCTATAATTTTAAAAATTGGAACAAGGAGGCAGGCTTTTGCTAATACTTACATGAATGTGTAGCTTGTGCTGCTGCTGAATCGTGTTGTACTGATAACCCAGGGATTAGACATGCATAAATACAGTAAATGGGCAGCGCTGCCAAGTTACTACAGTGAATTATCTGACTGTAGTTGCAAATACTTCCTCACTGAACAGTCAGAACCGCTCATGTTTGCAGCCCTGATTTTTTTTTTTTTTCTTTTAATCCTGCACCCTGTATAGGGGCATACAGCCTGGGTTTATATGTAACAGCTTTTAAGGTATCCTTTATTTAATTGTAATAGAGAAAGTTGGATATCTGGAGTTATTTACCAAATGAAAGTAACAGATCTACTGAAGACCTGGGTGGTGGGAGTCAAAGGGACCAGCCAGGAACATTCTCCCTTGTTCCTGCACAGGGATTTGGGGTTGTTTTAGCTATCACTCCATGCAGTAGGGAGGGGTGTTTTGCCATGCACTGAGCAGGGCAGTTACCAGCCATTTCATGCTTCCCTGTTGTGCTGGAAAGTAAGTGCCAGCCACACTTTCTGACGTGGACAACATCCTCCTGCAGCACTGCCAGGACATAGTGAGGGACACAGCCATGTCTGTCTGTGTGTCAACCAGGTGTCACACTGCTACTCTCCAGTAATAACAAATTAGGAGCCACTAGTGTCCCCTTAAGAACAAACTTTAGTAGCAAGAATAATCATCATTAGAGCACTCCTTCTGTCTTGCTTATCTGACATGCAGGTGAACAGGAAGCTCCTAAATAAGCCAGTAAGTATTGACTGATTGGAAGATTCTGTGCCAAAAAGCTGTGTCCTGATACATGATTCATTCATAAAAAACAGTCTGTAGAGTCTGGATGTTTCAGGTTATGAATAGTGCAAGGATCTCTCACAAGGAGAGAGAGACCAAAAGCAAAAAAAAGTGATGCTAATTGGTAATTGCAAGTCTCCATGTACTCAGCAGAGTACACTGAACGGAAGAAGTAAGGATTAAAAATTCTTTTTGGAAGCTGCACACTTGATCCTTTTATGGGTATTTGCTCACACATAAAAAATTACTGCATCACTGTTAACTCCCATATTAGAAGGCAGAATTAAGAAAAAATAGTGTAGATAAGAGAGCATTCTGAACTGAAAACAAAACTAATGTTAGTTTAGAACAAGTATTTTGATATATTTTGAGAGCTGCTCTGGAAATATATTTACAAAACATAGTTTGGATATTTGAAAACAATAGAGAATTTCACAAAGAGTACTCTGAAACGTGTCACAGACAGTCAATTGACAATATATTTCTATGGACTAACTATGTATTACCTAGGGGAGAACATTTTATTTAAGTGGGAGCAAGTCAGGGGATACTGAGGGCCAGAAAATGAAAATGAGAATGTATTGATCAATTGGGAGCCAAAAAAATGTTAACAAATGCATTTGAAGGTTGAAGACTACAGAGACTGTTCTTCTGTATGACATGTCAACCATTCCTGCAGAACCTTGCAAGTTCTTAGCGAAAAGTAATCCTCAAAATACTGAATTCCTATCCTGAGAGAGTGTCAAGAGAGGTTAAGTGATTTGCCTAGACCAAAAGGAGACCCATGTCAGAGTTCAGCTTAGGATGCTGCACTCTGACTACTGTCTTTCTTCTGAAGAATATGACAATACTTATTCAGGTGATGAAAAAGACAGAAATGTGGTGCTTATTTTAAAATAGATTTTAGGGGAAGTGTTTGATCTACAAATAAGGCAAGCATTCTCTTCCAGAAGGGCATATCAATTCCCAAGGAATTACTTTTGGTTGAAGGAACAAATAATATAAAGAAAAAAATAGTTCAGGAAGGAGTTAAAAGGAATGTCAGAAAGCACAGCATTAGGGCCATTTTTGTTTACTTTATAATTTACTGACCTAAATTTGAAAATGACATAGAACTGGGAAAGAAGGATAAAGTACAGAGGAACAGAGCAAATAAATTCAAAATGATCTGGATAGATTCAGCTTAGAGGCTGGATAAGTAGCTTATTCAGCTCAGTTGTACAGAAGTGTGAAGTAATAAGATTAAGAACTAAAAATAATCAAAGAGGATAGAGCCAAAGGAAAATACAACAAATAACACAATCCCCGAAGAAGAGTAGACTAAGTACTTTTCGCTGTTTATGGGGGAGAAGATCCAACGTGCCATTGGGCTGAGCTCAGGGGTCTTTGCCAGCCCCAGGGTGGGCACAGGGAGCTGTGCATCTCCAGACCGACAGAACTAGGCAGCGGTAGCCGTCTGCAGGGACACGCGCTCCTGTGGGCAAAGGGATCGCACCCTGGGGAGCAGCACGTCAGTCCAGGGGGCTCTGTTCAGGAGGGAAAGGAAATGGACAAAGTGCAGATTGATTGCATTTAATTATTTAATATATAACTGGCAGCAATACCAGTTAGTGAACTGGGACTCACTGTATGGGGTACATATGACATCTGCCCCAGATTGTTTTTCAATTGACATAATGTTTTTATTCTCATTTCAGTTCAGCTGTGTGGTGCATTTTTTTTCCCTTCACACCATATTTAGGTGCCTAAAGCACTGTGAAGGGTGTAAACAAACAAAAGTCTATGAGTTATCTATTGACCAGATTTGTGGTAATTGTCCATTTTGCCTCAAGAAATTAAAAAAAAAAAAAAAACAGTGTCTTATTAAAACTGAGACTTGAGGAAGACAATGCTAAACAATTTTTTTTTAAATACATAATTTTACCCTCATACAGTTAGAAAATGGAACCAGTAAAACCATAAGTACATTCTATTGAAGAATAATACAAAGCCTTAGATATCTTTTCTTTAAATCACAAATGATCCTCTACCAAATAATTAAAGACACCATTAGCAGCCACCTTCTGTTCAAAATCAGATTACTACTTTTTCTTTAAAAGATACTTTTATTGTGTTGGAGAAATTATACTGAATAGTCTCTGTCTAAAGTAGCAAAATAACTCCACAATTGGATTTGTTACGAGTAATGATAACAAGATTTAAAACACAGTTGCAACACAGGACAACTGAGTGTAAAAACACCATTCTATGTCTTCAGCTGTCAACTAAAAGTGTATTGAATTTTGTAGAGCAAATTCAAATAAAAGTGTTGAGATTAAAAGTGATAAAGCAGCAACAGTGAGATCAGAATCCCTCCAAAAATTAGATTAAATCCTCCTCAGGACCATAAAAACCTTATTATCTTGACATGACTAGATCAATCATTGCAAGACAATTATCTTAACAAGTTAAGGTTGCTTTGATGCAGGAATTTTAGACTTTTTTTTTTTTTCCTTGGTATGAAAATAAGCTGTGTATGATCCAGGCGTTCCTGAGCAGCAACTGAGACAGACACATCTAGGCTCTCATGGTGACAAATAAGCCATCAACTCTATCTGTAAACATCAGTAAAGTCCTCCTTTAAGCAACAAAAGCTTACATTATATTGAACTGTGAAATAGAACAACATCGACTCTTGTCATTATAGTTTATTGACTTTAGTATGAACTTCCTTAATACTATTTTTGTCTCTTAACTTCTTTAAATCCAGAATCATTCTTGTAGCAGAAATACTGTGTTGCATTGCCATTGTGCCTCTTATCAGAAAGTTCATGTGCCTTATCCTGGAAATTAATGCTTGTACCATATCTCTGAAGATGACTGATGCTATTATTGATAAATGTATAACTGAAGAATGATGTAACAATGGTCACAATATAATCAGAACCAGAGCCAAAAAGAAGGGAGCCCAAACTTTTAACCTCACTCATGATAGAAGGAGGTTTTTTTCCGACCTTCTTTGAACCCTGCCTTTTTTTTTTTTTTTAATTGAGAACTTCATATGCCTCTATTGTTTCTGATGGAATATGTGAAGTGTATTTTGTCCACATTTCATTCCCATACAATAGTTTTGAGGGCATTCTTGTTACTTTGGAGTGTCATTGATCTGGCTTTGGAGTGCAAACTTGCCCACTGCCTACAGATTTGATTCTAAGGCAAATCAATATGATTCTGTGTCAAAGAATGTGGCAAACATGGGCTTTTACTTCAGATCACAAAGAAACCCTTGGTGTAATCTTAAATTCTTTCCAAACAAAACCAGTCATTTATAGTTTGCATCTTCTGAAAGGTATATTAAATCAAGATTTACCTTTTTGAAGGTTTTTTTTCTTGTTAGTTTTAGAAATAATTTCCTACTGAATGCAAGTTCAGTAGGAAGCACCTCTTAAAAATTATGGTATAGTATGGAACCAATACAGAAAATGATTATAAATACTTCCTGCAATGGAGAAGCTAATTATGACTCTAAATGAACAGAGCAATTCCTTTGTAGATCACTAAATTAGTTAACTACAGGTGAACACTGAGGCAAAGAAGCTATTTTATTGAAGTTACAGCATAATGCAAATGAAGACTGGGTTATTTTTAATGGGTTACTTTAAAATTTTCTATTAAATATAATAGAAAAATCATATCTAATTTGAAATATTTTAGTATATTTCTAAATATTCTTTGTCTGCAAGAGTTCATGATACAAAGTATACATTCCTAAAAATTAGTGTTTTATACATTTGAACTGAACAACAGTGGTACAAGAGACAATACTGAAATAAAGGGCTTCATAGACCCATGAAGGACAGCTGGTATCAGATAGCCTTACATAAATCGTAAGTTTTACATTCCATACTGGTTTAATTCCCACATAGTTTTTCAAGTTTTATTAACCCAGACAACTCATAATAATTATGATAAACAGACACTGTCATCAAAAATCAGCAGAAATTTGATAAGATTAAGTACAATGCAATACATCTTCCTTGCTTGCAGAGTCTATATAATAAATTACTCCTAGGCTTCAGAATGAGGCATTGCATAATTGAGCAAAACAGATCAATTTTTAAGGATGCTTATTTAAATGCAAAACAGACTTTTTGAGAATGGTAAACTTGATTAAAATCCCACTTTAAGTGCAAATCACAAACAATATCTAATACTCACAGGCCATAACCGTCCTATTAATAATACAATTTATTGTTCAGATATAATTGTAAGGTCTTAATGATGTGGCAGCCGTAATCTACTTTAAAAATTAAAAATTATGAACTCCACAGTCTTCTAATGTGGCTGAAATGCACACAACGGCTGAGCAACTTGCACTTGGTTACTAAAATCCATTGCATCAGATTAAATGATCAGGCTTTGGGTGTTTGTCACACATCATTTTCCCCATCTTTAATGGTGTGTTCCATAAATTATACTATTTCTACTATTGTGTAGACATTAAATTCAGATCCAGAAATTACTGAATAGGGATTTAGCCATCTTAGTCTTGAATACTTTTAAAATCAGTTCAGTCCTCACATGCTGGCAATACTAATTTTTTATTTAAAAAAAAACAACAACAAATTTCCTGGACAGGTGCAGTTGTGCTTTTGCATAGCAAGGGCATTACTGACTTAAGATGTTTGACAGGCTGTGACTATCTCATACTGTAAGCAAAACTGAATTTAAAAAAACCCAGTCATTCCAACTTAACTTTCAATAAGGGACTGGTTGAAATAGGAATTTTTGGCAACCACATGCCACAGTCTTGTAAAACAGAGCTCTTCACTAAAAGCAGTGACAACTGTCACTTTCTTTGAAGGCATGAGAGAGTCTATGTCTCTTTCTGCTCTTGCACCTTTACACTGTCATCCCTTTTGCACCATAGGCAGGGGATTAGTACTCACCTTCTAATTATGCATTTAGGTTCCTTTTCAAAGGCTTTCTTGTGTGTGTTTATATGTGTGTGTTGCAACATGCATGAGATTCAGTCCCCTTGAGAAGGAGCTCAATCCAAGCCATCCTAGGTACTCTAATGCTTTCGTATACATATGAAAGGACAACAGTGGCTTGTGTTCACAGCTGGAAAAAATACTGTTATGCTCATGGTTGCCCTGTATTTCTAAAGTCCATGGTAGATTTAGGAAGGCAAAATTTCACTCAATGTACAGCTGAAACTTGCGTGTTCTCTTTTCCTAATATTACTTTCAGAGAGTCCTAGAATTGGACAACGGAACAACTTCTCCAAAAGAAAGACATTAAAGCTCTTTAATTTCAGTTACAGTTTTTCAGTCAGCGTCCATGGTCTGTTTTCCTTCATCACTGTATCAAATGCAAATAACAACAAAGTTTCTGCTCAGAGGCAAAACAGAACTTTCCACCAAAATTCCTTGCTGTAACAGCAGACATCCGATCTTTGAAACAGTCTGAAACTTTATCGAGACATAAGCATTGTAAGAGGAATATTTATTACTTTAATAACATCTATTATTGTAATGTTAATAGCCATCTTTTATGACCAATAAACCACTTATTAACAGCTCTATGACTGTGCAGTTGAATTATGAAAGAATGAGCTTTGACTTAGGCATTTTAATGTAGCTTATATTCCTGCACATATAAACCAGGTTTGGGAGTCGAGGTGTTTTCACCCTAAATTCACTCAGTCTCCTCTGCAAGCCTTGAAAATACTCAGTCTATCATTTATGACTCCCTGTGTGTTTTAAACGTTTCCATGGTGTTGGAGTCTGTTTCACTGAAAGCGAATGACTTAGAGGAAGTCGGACCAAGCCTGACCAGCTTTGCTTGTTGACAGGCATGGAGCAGCAGTGGCTGCCAGCTCCATGCCCAGGCAGCTCCAGTGCTCGTCCTGCTCTGCTCTGGGGCAGGCTGCAGGCTGGCTCACACTTCTCCACTCCTTCACTGCGAAGAAGGCTGAACCCAGCTTTAGCAAAAATAGAAATTCAGCTGCTGGCTATTTCAGGGAAAGTGGACTGACAAATTCAACAAGCTAAATGGGCTGACAACTTCTGTTTTGCAGCTCTGTTACAGATGGTAACCTCGTCTGGGCAGTGGGACGCTGAGTGAGAAGAAGGTAATAGTTTAGCAAATAGTAACTGTTTAGCCTTATGTTTAGATGATTGTACATCATTGCACTTGAGCATACAAAAGCTTTTCCTGTGTTCTGGAAGTATGACCTTTGACTTGCATCCCCATCTTCCTCACAGTCTGTGTCATTTCCCTTTGCCACTTATCCCGTTTGTGCTACACAGCATTGGATGGCAATGGCAATAATCAAAGTCATTTATTAGCCAGCCTAAGTGAAGTTGACATGAACACAAACTGTGTATCAAACACTGCTGAAGAAACAAGAGGCTAGATTTTAAAACACAAGTCATTAAGATCTCTGCTTCATATTTTGCTTCCACAGTCCATGTATTTTCATACATTAAAGCTGATCACTACAAAGAAATGTCAGCTAGCTCAGTTATTAATAGGTAAATCAATTCTATCTACATCACAATGTTGTTTCATCATCAGCAATCCTGTTGAGTTAGTAATGCATCTCCTTGAAAACACTCCAAATAGCCTGCTGATTCCTATCTCAGAGAAATGTGAATCAGAGACTTTTGTCCTATAATGTGGTAGAGCAGCATTCCTCAGTAGCCTGTCATATGAGGATATCCAATTGTCTGTGCTTTCCTAAGTATGAAATGTCTGTGTCTATGCATGTGTACATATGACTTACAGTATTTTGTGTGGTTTTTCAATGCTTGTCCTAGTACGTGTTCACCCTGATGGAGAGACAACCATTTGAAAACGCTATGAAAAGT
Organism: Caprimulgus europaeus; assembly: GCA_907165065.1. The sequence goes on from OU015536.1 coordinate 9,068,197, forward strand.
CATTTTGCTGTAAGTGTTTGCTGAATCAATGAATCATTTTGTTTTACAGTAGCACCTAAAGTGTGTTTGGCAACATGCAATAAATCCTGATATTTGCAGTCTAGAAATAAAAGGAGAGGAGAAGAATAAAATGTCACCTATATTTCAATGTTTTTATATTGGCTGTATTAGAGAGAAAGTTAGAGGAACAGGAATTAACCAATTTCATGCAGCTGACTCAGTGTACCAAGAAGTTATACAAAGGAAAAAAATAAATACAAAGAGCTGAAGCTGGGAGCAGATCTGATTTTGAAATTAGAAGAGGCAGAAAACATAGGTAGCAAGGTGAAAATTTATGAAGATTGCTGAGGAAAGAAGTATAATTTTGACTTTGATGAGGTAGAAAGGAGATAGCCAACATCTGGGGTGACACAATCAGATAATGTGCAATTTAGCAACCATGTTTTTCTATGAGACAAAGATAAATGCAAGTATGCTGGAAAAGCTAGAGAAAAATAAGTTAAATCACTCAGTGTATGACATTTTTTTGCTTAAAAAAGAATTAAAAATAAATTTAATTTCATGCAGATCAGAGGATTGCTTTCTAATTTAGGAAATAACAGCATGGCATACTGGAGTGTACAGTCCATTGCTCTGAGCCTGTATGATGCTAGTAACAGAATGAGTAATTAAAATATTTAGATTAGTGTCAGACAGGGATTACAATAGGCAACTTTAAACTAGGACTAACTTTGACAGTTAAGTGAAATTTTATTATTTTTTCTGTGAACTTGCGGCTTACTTCGGCTTCCAGTATGGTTTTTCTCATATAAGGTGGAAGTCAAAATAAGTAGTGTTATCACTCAATAGATTAATTTACAATGAAAGTTTGCACCCAGACGTGAAATGATGAAGAAAAGCAAAACCAGAAAACTTTTGATTATAGGTTTGTAGTTAATTTCTAGTGTACGTGTGTCTTCCTACAGACTCTCACAAGAAAGATGTCAACATCACAATCCAAAGAAAAGCAAATACTGCATCTGCCCAGTATCCCTCATGGGGAGAGGATCCCCACCAGCTAAAAAACATTCCAGCCTCCAATCCAGCAGCCACTTTATTAGTTCTCCTGTGCAACATGCACAGATGGCACAAAGGTTGGGGAATTGTAATTGTTGGAATAAACTGAAAAAATTAGTTCTTGACTGAACTTCTGAGCTTCCATAATTTTTTTGTAACTTTTGGAATGCATCAGTAAGAAATACTTACATTGACCATCCATAAAATCCAGCTGTTTACTTTCCAAAAAATGTCACTTTAGCACATAGACATCTAACTAATAGTTTTTATATTTATCACTGTCAGAAATTATGAATTTCATGTCATGTAATTTTCTGTATAATAATTTTGCAAATTATATGACAATTGTTAAAAATTGAAAATAAATCTGTGAAGGTGCTACTTGAAAGTGAACAAGACAAATCAGCTCCTCCTCCCTCTATAGCTGAAACCTAGTTTAATGTACTCACATTATAAGTATTTTAGAAACTCACTTTTGTTTCAATCATCCTGCATACAATGAGCAAACCACTGCTTATGCCCCTTCAGTGGGGGATTTTCCAGTACATTGCCCAAATCTCATTTTATTTGGACAGACTTGTGTGAATTGTGGGTAGTGTCATAGTATCTACTTATTTTTAAGGTTAGTGTTGCTGATCTTGAGAACTTGTTAGTATTGACAGCATAAGATGTTCACTTGCATATCCCATAATTGCTGATAATGGCTTTTTTGCTTCAACTAGTGGCAAAAATATTCTATGTGAAGGGGACTGGTAAGAACACTGGCACAATGTTTATTAATTATAATTTTAATTGGTAATTATTCACTTTTTCAGGTTACTTTTCTCTTGTATTTTGGAAATGTAGTGGGTACCTGAAACAAGACTTCATCTTGATAGTTGTAGCCTATTCTTGTCTATTAGACATGTCATCTTCAGAACTTTGGAGATGAATATATACACTAGTGGGTTTTAATTAGTTGGTATGATTTTCATGAAAAATAATTAAAACTCAACTCTATACGTAACTGTTGCCAACCACCTTATTTTTAAAACGAGCAATTGGTAGTAAATGCTAGAATCCCTATTATATATAATATTTGCCTTCTATTGGATACACAGATGTTCCAAGTATTGTAGAAGAAAATAAAAAGCCACTGATGAATCGTTCAAAAGATAGGACCTTGATCTTTTATGCTTTTATCTTATCTGAATACTAGTGAGTAAACCAAATCAGATTAAAGGAAGAATGTTTCTCTCTTATCCCTTAGACTTGGTGAAATCTGGGCTTATCTGCCGAGTGTCAGCTATATTTGTGCTTTGAAATCCAAACATCTGTTTTCAGGCAGTGTTTTCTTTTTTTTTTATTAACCTCCATCACAGCCCAGCATCTGTGCAGTAGTTCTGTATCAGAATTCTAAAGATTTTAAACATACAACAGAGAGCAATCTAATGGCAAGGTTGTGTGGTCACCTCTGCATATGAAGGGGAAACCAGATAAAGCAAGAATGGCTTAGTGTAAAATTCAGTTCTACTCTCTTTTATTTCTCTTCAGGCTCTTTCATTTCTAGTGGAAACTTGCCCTCTGGCATCTTTGTGAGAAATTGTGGATGTATCGTCATGGTACCATGGACATTCAAACAATTTTTACTGAAAAACAGTAAGTCACAGTAATTCAGGTGAACGTGAAATGATAAGCAGAGTCTTATACTACAGTATCCCACAGGGGAAAATACTAACAGTAAAAACAAACTTAATTCTTGTGATTATGTAATATTTATTTCTGAAGGAGATGACAGAGATGTCAAAAACATAAACCAAAGTAGACAATGTTGTTTACCTGAATTAACTGGATTTGAAATACAACCAGCATTGAAGCTGAAGTAAAGTTTGTAAATTAATCCTCTATGGCAACGACACATATAGAAACAATGCTTGCTTTGTTTAACACATTTATGAGCTTTTCCTTCTTAGTATTTTAAAACCTATCATGTTATTAAGCAAAACTAGCAGCTTTAATTGTTTGTAGTGTTCAAGATGCCTTTTGCATGCTTTCTACTCATTACAATGTTACTAAAATTAAGCTCAGTATTTGGCAGCTGTTGAAATAGTGTTTATGAATGGCTTCACAGCATGATGCCAGTATTTTCATTGTGGGTGTCCAGTTCAGAGAAAACATAAGTATCTTTCCAAATCTTCAGATGTGTCACTGACTTTTATGGTCAGATCCCTATTTAGGCAGTCTAAATGGTCTGTGCACTGAAATGCTAATCACTAAAAACTCTCATGGATTTAGGTGTCAAACTTATTTGACTACTGAATGCTGACCATAGTGATTAGCTATCTTTTAAATAAAAAGTCAGAAACTCAAAATGTTATTTCTGGACATGCTGTTTGTTAACTGATTATATAGAAAAAATAATAATAATTTTTAAAATTACACTAACTAACCTGAGCAAAATCCAAATTTTAGAGGTATTTAGTTTAGCTAAAAAATCCTCTTTAACTGATTTGTTGGGGGTTTTTTTTCATTGAATTGTGTGTGCCTGACCAGAAAATCTCCAACTGATGTCCCTTGTTGACTCATGGCCATTTAACTTATTGAATGGTATAGACCAGTTCCCTTGTTTCAGGGTATTAAATCAAAGTAAAACTGTGGGGCATTCCTGTTGTTCTGAATACCGTGTAAGAAAAAAAAAAAAAAAAAAAAAAAAAAAAAAAGATGTTTTATACTATATACCTATATGGTGCTAACATGCAAAATACCATCCATTTTCTTGATGCATCTTGAAATAACATAATTAAAGGATGGAATCTATTATAAAAAACGTTATATATAAACCATACAGTGCTATTAGAGACTAAAGAGACTTTTACCCAGATTTATTGGCTTGATATCATTTAGCAAACAGCCTGCACATGTCATGAAATTCTGTTAGCAGTATTAACGTTGTTTCCTTGTCCATCATTGGTAGCAGGACTTTGAAACACTTGTGGTGGGATCTGAGTGCTTTTCAGATGCTTAGGCATTACCTGTGAATCAGTAAAAGACATCCCTAAATTCTTAACTGCTTTAAGGGATGCCCCATATCTCTAAAAATGCTTGAACAATGTAAGCAGAAGTGGCTACTGTGCTCACTGCAGCTTTAGGCAGCTTTGTACTGAAATTTTCAAAATTGTCTAAGTAATAAGTACTTCATGTCTAATGAACACCCTGTCATATAATATACCTGAATGAAGGCAGTATTTTGTAACAATCTGACATGATTTGGTGAAGAGAGCAATTGTGACAAAGAATTTTAAGAAGCCTTTATCTCCTAAGCCTCTCTTCTACACCAAGAGCTCTGGGAATCCCTCACTTGCTGTATTAGCAGATATTGTGTTTCTATTGCTTGTGCAGCTCCATCCAAACAAGCCACCTCTGATTCCTGTAGGGAACAAAACTTTCTTATTGCTTTGTTTGGGGGATGGACTTGCCAGTGTTGCCTCTGCTGCTGTCAGTGTTCCTCTTTGGAAGAGGATTTATTTTGGTCATTTGTGCCAGCAGGCAAGAAAACACTTCAGTGTGAAGCAGCTGAGGATAATCTCTACAAAAGATGTGTGACTGCTTATCAAGCAGATACAAACACCTATATGCCAGATCTCTGCAGCTGTGGTCAAGATGGACTGAAGCGCTGCCTGTGCACTGTGTGCTATTTGTCAGTGATTTTATTAGAAGATTGTTACAGTAAAAAGGGAAAAGATAATAAAAAATCTGCTTTCTTTTTTTTTTCTTGTTGCATAACTTTTATCTACTCGCTTTTCATGATTTTGCTACCGTTCTAGTAAAAATGGGTGAGATAAAGAGTGGTGTCACTCCACCCAGAACCACTAATATTTTTGGTCCAGGAATAACAGAAGAAAGTTATCTTGTACATGAACTTGCACAGTTATAACATACATCATCATGTGAACTTTATGTGTGCAAGTCTTCACTTGAATTCATACACAAAAAATAGTCAATATTATAATCTTGGCTTCTCTGGCTGGCAAAATTTCACCTCAGTGATAAAAAATGTCCATAAAATGACACATGTCCATAAATGTGTGACACATCCTGGTGTATTAGCTAAAGAGCATAGCTATTTGCTAGGATTAACATAAAGGCACAATGAGTTCTTTACTTTTAAAATTCAGACAGTGCATTTCTTCTGAATGATATTAGAGTCAGGTTGTGTGTTTTTCCTTTACATGCCTGCTTAAATAAATATCTGAAGAAAAGTCAAACATTTGAATTTATATATGTGGGTGGAAGTTTTTTTCAAATGCTTTCACTTGTTTAGATCCTCAGTGTGGTTTCAAAAGTAGTCTAATAATTCCTGTGGTGTTTAACTAGGAGTGCTTCTGACAAACTAAAATCCATTGCACATAGTACTTCATCCTTCAAGAAGCAGCAAATAGCAGTGTTTTATGGGTAATTTCTTACTTACTGCTGTTGTGAAAATGATCCATTTCTTTAAAGCAGAAGTCACATCAGATGGTATTGTGTTCACACTCCATTATTTTGTCACACTCAGTGACAAGTCACCCACTGGAATATGACAGCCGTGCTGTAATGAAAGGAACCCCACACTGCATTTCTAACCACATGTGAAATTGCCCAAAGGGTGGTATCTCTGCTGCCTGTAGGTGAGTACAGAGAGCAGTTCCAAAAAATCACAGCATTTTTCCAAGCTGAAGCAGGTGTCAGAGTAAGATTATTGCATAACTTTTGCTGCAAAGTGTTTTCTGACATTTTTATGCCATATTAGACCTGAAGTCCATGGAACAACTTGTACCATACATTAATTCTTGTTATATAAAGGTTAGAAGAGTATTAACCTGAAAGCACGTTTTGCTGTCATTACACATAATAATAACTGCATGTTGTTCCTGGAACTGGGAAAACATACTGGGGGAATTGAAACCTATGCTTCCTGTCTAAATCAGCAAGAGCAGAGCATATCTGTGTAAAGGTGTCCAGTCAACAAGGCATATGTGTCTTTAAAGAGTTTGATGAATAACATATTTAATTACAGAGGTCCCAACCAGAGTTACTATGGCAGCAAACGCATAGCTAAGTCTGTGGTTACCTGTGGAGAGAGTATTACTGCTGTCCTCTTACAGCAGTGGGATCACAACAGCATCTCATCTGTATGCTCAGGAAGTGGTACAGAAAACTGTAGCTCAGATAGAAGCATCATTTCATATGTGCACAGAATTGTATCCCTTTTATTTAGAGAAAGCTAATGTTATTGAGGATGTAGATGAACGGTTTGACTACAAACCATTAATATTGACACCACCTCTAGCAAATGCCTCTCATTCCCTTCATTGTCCTCTGCCCCTCCAAGCAAGCACACAGATGATTATTTACTCAGCAACAATTATATGGTTTGCAAATTGAAGTCAACCTCTGAAGGTTTGGAAATAGCAAAAACTGACTTCAGACTGTTCAGTAGACGTACAATGAAGCAATATCCAAAACCAGCCTATGGAATGGCTGATCTGTGATGTATTTCCCTTTTAATGACTCTTCAAAATAATGGCATTATTTATAATAAGAGAGAAAGATTTTACACCCAGTGCCATAAAAATTTGATCCACTGTATAAAAAAGATAAAATGATAAAGAAAAATTGAAATTTTAAGAGAAGTTATGGAAAATGTTTATGAAAATCATAGAGCAGACATTTTATTCTGCTGAATATTGTCTAAAGTAACTTTCATTACTGCTATCCAGCATCCAATTTGCCATCTCTAATCAGACACCTTTATTTTATATTTTTTGCATGCTGAATAACCTTTCAAATTACTCTCTGTAGATGAAGAATGTCATGCCCTTTAAGACACTTTTCTTATGTGAAGAAGAACAACTTCTCAAGCAAGTTTTCCAAAATTGTGAAAGCCTCCTGATAGCAGTAATTTAAAAAAATTACAGTATAGGTGGAATATTCCTGTCTTTTTTCTTTTCTTTTTAGCCATGTGTTACATAATTTCTCTTTATTATATTTGAAACTTTCATTTTTGAAACTAACTGCACATGAAATCCTAGGCTTCTCAAGCTACTTCTACCATTTGGACTCAAAGTGAAGCAATTTTTCCTGCATCATTTCTCCTTTGTTATCTTGTCTTTCCATCAGATTTTCCATTAGCTCAATTATAGGACTGCTACAATTTTTACTGCTACTATTATGAATGGACTATTAAATCATTTACTGTTCTCCAAAACATATTTGTGTATAAAGGTCTAATTTTGAAAGGCTGAAAACTCATCTCAACATTTTCACACTGGTAATCAAAGAAGTAATTGCACAAAATAATCCAGAATAAGATGCACAGTAATTCATCTTTAGGGATGCAATGTATTTGCGATTATAAAAGATAATATTTGTTTATATGGTCGGTTATTTTTCTTCCTGTGATTACCTTGAGATTTTCAATGTGGAAATAAAGAGAACTCATAGTATATTAGGAGACACTGCTGTAAAATTCACATCATATTGGCCATCAGGTAGTTTAACTGCTATGTTTTAATAAATGGTATCTTGGCCAAATGATGAGTATTTGAGCTGTGCACCAATGTGTTTGATGCACTCTGTCACTCAGTCCACAGAGCAGTAACAAATGAATAGCTGCTGCAAACGTATCTCTGAGCAGAGTGAACAGGACAGGGTCCAGATTCGGCAGACTGCTCTTCCCTCCTTGCCCCAGCACTATTGCAGATGCTTGCAAGGAGTCAATGGAGATTTGAATTTCTTCAGCTTAACCTTTTCTCTCCCATCTGTTGCAATGCAGGGTATTCCTAGCCATAGTGTTTTCTGCTAAAATCCATCAGGTGTAACACACTCTGCAAAAGCTTTGTGTAAACAACAGGGTATGTCATTATCATATGAATATTTATTGCTCTGTTGTGGTACAAATATAGCACTATTGACATTTTTTGCTCTTCCAATGAAGATAGGAAGTGGGTGGAATTAAATGTTTGTAAGCAGAAAAGCTCCCAATGAAGTCCCCATTTCTTAAAGAATTGAGAAGTTATGAAATACGTTTGAGTCAAGTCCCCATTTCTTAAAGAATTGAGAAGTTATGGAATACGTTTGAGTCAAACTGGTGCATGGAAAGAGTGATTCCAGTTATAGTCTGCAAGTGAAATATATTAAATTTGTACCCTAGGAAGCTTGCATTGTGTATGAATCATTGAAGAATTTGGTCTAATGTGTTTGTGGATTTGCATTATTTAGGTAATATTAATTGTAAACAGTATGTATGATTCCTTAGTGAATTTGCATATTTTATTCTTTTTCAGTTCATAAGTCTCCAGCAGAACACAGCCAAATGGTAATCTGATGCTGAGATTTCAGTCATGTACTTCAGGTTAAAAAAATATTTACCCTGCATGGGAATATTCCTTTCTGCTTCAAGAGCAGCAAAGAGCAAAAGTATTGCAATTCAGAATCTAATACCTTGTAACACTATGAAAATTAAAGAACAGACTTTAATGGAATATAAACATTGTCCATAATATAGGGTAAGATATAATGTGTTGCATTATACTAAGCTGTTAAGTATAATTCAAGGTAATATATCTTTAGCTGTAAGAGATTGTTTAGACTTGTTATATCATAACAAATAAAACAAAGGAGCTCTGTCAACCAGTGTATATTAGCTTAATGACTTGTGTAAGTTCTACTTAAATCATCAAGTAAAGTAAAAGACCAGCTATTATGGCTTTTATAGATGGGAAAGAAAAAATTTCTTCTTTATTCTATATCTTTGCAATGTGCCCCAACTGCTCAAATGAACACTGTTTCAGAAATAATTGGGCCTTAAATCTGCAAGATATATGTTGAAATTGTATCATTTTTTAAGTTAGACAAATGTTGTTTCCTTAAAGAAATTCCTGTACTTCAATTGTAGAATTAGACACTTGGCAATTTTGTTCTTGTGTTTATAAAAGGCACAAACAATATTTTCTTATATAAAGACTTTGTGAAACATAGTCAAATTCTGCTCTTCGATGTCTATTCATTTTTACTTTCCATTGGTGAAAACAGTGCGTAAAGTGTATAAATGTCATGAGAGTCCCTAGGAAATACACTGTCATTTGGGCTCTGCTCAGTGAGACTCATTTATTCTATTTCACAAGAAACAAGTTGACTATGGGAGACATAGGTATAAGGGTCAGTCAAAAATGAATGACCAGAAATAGCTGCTCAGATGTTAATGTATTTGTTCAGTTAAAACATGAATGTAGTTTCACTGCTTATAAACCTGCAGGTGTTGCAGCCTTGTGTTGCATAATCTTGAATCCAGACCTCAAGGATAAAATTCTGTTCTTTTTGCCACCGATGACTATTGGCTTGTAGTTTCTCTGAAGATGAATAATGTTGAAACAAAATGGTGATGTTAAAGCAGTAATGTGTCATCACTAAGAGGGTTCGCCCATAAAGGTCACCCATCCTTGATTAATAGTCCATGGTATTAGTAGATATTGATTACATTTAAGAGCCTATAGGTAAGAGGCAATTTAAATTATCTTCAAGCAGCTATGTAAGAAATAAGAAATAAGGTTAGTTTGAAAGCAGATGCCAACAGGTGCCATTGCTGTGAAACCAGTTTGAAGAAGAGGAGATGATAGAAGTTTTGTAGAAACTGATTGTAAGCACTGTTGGAAGTATCATGAAGACAATAGTTGCCTACAGTCTGCTCTACTCTGCCTGTGGTATGAATTAGCATGACTATCCAGCATTTTTCCACTTTACCACCCAAATTCAAATTAGAGTGTGGTCCTCAGCTTTTGATGTCTGCATGAATAATACTCTTGCTCCATGTACTGTAGGAAAAAAACAAAATACCCACACCACTCTATCAAATGCCTTTCCAAAGTTTTTTTAGGCAATTTATCACTCATTTATGTTTTATTTATGGTAATAGAAATGTATCACTCTGGAGTTGATGTACAATAGTGATCTGCACGGATTTTGTATTGCTTATTTAACTGTATCAGCTTCAAATTTAGGGGTTTCCTTGTATAAGGTCTGCAGATATTTAGCAAATATTGTGAAGCATAATTTAGCAGAGACGCCCTGGATCTTTGTGCTGTTAAAACAGTGGTGAATTATTGCCTCTCCATTCTAACAATTTCTATTTGCAATTCTATACTAGTAAGTATATAACGCAAGGGAAAAGTTATTTTTGTCCAGATTGCATAGTGGAAAACTCTTACACGCTTTGAAAACTTACTTCTATTTGCAGAAAGTCATCTAAAATCCTCTGTTCTGTCAAAACAGAGAGATCTTCTGTTTCTACATAGTTTTGTACAGCATCTCAAGCTTATAATTGTCTTTTAATGAAGGTATGCGTTTTTCAGTTTTATTTCCATTAAGAATCAAATATATTCTGTATCATTACAATTTTTGAAAGCAAATTCTCATGGTCTTTCTGTTTTATAACCTCATGGTGTTTCAAAACTACAGTACTGATTTATTAGGCATCACTGCTTGGAAGGTGTTAAAAAAATAAACAAACCTGCAGGGTGATGAAATATGGGGTTGCCTGAATGGAAGGAGCAGTCTGTGAAAACGATATGTGTGCAGGGGATCAATGGGCACACACAGGTGATGTGAAACTCCCCAGACATGTCACATTCATGTACATATGCCACTTCTCATATGCACAGATTATTATATGGTAGCACTGTTTTTTATATTAGACATATCAAAAGGGACCTTTTATGCCAGCGATGCCATCTTTCTGGTCACAGTAAGCTTATTTAATTAGCTTGCATTCTCCCACCCCAAAACAATAATTCACATGAGCAGAAATAGTAAGATTTTGTGCTTTTCTGAGTGTGGAACTTAGCTTAGCTGGTACAATTTGTTATGCTATTTTAAAGATTACTTCTAATATTTTGGAGATACGAATACTTGTATGTAGATAACAATTCTCTGATAGTTTAAGATAGTTTAAGGTAGTTAAGATTGGGAGAGGGAATCTCACTTTGCATCTTACTTCTACAATAAATTTTATGTTTCCTTTAGAGTTCCTCCATGACCAAAATTGTGTCCTGTAAGCTGATTTTATAGCAGTAAGTTTAGTGCAAAGAACACTATGAAAGCTTCTCAATGCTATGTAGTTTATTCTTTCACAGTAACAGTTGAATTCCTGTTCAGTTTTGTCAAATACATCAACCAGTAATTGTCCACACACAACAAGTCCTCTAATAAAATTTAAGCAGCAGCTGGATACATTTTGGGGTTTTATTTGTTTTATAAATGAAATACAAATGTTTCCTCATACAAGCTAAACAAAAGTATGTATACACAAGTTGTCCCCAGTGCAGCTTACTATTTTTTTTTTTAATGAACAATAGGGCATTGGTTTGAAAACCAATAGCTTTTGGAAAGTATTCACATTAGTTACAGAAAACAAATGGCAGACAAAGTGCAGCCACATTATTATGCCTTCATAAAAAGTACAAACTAATGAATTATTTTGTGTGTTATCTCTATTAAATATTTCCTGGATCCAGCTGAGAAAGACAGTGATTCACATCAGTAATGTGATAAGACATTGAATTTCTATCATCATTACCAAAACTGTTTGGTGTATCTGTCTCATGAATTAAGCATTCTTACTTAGATTCTGATTATTTTTCCTCCTTCAATTACTAATGTACTATTGAATAATTTTCTCTCAAAAAAAAAAAAAAAACAAAACAAAAAAACCAAGACTAGTAAAAGTTTAACATCAGGAAGGTGTGTGTATTTATTTATTTATTCATTCATTTATTTATTTATTTATTGTGCGTAGAGATAATGAGAGTACTCACAAATTTCATGTTTTATTGACAAGTAACTTTGAATTTCAGAATATACAAATATTTAAAATAATAATTCACTCCAAAGTGTTTTGGCATGCCAAAGAAAAATGAATTGTGCATAAGCTTTAATAATGTCTCGATCTTTCAGTTCTGCTTTATCTACTGCTTCAGTGATTTAAGTTGGGATAGATTGGATTTGTTTTAATTTTTAAATGTTTCCTCTGAAGTAACGAATCACATTCACATGTACCACTACCTATTTACATGCTGTGATCAAAGGTGGTCCGCTGAGCAACCTTATCTAGTTGAAGTCCCTGCTCATTGCAGGGGTTTAGACTAGATGATTTTTGGAGATCCCTTCCAACGCAAACTATTCTATGATTGTATGAACCTATAATACATCACATAATAAAGTCTTGCAGTTGTATTTACCTAGAGGATGCCTTAACAGAGAATGGTAGGCTTTTTCAGATCCATTATTGTGCTATGCAATTGTAACATAGGACTTAAATCAGCACTGGTTTTCCATGCCATATTTCTACCTGATGTATTTCCTGATCAGGAGCTGATGGTGATGATTTTCTAATCAAATACAGTTTGTTCATAAAATACTATCCCATAATCACACTGAAAAAAAAAATATGTGTAAATGTAAAAAAAATTATTAATTCTTTGATTAATAGAAATGAGATTCATTCCATTGGAAAGAGCTGAAAATGAGACCTTTTTTTTTTCTTTTTTTGCATATAAGTCACTTACTTAAGACAATAATCCATAAATTTCTCACAAAAAATCACTCCACTTAACAAGGTGCTAAATGAGCCAAAAGAATAGCACAGATTATACTGAAGGATAGATAGATATTTCACACAAGAAAATTAATATTGAAAAGCGTAGAATAAGGCTGTAGATGGCAAGGCAACTGGAATTTGTTTGAATCACTTAATAGAGCTGGATAGCCATTCTGGATGTTGCAAAATTTAGCAATGTGATAAAAGTTTTACAGATTCACCATCCACTTTTATAGATATTAACCTTCAGGAATTTTTTATTATTATTAATATAAAATGTGATTTTTCTTCTGACTGTGAGTAGTGCTTGATTGCCTTTGTTTCATACTGTTATTGTCTAAATATGATTATAGCAAGCCTTATTTGGGATACTTGCTCAATTATATGCTTTGGCAATGTGGGTCGATCTGTGAAGAGGAAAGGCACATTAACTGGCATAAGCAACAGGGCAATTAAATAGGAAATGATTGGATATTAAATATAAGAATTTGGATAGCTCTTGTCCAGGACAATAGGCCAACTCAAAATTTCAACTCTTCACTTACACTGTGGGTAGTAATAGAAAATAATGGGAAAGATTTTGGGGAGTTCACAGTGAGGAAAAAATACTGAGTTCAATAGAATTCTAGATTTTCCTGTTATTAATTATATCTCCTCTCTGTCCACCCCCTAGTTGAAGTTACTGTACGAAACTATCTTTCTTTACCATCTGTGCAGTGTTACAATCGTGCTCCAGGCTCATTTCTCCAAAAGCAGCAAAGGATTATTGTGCAAGATTAGCAGCCTTGCCTACTAATGGTTATTGCATGTGGACACAGATGGTGTTTAATGGCAACTATGTTATGAGCCACTTTTAATTCCAATCTCAAAGTTGAAAGGTTCATAGAGAAAACAATTCTGATTTGTTCTCCCCAGGTTAAGGCTCCCAGTTCTCAAGAAGTGCTACTGGGCTTTAGGAAGATGCTGGCATAGACGTGGAATTTGTTTCAGCTGCCTCTTGTCCATAGTTGAGGTATATTTTAAAAGAAATCCTTGTGATGATACTTAAAAAGTAGAATTAGCTGATGGTAAAGAAATATTTTGCATTTGAAAGCACAAACACAAAGATTCAACTCCTAAGTAACAACAACAAACTTCTAAACCTTCAGAGATGATAGGAATCTAAAGGATGGGAGATTAATCTGCAGCCTGAGTAGGTTTTTTTCTTGTTGATTGTCTTAGCAGGGCATTTTCTATGAATTCTGCCTAAAGAAAGCAGTTTTGGGAGATGTGTCCCACCTGCAGACAGGTGCTACTATATCAGTGAGACAAATGTCTGTAAGTATACTTAACAGTGTATTTATGATGTGAATTTGTTAAACTTAGTTTATCTCTAGATATATTATAATACTCCGGTAAGTGTAAACTATCACATTAGGATTCCAGAAGACCCATTGCTATCCTTTTCCAAACTTTCTTCCAGAAGTGTTTATTTCTTTGCTGGTTTATACTACCCCTCAAACAGTGCAGAATTTTCCCAGTTTCTAATTTTGTCTCCTTCGGATGTCACCTTCTGAAAAAAGTTTTTTCTATTTATGTTAAGCACAAGGTTAACAGTAGCTTTGATGTGTATATTCTAAGTCATCTTGTATGAAGACAGTCTGCCAGTGATGTTTAAGGATGACGGTGTTTCATTACAAGGCTTTTGAAGTAGTAGAGGTACCATGAATGGTTGTTATTGAAAATTTTCCTTGATTAGTATTTTTACTGCCAGACTTTTAAACCATACAATATCAGCTTTCTTTCGACTTTACTTCTTGGTTCCTTTTATGGTAAAGCTTAATACAGTGAGCATATGGAGCAGCTGAAAGGCTGCCAAATGTTTAAATGACAAGGTTATAAATATAGAGACAGCATGGGTTTTTTTTTTCCTTAATGTATAGCCCTGTTGGTTTGTGCCAAAGCAGACAATAAATCAGAACATATAACTTGTTTTGCCACTAACTTTATAGATTTATAACATGTAAAGGGTACCTTAGTCTAGTAGAATAAAACAGTTGCACAGAGTTTATGTAACTGCAAAGGAATGCTAAGCCAACTTCCATGGAGGATACCTGTGATATTCAAAGAAAAAGTTAGACTTTGAGTTTTGTTTTACAAAAAGTTCCTAACAAAACTCGGTGGCTAGGGATGTCCTTTCTTCCTCCTGCTTTGGTCCTCAGTCACAGGCTATCCTCACTCGCTGACCTGCTCCTTTGGGTGGAGAGGAACTGCCTTCTGCTTTCCCATTTTGTCTGCAAGTGAGAAAGATGCTCTGTGTGCCTGAAAATAGAGACTTAATCACTGTGCCTTGTACTGTCTTCTGAGCAGCCAATCCCTCCTTGCTCTAGTCTGGTGTTTGCAGCTATTGCTATTTTCTCCGTAGCACATAAGTAGTATCTGCTATGCTGCTTGGACACTCAAGCATTTTGTCTTGGTAGGAATTAAATTGTTGTTTGTGTGAGTGGTAGAGAAGGCAAGGCAATACAAAGTACCTTGCATGTGGAGGGAAAGGGATACTATTATGAAAGCCATTTTTCTTTTACAGCAATTCCAGTAGGAAAAATTTAAAACTTAGAAAGCAAAAGCTTCTGCATACTGAGATCTATGATCCTGTATATGGCATCTGCACCTTTGCTCTCTTCATGCAGTTATTTTTTTTGTTATCCAGATTTTGTGGTTATGTTTAATAAGAAACTTGTGAATGTAAAGCTCTTGTATTTTATCAGCAGGATGCATGAGAAATATATAAAGTTTTGTGTTTCTGTTTTCTGCCAGAAGGAAAAGCTTTTTCTCAGCCATCCGCTGCTAGAAGAGAGCTACCCTACACCAGAAATATAGCTATGACAGAATCAGCACTCCTAAAAATAATAATTTGGATTATTTGTAAACAGATGGCTAGAAACACAAACACTTTATCTTACAATCATCACTTATCCCTTTGGCTGCCAATACTCCACTGCACATGTCTTTGTTGCTATATGCTAATAATATCAATTGAAAAGGCTTGGAATGTCAACCCCTACCTGCTGCACTCAGCAAGCGAAGTGCCAGCTGGGCTATTTGAGGAAAAAAGAATAGCTTTGTGGTTAAAGCATTTGGTTTGGGCTCTGGAGACTTCTGTCTGAACCATGGTTTTGCCATAGATTTCCTGTGTGACCTTGAACAAATAACAGGCTCATAATCTCAGCTGCCCATCTGTTAATATAGGAATGGTAATTATGATGGTAATTAACTTTGCTTTGTAATAGTTCTTAAGGTTGCAGACCCTTCATCAGAAGCGTAGCTCAAACTGTAGCCCTGAAGATAGATTCCATCTGAGAACTGGTAGTGGAGGGTAAAATGACATGGTCATTGTACTGCTGCTTCCCTCTGAAGACCTAATATTCCTTTCTCTTCAGCAAGTTCATCCCAGCACAGGCTTTGGCATTTTTCTTGCAGAGAGCACCACCATCTCCACTCTTTCCTCTGGCCTTTCCTTGCTTTCCAGGTGTTTGTGAGGATTGCCTATTTCCATAGCTACAGCTATTTACATCACAAAAATGAACTTTTTTTAGCTGTTTAATGCATCTGAGTACTTTTCCATGGTGCTACCTTTGTTACAAGAGCTGCTGCTTCATGGGATTAGGAGGACCATGGGTGACAAAGCAAAGGACACCAAGAATCATTACTAATAAGTGAATATTCTAGACAGATACAGCAAAACACAGTCTGTGAGTGGATGACCACACTGGTGATTCACACACCCACCTATTTGCCTGAATTAAACAGTCAATGGCCAGATGTCCTCTTTGGTGTGAAACAGGCTCTCAACTGATGGTTCCCCTCCTCTTCCCAACCTGAGTACTGTCTTGTCTAGTTTTCTTACTGTGCTGCCTATGTGTTAACTCTTGTTAGCTGCATCATCAGCTTATCAGGCTACATATAACTGGCAAGACACAATGAAACCATCCTAGTTTAAAGTCACCTCTTCCCGGTTTGCTATAAAAGGCTGTCATTGTAAACATTACTTTTGTTTTCTAAAGAGGTCCTCGGCAGCTTTACAGTGTTTTTTTACTGCACTTTTAGCTGAGAAGTCACCATGGAAATCATGGGTCTGGCAGCCAAGAGCAGGAGGAA